>JAHZTW010000001.1:175708619-175770010 GCA_020283515.1 Alliaria petiolata
GAGCATTTTAAAATATGTACACATTATATATACTCAGATACAAATATATAATTACCATAAACAAGTAAAAAATTTTATAAATAAATCTGGGCGTAGTTTGAATATATATCTATATATCTATACTAAATGAAAGAAACAAATTGTGGCTTCAGAGGCTATCCACGTCAGCCAAAAAACTACTCTAAAAACGTGCCACGTAAGCAGTGAATACTATTAGTATATACGTTTCCCCACAAATCTATAATAAAATGGATCTAATAACTATGAATCCATTTTTCGTTTGGCCCATATAGCCCATTAACAAATGTATCACATTGATAGCTATTGTGTTCAGGTTGGCGATCCTTCATCTCCTCTAATTAAGCCACCGTTTCGCGTTCATTTAATTAATCTCCCCTCTTCATAACGCCGGAATTGTTTCTCTGGATTTAGCCTCCCCTCTTTCTACTCTCTTTAAACTTCACGGTTATGGGATTCATGAATGGCCGATTCGTAATCGAAACGTCTTGATTCCACGTCTTTACAGTGACAAGCTTTTCGTCTCAAATCTCTGCATGTTTTGGCAAGGCAACAATTATCAAGGTTTGAGATTAATATTTATCTTCTTCAAGTTTATCTTCAAATGTAAAACTAAATATGTTGTTGTTATGGCTACCAACGGGCACTTGCGATGGGATCTATGAATCTCAGTCTGCGTCTCTCCATGTCAGCCAAATTAACAATTTAAATAAGCTAATATGCCTTTCTTTTTTTTTGGATTAGGTTCGTTTTTTCCTCCAAACCCTTAATTTTTCAAGGGAGAGATAATCTTATATCTAGATTACCACAACTTCTCTCCCGACCCTTAAGTTCTTCACTTTCCATTGTCAAACAGGTTTTAAAGTAAACTTATGGAGGATACGGTACAAGGCATGGCTTTTTATTTTGTTATGGCAATTGTAGACAAGGTTCATTTTTTTACCAAATATTACTATTTTACTTTCATCTTGCAAATCCTATTTTACATGTTTTTCTGCTACCTTTCATCACATCATTCTATCAACCTTGGTTCTTGTGAGTGAACTATACTTATGTTTATTTTGTTTGGGTATATGTAGGTTTAGCAGAGGAGTATAACATCACATGTTAAGTCTGACCTCTTTTGTAAAGTTTAGATTCTGGAAGGTATATTGCATCGTTCTCATAAAACTATTATTTTGATGAAGTTAGATTCTATCTTTTTAAAAATTAAAATTCCATTTCAACTATTATTTACAATTTTTTCCATACTCATGTTGTTTGGACTTCAGGGTTCTTTATTTAAAAAGTTGGTGCCTAAAAGGCTTAATACATTCAGAGCCTACACAACATTTCCTCAGCCAACCACCACTATTTCGTAGATTGGGTAAATTTAAGTTTCTTTTGCTTCGAGGTTTATGGACATGTGCACACGTTTTTTTTGCATATTTTTCTAATAAACTAAGCATGTGCCACTTTGATTAGTTAATCTGAACTCTGATATAGTGAAATCTCAAATTGGTTGATATATATGTCTTTATCACTTTGAGAGCTCAACAGAGCAGCAAGGCCAAATAAGTGTCTCAATAACATCAACCAAAAATCCTCAAGTCGGCAAAGTAAATTAAAAGATCATCTAAGCTCAACTCTGGTAACACAAGCTATGTATGCTTTGGGTCTAAAGAAGGCTTATGTTCTATTGCAGAGAGGATGATTTTAGTTGGAAACCTGGTTCTCTTCCGAATCTGAAGTTGGCTTCGAAATCTCGAGTGCAACCGGACAGTGATCACTCCCATAGAAACCTGAAACAAATCAAGAAACCAAAGTTGCTGCAAAAAGAGGTAAATAAACTTCTATGAATCTGTGTGATGTTAAAAAACTTATCTATGGCACCTTCTAATTCCATCCCACGACCGACGAGAAAATAGTAGTCTATCCTCATCCTCTTTCCTCGGTACCTATGGCAACAAAACAAGATCCATATGAAGCTTTATCACCATGATAACGAGCTTCTTGACTCCATGCCATGTGAAACTTGTAACTGAAAACACTGACATTCAATGCGGAAAAAACTAATACATGTGGTATCTACTCACTTTCCAATAGGATTCCACACCATGAGAAGCCACTTTCCATGTATGGTTCCTTGTGTAGGTACCGGTATGCATCAACAAGCTTTCCTCTGTAAATTCCCATAAGTTTAATTTAGAATCACATGTTCAGTAGCTATCATCTTTATTCAAGAAAATACTAATACTAAGACTTAGGCATACTCTTTCATAATTACACCGAAACGTCCTCTCTCGGATAATGTAAATCCAGCCTGTCCATAGTCCCGTATAATCAAATACTTTAGAACCATTTGAAATCACCCTATGATTCTAAAGTACATATCATGTTCTCATAGAAAATATAGTAAGTTTTCTTTGATCTTCTACTCTGAATAGTTTCTTGGTCTATTTTCCATGCTGTTATTGTTAGGTCGCAAGTGGTCAAATTCAGTGTGAAGAGGAATTGAAGAGGAGGAGCTGCTAGGAAAGGGTGACGATGGGAGTGGTGAGGATGATGTAAATGGTGACTCGGGTGTTTTTTTAGAGACGGCTAAAATCCTAGACCCATAATCATAAATAAGGTGAGTTGTGTAGTAACGTAAAGATCATATAATAACATGCTTAACTAACACATGTTTGGTTACAGTAAAACAAAACATGTTAATTTGCCTTATATAGTGAGAGCGTACTGAATAACGAAAGTTTTTATTTCATATTTGATAATTAGAATCAATATTAGTTATGATGGTGGGATCCAGCACTATATGATATAGTCTATATCTAACAAATTTTTTGTTAATTTTGATCCAAGTGCGCTCATATGAAATAGCAACAACCTTTGGATATGGTACTTATGTGAATACATTATGCTTTTAATGTGCCGGCGCGCCAAAAAACAATTAGTGTTGAATGGGTAGTGAGGGACTTACCAATTACTTGCTCGCCAAGCTCAAGGACTACAGATTGTAAGATTGTAAGTAATTCTCATCTATTATCGTTATTTAATGACAACAACCTCGAAGAATTGCAGGAGCTAGCAACGTAATTATTATATAGAGTCATTTGTAAGAGTTTGTAAGATTGAATATTGATTTTCATGCTTGCATATGAGAAACGAAATTGTTTCCAAATCTATTCGGCAAGCCATCAGTGTCGGTGTATTGGGTTAAGAATGCTTATTCATCAGAAATAGACATAAGATTTGGGTCGTTTCTAACCACAGGTCAAACATGCGATGGGTCGACCGATAAGGATTAAGAAGGTTTAACTTTAAATGTTAAAGGTTTTTCATGGCATTCTACATGAAACAGTTCACTTATTTGTAATTTTATTTGGTTGCATACATGTCCATTGTGGGATCAGGAGTTTAGAGATGGACATAACAGTTTAAATGATGTGAATTTCTACTATGTTTTTAGAAATGTAAGAAAATAATGTATACCTAATAGTACTTTCGTTGAAAAATAAATTAGCCAATCTTGCAGTGTTTTAAATACTCACCATTAGTTTGTTACACAACTCTACAAATATAAATGACAAGACAACAAACTATTTTGCAATATCCAGTTACAAAAAAACACACTATTTTGCAAAATGAAAAGCAAGTGGCGGTTTCTTTTAATTTTATATCAATTATATGCATAAATTGTTATCTATCCAGATGGAAACGATAAAATGCAACGAATATAATTAGGTTTCATATCAACATAGGCAAAAAAATGCGCTAATATTTCTGTAAATAGTTTTAGGGATACAAATTTCCAAAACTAAACATTAAAATAAACATTTGTACTTTCAATTTAACTAATATTCAATCAAGTTATATAAAATAAATTATATATATCATACCAAAACGTACAAGAAAAAATTATACATATTAACAATCAATTATCAAAACATAAGACAAGAAGAAATATCCAAAAATACCAAAATTAATGGATCACAAGTTTTCACCTTTTATATACGTTTAAGATAAAAAACTATATTTAGTAACTACCACTAACTCATATTTCACAGAAAATAATGAATACAAACCGCGCTTAGCGCGGATCATCCTCTAGTACTAAATGAAAGGGATAGTTTGGGGCTGCAGAAGCTATCCACCTCAGCTTTTTGAGTTACTCTCTCATTTTGCCACATCAGCAGGTAACACAATTTTTAAAGACTGTCACATTCATCTCTTCTAAGTTCTAACCAAGATTTGGGTAAAGTTTTCCCGTAAATTAGAGAATAAAGCAAAAAAAAAATCAATTAATTACAATCACAACCCTTTGACAATAAACAATCCACATTTCGTCTCCATCAACTTAACTATGAGGGATTTCAAACGTCCTCCAGAAATTCTATGCATTTTGTTCAAATAAAATATATATTAAAAGATCACTTTCCCACTCCAATCTATTATGTTCGCTATGTTTCTTCCTCCATCTCTACCACTTGGAATATTTTATGACCATAAAATCTTCTACGATGGAATACTCAGCCACCACACTGTGCAGCACAACCACCACATTGAAAATCAGTTTTGAATTTTTTTTTTTTTTTGTGAGTTTTTTGGTTAGAACAAATGATAAGTGTGCTAAATATTTGTTGGCAGAGAGTCACGACATATCAGGTTTTAAATATATATATATATGTGTGTTTGCTAAAGACTATGTTGTGCCGGAGGACATGAACGGACATGTCAGTTGGTGGTCTGAATATTTGGAATCCGATTTTCCAATCAAGGTAACTATAATTTGGTTGCACTTGATACATATTAACATAGCAATTGCTTTGTGTTGAAAATTTCCTTCTACTTCAACCCTACTATGAGTCGAGTTTGGCAACCCTCCGATTTCACTGAAAACGGATCTCTTTTCTGTATAATGTATCATCTATATCTGAATCGTCAAAGCTATGAGTGAAAGCAATTGTATAAGACAAATAAAGCAGAGATAATTTTTATCAATTTTTATATTTATGTTATTACCAGGTTTTGATATTTGGACTACTCACAACTAAGAATACTTACTTTCTACAAAACTCACTTTTCGGAGTCCCACTCCGGGAGTGGAAGAGGGGAAAGACATATGTGGGAAAATTAGAGTCGTTCTGTTTTCGATTTTGTCTGAACCACAACGATACTGCAAATAAGGCGTTGAGAAAGGTTACTATACCAACCGGTGCCATTGTGAAAGATTACTATACTAACGATTTTATTAATACAAGTACATACTACGTTTTAATTTGAGCCATACAAGTGAAATCAACGAGAGTACAAAGTGTAATTTCAAAAGAGAGTGTTTGCACACATGTATATTATACTTAACGAAGTTGTGGGTATGAGGAAGAATGGACCCAAAAAAAAATTAAAGAACGTAACATGAAGAGAAGTTTGACTACCTAGCCAAAGCTCCAAACTGTTAAGTGAGAAAAGATTTATGTCTTATGTATTAGTTTTCATGCAAGCGTGTGATACTAAAAATTATGAGTTTACAACAAGTTAACAATTGTGTAAAATATGTATAAAAAAATTGGAACATTGATATTGTAGGCTAAAATAATCTAATAAACCTATCACATGTAAAAGTCCTATGTTAAGATTTCAAAACTACTAAATAAATCAATATTAATTCTGCAAATTTTCTTTATTATTTGTTTCAATACTATATTATGAAATAAAAAAATGCATATGCTATAAAAAACAATATACTATTGAATAAAATCATATTCAACATACATGCTATTGAATAAATAAATATTCAAAATTGTACCTTAATTGTGAAACTTATATTTTAAATTATATCAAAATGGTAAAAAAACAAAACTACATAAATAAAATGCGTGTATATATTATTAGTCAATTATGAGGAGTTATAATCTTATAATCTTTGAGTTCAATCCTTTTTTAACAGTTTTTTAAATCTTTTACAGCTTTTTTGTTTGTTTGACAACTGTTGAGTTCAATCATACACCAAATTCAGTTAAAATAAAAATAATTTCAAGAATATATTGAAAGCTGGTGAACAACCATGAATATGCATTTTAAGTTTTAGATTAAAAGTTAATTCTGACATATCCAATTAGTAAAACTCTTTAATTAAATCACAATACATTTTCAGACATATAAAAATATTCAAGATTATAAACTCACATCAAAACTATATTGTAAATCAAATATTTTATTTAAAATACCAAATTAAAGATAAAAAAATCAATCTAACTTAAATAATAATCAAATGTTTATAAAAACAATCCGCGCGTAGCGCGGAAAAACCCCTAGTCTATTATATAAAAGAGTGAGTGGTGTCTCACAAGAGTTTGACACTTCAGCACCCCTCTCCTTACACATCAGCAGACTTTTTAGTTTTTTTATAAATTTTATAAATTTTGATTTTAGTGATTTTAATAGTTAAAATGGATAAATACAATGAACTATAATTAAAGTGACTAAAACATCGTTCCAACTTCACATTTCATCTCTATTTAATTCAATTCTCATGTCACTACTAATGATACACATAAATTTTACCGTCCCGTCTTGAGGCATATCTTCATCTTCATCATCAAAACCCAATCAAGATTTGAGTGTTCTTGTCACAGTCAGCGATAAGAAGAAATCGGATTGGCTTATGTCTGTTCAGCTATGGAGCCAGTCGCCGGATCCACAGTCCAAAAAGGTAAAATAGATTAACCGTTTTGGTGTGCCGAGAAAATTCGAATCGGAAAATAGCTTCTCTTAAGAACCCTCACTTTAAATCTGATTTGTTTTATGCTGTTAAATAAATAGGATGAGAAGACTGCGGTGGTGGAGGTCAAACGAAACTGCGGTGCGTTTCAACCGTTTCAAAAAGAAAAGTAGCCCGTGGTTGCGGCGACTAAGGCTGATTTTCAACCGCTCAAAGCAATCGCTCCGACGCGGAGAACGTCGAGTTCCATGCAGGGCCGGCCCTGGGCCAAGCCAATTGAGGCATTGGGCTTGGCCCCCAAATTTCGGTGGCCCATTTTATGTTTCTTCCTCCATCTCTACCACTTGGAATATTTTATGACCATAAAATCTTCTACGATGGAATACTCAGCCACCACACTGTGCAGCACAACCACCACATTGAAAATCAGTTTTGAATTTTTTTTTTTTTTTGTGAGTTTTTTGGTTAGAACAAATGATAAGTGTGCTAAATATTTGTTGGCAGAGAGTCACGACATATCAGGTTTTAAATATATATATATATGTGTGTTTGCTAAAGACTATGTTGTGCCGGAGGACATGAACGGACATGTCAGTTGGTGGTCTGAATATTTGGAATCCGATTTTCCAATCAAGGTAACTATAATTTGGTTGCACTTGATACATATTAACATAGCAATTGCTTTGTGTTGAAAATTTCCTTCTACTTCAACCCTACTATGAGTCGAGTTTGGCAACCCTCCGATTTCACTGAAAACGGATCTCTTTTCTGTATAATGTATCATCTATATCTGAATCGTCAAAGCTATGAGTGAAAGCAATTGTATAAGACAAATAAAGCAGAGATAATTTTTATCAATTTTTATATTTATGTTATTACCAGGTTTTGATATTTGGACTACTCACAACTAAGAATACTTACTTTCTACAAAACTCACTTTTCGGAGTCCCACTCCGGGAGTGGAAGAGGGGAAAGACATATGTGGGAAAATTAGAGTCGTTCTGTTTTCGATTTTGTCTGAACCACAACGATACTGCAAATAAGGCGTTGAGAAAGGTTACTATACCAACCGGTGCCATTGTGAAAGATTACTATACTAACGATTTTATTAATACAAGTACATACTACGTTTTAATTTGAGCCATACAAGTGAAATCAACGAGAGTACAAAGTGTAATTTCAAAAGAGAGTGTTTGCACACATGTATATTATACTTAACGAAGTTGTGGGTATGAGGAAGAATGGACCCAAAAAAAAATTAAAGAACGTAACATGAAGAGAAGTTTGACTACCTAGCCAAAGCTCCAAACTGTTAAGTGAGAAAAGATTTATGTCTTATGTATTAGTTTTCATGCAAGCGTGTGATACTAAAAATTATGAGTTTACAACAAGTTAACAATTGTGTAAAATATGTATAAAAAAATTGGAACATTGATATTGTAGGCTAAAATAATCTAATAAACCTATCACATGTAAAAGTCCTATGTTAAGATTTCAAAACTACTAAATAAATCAATATTAATTCTGCAAATTTTCTTTATTATTTGTTTCAATACTATATTATGAAATAAAAAAATGCATATGCTATAAAAAACAATATACTATTGAATAAAATCATATTCAACATACATGCTATTGAATAAATAAATATTCAAAATTGTACCTTAATTGTGAAACTTATATTTTAAATTATATCAAAATGGTAAAAAAACAAAACTACATAAATAAAATGCGTGTATATATTATTAGTCAATTATGAGGAGTTATAATCTTATAATCTTTGAGTTCAATCCTTTTTTAACAGTTTTTTAAATCTTTTACAGCTTTTTTGTTTGTTTGACAACTGTTGAGTTCAATCATACACCAAATTCAGTTAAAATAAAAATAATTTCAAGAATATATTGAAAGCTGGTGAACAACCATGAATATGCATTTTAAGTTTTAGATTAAAAGTTAATTCTGACATATCCAATTAGTAAAACTCTTTAATTAAATCACAATACATTTTCAGACATATAAAAATATTCAAGATTATAAACTCACATCAAAACTATATTGTAAATCAAATATTTTATTTAAAATACCAAATTAAAGATAAAAAAATCAATCTAACTTAAATAATAATCAAATGTTTATAAAAACAATCCGCGCGTAGCGCGGAAAAACCCCTAGTCTATTATATAAAAGAGTGAGTGGTGTCTCACAAGAGTTTGACACTTCAGCACCCCTCTCCTTACACATCAGCAGACTTTTTAGTTTTTTTATAAATTTTATAAATTTTGATTTTAGTGATTTTAATAGTTAAAATGGATAAATACAATGAACTATAATTAAAGTGACTAAAACATCGTTCCAACTTCACATTTCATCTCTATTTAATTCAATTCTCATGTCACTACTAATGATACACATAAATTTTACCGTCCCGTCTTGAGGCATATCTTCATCTTCATCATCAAAACCCAATCAAGATTTGAGTGTTCTTGTCACAGTCAGCGATAAGAAGAAATCGGATTGGCTTATGTCTGTTCAGCTATGGAGCCAGTCGCCGGATCCACAGTCCAAAAAGGTAAAATAGATTAACCGTTTTGGTGTGCCGAGAAAATTCGAATCGGAAAATAGCTTCTCTTAAGAACCCTCACTTTAAATCTGATTTGTTTTATGCTGTTAAATAAATAGGATGAGAAGACTGCGGTGGTGGAGGTCAAACGAAACTGCGGTGCGTTTCAACCGTTTCAAAAAGAAAAGTAGCCCGTGGTTGCGGCGACTAAGGCTGATTTTCAACCGCTCAAAGCAATCGCTCCGACGCGGAGAACGTCGAGTTCCATGCAGGGCCGGCCCTGGGCCAAGCCAATTGAGGCATTGGGCTTGGCCCCCAAATTTCGGTGGCCCATTTTATGTTTCTTCCTCCATCTCTACCACTTGGAATATTTTATGACCATAAAATCTTCTACGATGGAATACTCAGCCACCACACTGTGCAGCACAACCACCACATTGAAAATCAGTTTTGAATTTTTTTTTTTTTTTGTGAGTTTTTTGGTTAGAACAAATGATAAGTGTGCTAAATATTTGTTGGCAGAGAGTCACGACATATCAGGTTTTAAATATATATATATATGTGTGTTTGCTAAAGACTATGTTGTGCCGGAGGACATGAACGGACATGTCAGTTGGTGGTCTGAATATTTGGAATCCGATTTTCCAATCAAGGTAACTATAATTTGGTTGCACTTGATACATATTAACATAGCAATTGCTTTGTGTTGAAAATTTCCTTCTACTTCAACCCTACTATGAGTCGAGTTTGGCAACCCTCCGATTTCACTGAAAACGGATCTCTTTTCTGTATAATGTATCATCTATATCTGAATCGTCAAAGCTATGAGTGAAAGCAATTGTATAAGACAAATAAAGCAGAGATAATTTTTATCAATTTTTATATTTATGTTATTACCAGGTTTTGATATTTGGACTACTCACAACTAAGAATACTTACTTTCTACAAAACTCACTTTTCGGAGTCCCACTCCGGGAGTGGAAGAGGGGAAAGACATATGTGGGAAAATTAGAGTCGTTCTGTTTTCGATTTTGTCTGAACCACAACGATACTGCAAATAAGGCGTTGAGAAAGGTTACTATACCAACCGGTGCCATTGTGAAAGATTACTATACTAACGATTTTATTAATACAAGTACATACTACGTTTTAATTTGAGCCATACAAGTGAAATCAACGAGAGTACAAAGTGTAATTTCAAAAGAGAGTGTTTGCACACATGTATATTATACTTAACGAAGTTGTGGGTATGAGGAAGAATGGACCCAAAAAAAAATTAAAGAACGTAACATGAAGAGAAGTTTGACTACCTAGCCAAAGCTCCAAACTGTTAAGTGAGAAAAGATTTATGTCTTATGTATTAGTTTTCATGCAAGCGTGTGATACTAAAAATTATGAGTTTACAACAAGTTAACAATTGTGTAAAATATGTATAAAAAAATTGGAACATTGATATTGTAGGCTAAAATAATCTAATAAACCTATCACATGTAAAAGTCCTATGTTAAGATTTCAAAACTACTAAATAAATCAATATTAATTCTGCAAATTTTCTTTATTATTTGTTTCAATACTATATTATGAAATAAAAAAATGCATATGCTATAAAAAACAATATACTATTGAATAAAATCATATTCAACATACATGCTATTGAATAAATAAATATTCAAAATTGTACCTTAATTGTGAAACTTATATTTTAAATTATATCAAAATGGTAAAAAAACAAAACTACATAAATAAAATGCGTGTATATATTATTAGTCAATTATGAGGAGTTATAATCTTATAATCTTTGAGTTCAATCCTTTTTTAACAGTTTTTTAAATCTTTTACAGCTTTTTTGTTTGTTTGACAACTGTTGAGTTCAATCATACACCAAATTCAGTTAAAATAAAAATAATTTCAAGAATATATTGAAAGCTGGTGAACAACCATGAATATGCATTTTAAGTTTTAGATTAAAAGTTAATTCTGACATATCCAATTAGTAAAACTCTTTAATTAAATCACAATACATTTTCAGACATATAAAAATATTCAAGATTATAAACTCACATCAAAACTATATTGTAAATCAAATATTTTATTTAAAATACCAAATTAAAGATAAAAAAATCAATCTAACTTAAATAATAATCAAATGTTTATAAAAACAATCCGCGCGTAGCGCGGAAAAACCCCTAGTCTATTATATAAAAGAGTGAGTGGTGTCTCACAAGAGTTTGACACTTCAGCACCCCTCTCCTTACACATCAGCAGACTTTTTAGTTTTTTTATAAATTTTATAAATTTTGATTTTAGTGATTTTAATAGTTAAAATGGATAAATACAATGAACTATAATTAAAGTGACTAAAACATCGTTCCAACTTCACATTTCATCTCTATTTAATTCAATTCTCATGTCACTACTAATGATACACATAAATTTTACCGTCCCGTCTTGAGGCATATCTTCATCTTCATCATCAAAACCCAATCAAGATTTGAGTGTTCTTGTCACAGTCAGCGATAAGAAGAAATCGGATTGGCTTATGTCTGTTCAGCTATGGAGCCAGTCGCCGGATCCACAGTCCAAAAAGGTAAAATAGATTAACCGTTTTGGTGTGCCGAGAAAATTCGAATCGGAAAATAGCTTCTCTTAAGAACCCTCACTTTAAATCTGATTTGTTTTATGCTGTTAAATAAATAGGATGAGAAGACTGCGGTGGTGGAGGTCAAACGAAACTGCGGTGCGTTTCAACCGTTTCAAAAAGAAAAGTAGCCCGTGGTTGCGGCGACTAAGGCTGATTTTCAACCGCTCAAAGCAATCGCTCCGACGCGGAGAACGTCGAGTTCCATGCAGGGCCGGCCCTGGGCCAAGCCAATTGAGGCATTGGGCTTGGCCCCCAAATTTCGGTGGCCCATTTTATGTTTCTTCCTCCATCTCTACCACTTGGAATATTTTATGACCATAAAATCTTCTACGATGGAATACTCAGCCACCACACTGTGCAGCACAACCACCACATTGAAAATCAGTTTTGAATTTTTTTTTTTTTTTGTGAGTTTTTTGGTTAGAACAAATGATAAGTGTGCTAAATATTTGTTGGCAGAGAGTCACGACATATCAGGTTTTAAATATATATATATATGTGTGTTTGCTAAAGACTATGTTGTGCCGGAGGACATGAACGGACATGTCAGTTGGTGGTCTGAATATTTGGAATCCGATTTTCCAATCAAGGTAACTATAATTTGGTTGCACTTGATACATATTAACATAGCAATTGCTTTGTGTTGAAAATTTCCTTCTACTTCAACCCTACTATGAGTCGAGTTTGGCAACCCTCCGATTTCACTGAAAACGGATCTCTTTTCTGTATAATGTATCATCTATATCTGAATCGTCAAAGCTATGAGTGAAAGCAATTGTATAAGACAAATAAAGCAGAGATAATTTTTATCAATTTTTATATTTATGTTATTACCAGGTTTTGATATTTGGACTACTCACAACTAAGAATACTTACTTTCTACAAAACTCACTTTTCGGAGTCCCACTCCGGGAGTGGAAGAGGGGAAAGACATATGTGGGAAAATTAGAGTCGTTCTGTTTTCGATTTTGTCTGAACCACAACGATACTGCAAATAAGGCGTTGAGAAAGGTTACTATACCAACCGGTGCCATTGTGAAAGATTACTATACTAACGATTTTATTAATACAAGTACATACTACGTTTTAATTTGAGCCATACAAGTGAAATCAACGAGAGTACAAAGTGTAATTTCAAAAGAGAGTGTTTGCACACATGTATATTATACTTAACGAAGTTGTGGGTATGAGGAAGAATGGACCCAAAAAAAAATTAAAGAACGTAACATGAAGAGAAGTTTGACTACCTAGCCAAAGCTCCAAACTGTTAAGTGAGAAAAGATTTATGTCTTATGTATTAGTTTTCATGCAAGCGTGTGATACTAAAAATTATGAGTTTACAACAAGTTAACAATTGTGTAAAATATGTATAAAAAAATTGGAACATTGATATTGTAGGCTAAAATAATCTAATAAACCTATCACATGTAAAAGTCCTATGTTAAGATTTCAAAACTACTAAATAAATCAATATTAATTCTGCAAATTTTCTTTATTATTTGTTTCAATACTATATTATGAAATAAAAAAATGCATATGCTATAAAAAACAATATACTATTGAATAAAATCATATTCAACATACATGCTATTGAATAAATAAATATTCAAAATTGTACCTTAATTGTGAAACTTATATTTTAAATTATATCAAAATGGTAAAAAAACAAAACTACATAAATAAAATGCGTGTATATATTATTAGTCAATTATGAGGAGTTATAATCTTATAATCTTTGAGTTCAATCCTTTTTTAACAGTTTTTTAAATCTTTTACAGCTTTTTTGTTTGTTTGACAACTGTTGAGTTCAATCATACACCAAATTCAGTTAAAATAAAAATAATTTCAAGAATATATTGAAAGCTGGTGAACAACCATGAATATGCATTTTAAGTTTTAGATTAAAAGTTAATTCTGACATATCCAATTAGTAAAACTCTTTAATTAAATCACAATACATTTTCAGACATATAAAAATATTCAAGATTATAAACTCACATCAAAACTATATTGTAAATCAAATATTTTATTTAAAATACCAAATTAAAGATAAAAAAATCAATCTAACTTAAATAATAATCAAATGTTTATAAAAACAATCCGCGCGTAGCGCGGAAAAACCCCTAGTCTATTATATAAAAGAGTGAGTGGTGTCTCACAAGAGTTTGACACTTCAGCACCCCTCTCCTTACACATCAGCAGACTTTTTAGTTTTTTTATAAATTTTATAAATTTTGATTTTAGTGATTTTAATAGTTAAAATGGATAAATACAATGAACTATAATTAAAGTGACTAAAACATCGTTCCAACTTCACATTTCATCTCTATTTAATTCAATTCTCATGTCACTACTAATGATACACATAAATTTTACCGTCCCGTCTTGAGGCATATCTTCATCTTCATCATCAAAACCCAATCAAGATTTGAGTGTTCTTGTCACAGTCAGCGATAAGAAGAAATCGGATTGGCTTATGTCTGTTCAGCTATGGAGCCAGTCGCCGGATCCACAGTCCAAAAAGGTAAAATAGATTAACCGTTTTGGTGTGCCGAGAAAATTCGAATCGGAAAATAGCTTCTCTTAAGAACCCTCACTTTAAATCTGATTTGTTTTATGCTGTTAAATAAATAGGATGAGAAGACTGCGGTGGTGGAGGTCAAACGAAACTGCGGTGCGTTTCAACCGTTTCAAAAAGAAAAGTAGCCCGTGGTTGCGGCGACTAAGGCTGATTTTCAACCGCTCAAAGCAATCGCTCCGACGCGGAGAACGTCGAGTTCCATGCAGGGCCGGCCCTGGGCCAAGCCAATTGAGGCATTGGGCTTGGCCCCCAAATTTCGGTGGCCCATTTTATGTTTCTTCCTCCATCTCTACCACTTGGAATATTTTATGACCATAAAATCTTCTACGATGGAATACTCAGCCACCACACTGTGCAGCACAACCACCACATTGAAAATCAGTTTTGAATTTTTTTTTTTTTTTGTGAGTTTTTTGGTTAGAACAAATGATAAGTGTGCTAAATATTTGTTGGCAGAGAGTCACGACATATCAGGTTTTAAATATATATATATATGTGTGTTTGCTAAAGACTATGTTGTGCCGGAGGACATGAACGGACATGTCAGTTGGTGGTCTGAATATTTGGAATCCGATTTTCCAATCAAGGTAACTATAATTTGGTTGCACTTGATACATATTAACATAGCAATTGCTTTGTGTTGAAAATTTCCTTCTACTTCAACCCTACTATGAGTCGAGTTTGGCAACCCTCCGATTTCACTGAAAACGGATCTCTTTTCTGTATAATGTATCATCTATATCTGAATCGTCAAAGCTATGAGTGAAAGCAATTGTATAAGACAAATAAAGCAGAGATAATTTTTATCAATTTTTATATTTATGTTATTACCAGGTTTTGATATTTGGACTACTCACAACTAAGAATACTTACTTTCTACAAAACTCACTTTTCGGAGTCCCACTCCGGGAGTGGAAGAGGGGAAAGACATATGTGGGAAAATTAGAGTCGTTCTGTTTTCGATTTTGTCTGAACCACAACGATACTGCAAATAAGGCGTTGAGAAAGGTTACTATACCAACCGGTGCCATTGTGAAAGATTACTATACTAACGATTTTATTAATACAAGTACATACTACGTTTTAATTTGAGCCATACAAGTGAAATCAACGAGAGTACAAAGTGTAATTTCAAAAGAGAGTGTTTGCACACATGTATATTATACTTAACGAAGTTGTGGGTATGAGGAAGAATGGACCCAAAAAAAAATTAAAGAACGTAACATGAAGAGAAGTTTGACTACCTAGCCAAAGCTCCAAACTGTTAAGTGAGAAAAGATTTATGTCTTATGTATTAGTTTTCATGCAAGCGTGTGATACTAAAAATTATGAGTTTACAACAAGTTAACAATTGTGTAAAATATGTATAAAAAAATTGGAACATTGATATTGTAGGCTAAAATAATCTAATAAACCTATCACATGTAAAAGTCCTATGTTAAGATTTCAAAACTACTAAATAAATCAATATTAATTCTGCAAATTTTCTTTATTATTTGTTTCAATACTATATTATGAAATAAAAAAATGCATATGCTATAAAAAACAATATACTATTGAATAAAATCATATTCAACATACATGCTATTGAATAAATAAATATTCAAAATTGTACCTTAATTGTGAAACTTATATTTTAAATTATATCAAAATGGTAAAAAAACAAAACTACATAAATAAAATGCGTGTATATATTATTAGTCAATTATGAGGAGTTATAATCTTATAATCTTTGAGTTCAATCCTTTTTTAACAGTTTTTTAAATCTTTTACAGCTTTTTTGTTTGTTTGACAACTGTTGAGTTCAATCATACACCAAATTCAGTTAAAATAAAAATAATTTCAAGAATATATTGAAAGCTGGTGAACAACCATGAATATGCATTTTAAGTTTTAGATTAAAAGTTAATTCTGACATATCCAATTAGTAAAACTCTTTAATTAAATCACAATACATTTTCAGACATATAAAAATATTCAAGATTATAAACTCACATCAAAACTATATTGTAAATCAAATATTTTATTTAAAATACCAAATTAAAGATAAAAAAATCAATCTAACTTAAATAATAATCAAATGTTTATAAAAACAATCCGCGCGTAGCGCGGAAAAACCCCTAGTCTATTATATAAAAGAGTGAGTGGTGTCTCACAAGAGTTTGACACTTCAGCACCCCTCTCCTTACACATCAGCAGACTTTTTAGTTTTTTTATAAATTTTATAAATTTTGATTTTAGTGATTTTAATAGTTAAAATGGATAAATACAATGAACTATAATTAAAGTGACTAAAACATCGTTCCAACTTCACATTTCATCTCTATTTAATTCAATTCTCATGTCACTACTAATGATACACATAAATTTTACCGTCCCGTCTTGAGGCATATCTTCATCTTCATCATCAAAACCCAATCAAGATTTGAGTGTTCTTGTCACAGTCAGCGATAAGAAGAAATCGGATTGGCTTATGTCTGTTCAGCTATGGAGCCAGTCGCCGGATCCACAGTCCAAAAAGGTAAAATAGATTAACCGTTTTGGTGTGCCGAGAAAATTCGAATCGGAAAATAGCTTCTCTTAAGAACCCTCACTTTAAATCTGATTTGTTTTATGCTGTTAAATAAATAGGATGAGAAGACTGCGGTGGTGGAGGTCAAACGAAACTGCGGTGCGTTTCAACCGTTTCAAAAAGAAAAGTAGCCCGTGGTTGCGGCGACTAAGGCTGATTTTCAACCGCTCAAAGCAATCGCTCCGACGCGGAGAACGTCGAGTTCCATGCAGGGCCGGCCCTGGGCCAAGCCAATTGAGGCATTGGGCTTGGCCCCCAAATTTCGGTGGCCCATTTTATGTTTCTTCCTCCATCTCTACCACTTGGAATATTTTATGACCATAAAATCTTCTACGATGGAATACTCAGCCACCACACTGTGCAGCACAACCACCACATTGAAAATCAGTTTTGAATTTTTTTTTTTTTTTGTGAGTTTTTTGGTTAGAACAAATGATAAGTGTGCTAAATATTTGTTGGCAGAGAGTCACGACATATCAGGTTTTAAATATATATATATATGTGTGTTTGCTAAAGACTATGTTGTGCCGGAGGACATGAACGGACATGTCAGTTGGTGGTCTGAATATTTGGAATCCGATTTTCCAATCAAGGTAACTATAATTTGGTTGCACTTGATACATATTAACATAGCAATTGCTTTGTGTTGAAAATTTCCTTCTACTTCAACCCTACTATGAGTCGAGTTTGGCAACCCTCCGATTTCACTGAAAACGGATCTCTTTTCTGTATAATGTATCATCTATATCTGAATCGTCAAAGCTATGAGTGAAAGCAATTGTATAAGACAAATAAAGCAGAGATAATTTTTATCAATTTTTATATTTATGTTATTACCAGGTTTTGATATTTGGACTACTCACAACTAAGAATACTTACTTTCTACAAAACTCACTTTTCGGAGTCCCACTCCGGGAGTGGAAGAGGGGAAAGACATATGTGGGAAAATTAGAGTCGTTCTGTTTTCGATTTTGTCTGAACCACAACGATACTGCAAATAAGGCGTTGAGAAAGGTTACTATACCAACCGGTGCCATTGTGAAAGATTACTATACTAACGATTTTATTAATACAAGTACATACTACGTTTTAATTTGAGCCATACAAGTGAAATCAACGAGAGTACAAAGTGTAATTTCAAAAGAGAGTGTTTGCACACATGTATATTATACTTAACGAAGTTGTGGGTATGAGGAAGAATGGACCCAAAAAAAAATTAAAGAACGTAACATGAAGAGAAGTTTGACTACCTAGCCAAAGCTCCAAACTGTTAAGTGAGAAAAGATTTATGTCTTATGTATTAGTTTTCATGCAAGCGTGTGATACTAAAAATTATGAGTTTACAACAAGTTAACAATTGTGTAAAATATGTATAAAAAAATTGGAACATTGATATTGTAGGCTAAAATAATCTAATAAACCTATCACATGTAAAAGTCCTATGTTAAGATTTCAAAACTACTAAATAAATCAATATTAATTCTGCAAATTTTCTTTATTATTTGTTTCAATACTATATTATGAAATAAAAAAATGCATATGCTATAAAAAACAATATACTATTGAATAAAATCATATTCAACATACATGCTATTGAATAAATAAATATTCAAAATTGTACCTTAATTGTGAAACTTATATTTTAAATTATATCAAAATGGTAAAAAAACAAAACTACATAAATAAAATGCGTGTATATATTATTAGTCAATTATGAGGAGTTATAATCTTATAATCTTTGAGTTCAATCCTTTTTTAACAGTTTTTTAAATCTTTTACAGCTTTTTTGTTTGTTTGACAACTGTTGAGTTCAATCATACACCAAATTCAGTTAAAATAAAAATAATTTCAAGAATATATTGAAAGCTGGTGAACAACCATGAATATGCATTTTAAGTTTTAGATTAAAAGTTAATTCTGACATATCCAATTAGTAAAACTCTTTAATTAAATCACAATACATTTTCAGACATATAAAAATATTCAAGATTATAAACTCACATCAAAACTATATTGTAAATCAAATATTTTATTTAAAATACCAAATTAAAGATAAAAAAATCAATCTAACTTAAATAATAATCAAATGTTTATAAAAACAATCCGCGCGTAGCGCGGAAAAACCCCTAGTCTATTATATAAAAGAGTGAGTGGTGTCTCACAAGAGTTTGACACTTCAGCACCCCTCTCCTTACACATCAGCAGACTTTTTAGTTTTTTTATAAATTTTATAAATTTTGATTTTAGTGATTTTAATAGTTAAAATGGATAAATACAATGAACTATAATTAAAGTGACTAAAACATCGTTCCAACTTCACATTTCATCTCTATTTAATTCAATTCTCATGTCACTACTAATGATACACATAAATTTTACCGTCCCGTCTTGAGGCATATCTTCATCTTCATCATCAAAACCCAATCAAGATTTGAGTGTTCTTGTCACAGTCAGCGATAAGAAGAAATCGGATTGGCTTATGTCTGTTCAGCTATGGAGCCAGTCGCCGGATCCACAGTCCAAAAAGGTAAAATAGATTAACCGTTTTGGTGTGCCGAGAAAATTCGAATCGGAAAATAGCTTCTCTTAAGAACCCTCACTTTAAATCTGATTTGTTTTATGCTGTTAAATAAATAGGATGAGAAGACTGCGGTGGTGGAGGTCAAACGAAACTGCGGTGCGTTTCAACCGTTTCAAAAAGAAAAGTAGCCCGTGGTTGCGGCGACTAAGGCTGATTTTCAACCGCTCAAAGCAATCGCTCCGACGCGGAGAACGTCGAGTTCCATGCAGGGCCGGCCCTGGGCCAAGCCAATTGAGGCATTGGGCTTGGCCCCCAAATTTCGGTGGCCCATTTTATGTTTCTTCCTCCATCTCTACCACTTGGAATATTTTATGACCATAAAATCTTCTACGATGGAATACTCAGCCACCACACTGTGCAGCACAACCACCACATTGAAAATCAGTTTTGAATTTTTTTTTTTTTTTGTGAGTTTTTTGGTTAGAACAAATGATAAGTGTGCTAAATATTTGTTGGCAGAGAGTCACGACATATCAGGTTTTAAATATATATATATATGTGTGTTTGCTAAAGACTATGTTGTGCCGGAGGACATGAACGGACATGTCAGTTGGTGGTCTGAATATTTGGAATCCGATTTTCCAATCAAGGTAACTATAATTTGGTTGCACTTGATACATATTAACATAGCAATTGCTTTGTGTTGAAAATTTCCTTCTACTTCAACCCTACTATGAGTCGAGTTTGGCAACCCTCCGATTTCACTGAAAACGGATCTCTTTTCTGTATAATGTATCATCTATATCTGAATCGTCAAAGCTATGAGTGAAAGCAATTGTATAAGACAAATAAAGCAGAGATAATTTTTATCAATTTTTATATTTATGTTATTACCAGGTTTTGATATTTGGACTACTCACAACTAAGAATACTTACTTTCTACAAAACTCACTTTTCGGAGTCCCACTCCGGGAGTGGAAGAGGGGAAAGACATATGTGGGAAAATTAGAGTCGTTCTGTTTTCGATTTTGTCTGAACCACAACGATACTGCAAATAAGGCGTTGAGAAAGGTTACTATACCAACCGGTGCCATTGTGAAAGATTACTATACTAACGATTTTATTAATACAAGTACATACTACGTTTTAATTTGAGCCATACAAGTGAAATCAACGAGAGTACAAAGTGTAATTTCAAAAGAGAGTGTTTGCACACATGTATATTATACTTAACGAAGTTGTGGGTATGAGGAAGAATGGACCCAAAAAAAAATTAAAGAACGTAACATGAAGAGAAGTTTGACTACCTAGCCAAAGCTCCAAACTGTTAAGTGAGAAAAGATTTATGTCTTATGTATTAGTTTTCATGCAAGCGTGTGATACTAAAAATTATGAGTTTACAACAAGTTAACAATTGTGTAAAATATGTATAAAAAAATTGGAACATTGATATTGTAGGCTAAAATAATCTAATAAACCTATCACATGTAAAAGTCCTATGTTAAGATTTCAAAACTACTAAATAAATCAATATTAATTCTGCAAATTTTCTTTATTATTTGTTTCAATACTATATTATGAAATAAAAAAATGCATATGCTATAAAAAACAATATACTATTGAATAAAATCATATTCAACATACATGCTATTGAATAAATAAATATTCAAAATTGTACCTTAATTGTGAAACTTATATTTTAAATTATATCAAAATGGTAAAAAAACAAAACTACATAAATAAAATGCGTGTATATATTATTAGTCAATTATGAGGAGTTATAATCTTATAATCTTTGAGTTCAATCCTTTTTTAACAGTTTTTTAAATCTTTTACAGCTTTTTTGTTTGTTTGACAACTGTTGAGTTCAATCATACACCAAATTCAGTTAAAATAAAAATAATTTCAAGAATATATTGAAAGCTGGTGAACAACCATGAATATGCATTTTAAGTTTTAGATTAAAAGTTAATTCTGACATATCCAATTAGTAAAACTCTTTAATTAAATCACAATACATTTTCAGACATATAAAAATATTCAAGATTATAAACTCACATCAAAACTATATTGTAAATCAAATATTTTATTTAAAATACCAAATTAAAGATAAAAAAATCAATCTAACTTAAATAATAATCAAATGTTTATAAAAACAATCCGCGCGTAGCGCGGAAAAACCCCTAGTCTATTATATAAAAGAGTGAGTGGTGTCTCACAAGAGTTTGACACTTCAGCACCCCTCTCCTTACACATCAGCAGACTTTTTAGTTTTTTTATAAATTTTATAAATTTTGATTTTAGTGATTTTAATAGTTAAAATGGATAAATACAATGAACTATAATTAAAGTGACTAAAACATCGTTCCAACTTCACATTTCATCTCTATTTAATTCAATTCTCATGTCACTACTAATGATACACATAAATTTTACCGTCCCGTCTTGAGGCATATCTTCATCTTCATCATCAAAACCCAATCAAGATTTGAGTGTTCTTGTCACAGTCAGCGATAAGAAGAAATCGGATTGGCTTATGTCTGTTCAGCTATGGAGCCAGTCGCCGGATCCACAGTCCAAAAAGGTAAAATAGATTAACCGTTTTGGTGTGCCGAGAAAATTCGAATCGGAAAATAGCTTCTCTTAAGAACCCTCACTTTAAATCTGATTTGTTTTATGCTGTTAAATAAATAGGATGAGAAGACTGCGGTGGTGGAGGTCAAACGAAACTGCGGTGCGTTTCAACCGTTTCAAAAAGAAAAGTAGCCCGTGGTTGCGGCGACTAAGGCTGATTTTCAACCGCTCAAAGCAATCGCTCCGACGCGGAGAACGTCGAGTTCCATGCAGGGCCGGCCCTGGGCCAAGCCAATTGAGGCATTGGGCTTGGCCCCCAAATTTCGGTGGCCCATTTTATGTTTCTTCCTCCATCTCTACCACTTGGAATATTTTATGACCATAAAATCTTCTACGATGGAATACTCAGCCACCACACTGTGCAGCACAACCACCACATTGAAAATCAGTTTTGAATTTTTTTTTTTTTTTGTGAGTTTTTTGGTTAGAACAAATGATAAGTGTGCTAAATATTTGTTGGCAGAGAGTCACGACATATCAGGTTTTAAATATATATATATATGTGTGTTTGCTAAAGACTATGTTGTGCCGGAGGACATGAACGGACATGTCAGTTGGTGGTCTGAATATTTGGAATCCGATTTTCCAATCAAGGTAACTATAATTTGGTTGCACTTGATACATATTAACATAGCAATTGCTTTGTGTTGAAAATTTCCTTCTACTTCAACCCTACTATGAGTCGAGTTTGGCAACCCTCCGATTTCACTGAAAACGGATCTCTTTTCTGTATAATGTATCATCTATATCTGAATCGTCAAAGCTATGAGTGAAAGCAATTGTATAAGACAAATAAAGCAGAGATAATTTTTATCAATTTTTATATTTATGTTATTACCAGGTTTTGATATTTGGACTACTCACAACTAAGAATACTTACTTTCTACAAAACTCACTTTTCGGAGTCCCACTCCGGGAGTGGAAGAGGGGAAAGACATATGTGGGAAAATTAGAGTCGTTCTGTTTTCGATTTTGTCTGAACCACAACGATACTGCAAATAAGGCGTTGAGAAAGGTTACTATACCAACCGGTGCCATTGTGAAAGATTACTATACTAACGATTTTATTAATACAAGTACATACTACGTTTTAATTTGAGCCATACAAGTGAAATCAACGAGAGTACAAAGTGTAATTTCAAAAGAGAGTGTTTGCACACATGTATATTATACTTAACGAAGTTGTGGGTATGAGGAAGAATGGACCCAAAAAAAAATTAAAGAACGTAACATGAAGAGAAGTTTGACTACCTAGCCAAAGCTCCAAACTGTTAAGTGAGAAAAGATTTATGTCTTATGTATTAGTTTTCATGCAAGCGTGTGATACTAAAAATTATGAGTTTACAACAAGTTAACAATTGTGTAAAATATGTATAAAAAAATTGGAACATTGATATTGTAGGCTAAAATAATCTAATAAACCTATCACATGTAAAAGTCCTATGTTAAGATTTCAAAACTACTAAATAAATCAATATTAATTCTGCAAATTTTCTTTATTATTTGTTTCAATACTATATTATGAAATAAAAAAATGCATATGCTATAAAAAACAATATACTATTGAATAAAATCATATTCAACATACATGCTATTGAATAAATAAATATTCAAAATTGTACCTTAATTGTGAAACTTATATTTTAAATTATATCAAAATGGTAAAAAAACAAAACTACATAAATAAAATGCGTGTATATATTATTAGTCAATTATGAGGAGTTATAATCTTATAATCTTTGAGTTCAATCCTTTTTTAACAGTTTTTTAAATCTTTTACAGCTTTTTTGTTTGTTTGACAACTGTTGAGTTCAATCATACACCAAATTCAGTTAAAATAAAAATAATTTCAAGAATATATTGAAAGCTGGTGAACAACCATGAATATGCATTTTAAGTTTTAGATTAAAAGTTAATTCTGACATATCCAATTAGTAAAACTCTTTAATTAAATCACAATACATTTTCAGACATATAAAAATATTCAAGATTATAAACTCACATCAAAACTATATTGTAAATCAAATATTTTATTTAAAATACCAAATTAAAGATAAAAAAATCAATCTAACTTAAATAATAATCAAATGTTTATAAAAACAATCCGCGCGTAGCGCGGAAAAACCCCTAGTCTATTATATAAAAGAGTGAGTGGTGTCTCACAAGAGTTTGACACTTCAGCACCCCTCTCCTTACACATCAGCAGACTTTTTAGTTTTTTTATAAATTTTATAAATTTTGATTTTAGTGATTTTAATAGTTAAAATGGATAAATACAATGAACTATAATTAAAGTGACTAAAACATCGTTCCAACTTCACATTTCATCTCTATTTAATTCAATTCTCATGTCACTACTAATGATACACATAAATTTTACCGTCCCGTCTTGAGGCATATCTTCATCTTCATCATCAAAACCCAATCAAGATTTGAGTGTTCTTGTCACAGTCAGCGATAAGAAGAAATCGGATTGGCTTATGTCTGTTCAGCTATGGAGCCAGTCGCCGGATCCACAGTCCAAAAAGGTAAAATAGATTAACCGTTTTGGTGTGCCGAGAAAATTCGAATCGGAAAATAGCTTCTCTTAAGAACCCTCACTTTAAATCTGATTTGTTTTATGCTGTTAAATAAATAGGATGAGAAGACTGCGGTGGTGGAGGTCAAACGAAACTGCGGTGCGTTTCAACCGTTTCAAAAAGAAAAGTAGCCCGTGGTTGCGGCGACTAAGGCTGATTTTCAACCGCTCAAAGCAATCGCTCCGACGCGGAGAACGTCGAGTTCCATGCAGGGCCGGCCCTGGGCCAAGCCAATTGAGGCATTGGGCTTGGCCCCCAAATTTCGGTGGCCCATTTTATGTTTCTTCCTCCATCTCTACCACTTGGAATATTTTATGACCATAAAATCTTCTACGATGGAATACTCAGCCACCACACTGTGCAGCACAACCACCACATTGAAAATCAGTTTTGAATTTTTTTTTTTTTTTGTGAGTTTTTTGGTTAGAACAAATGATAAGTGTGCTAAATATTTGTTGGCAGAGAGTCACGACATATCAGGTTTTAAATATATATATATATGTGTGTTTGCTAAAGACTATGTTGTGCCGGAGGACATGAACGGACATGTCAGTTGGTGGTCTGAATATTTGGAATCCGATTTTCCAATCAAGGTAACTATAATTTGGTTGCACTTGATACATATTAACATAGCAATTGCTTTGTGTTGAAAATTTCCTTCTACTTCAACCCTACTATGAGTCGAGTTTGGCAACCCTCCGATTTCACTGAAAACGGATCTCTTTTCTGTATAATGTATCATCTATATCTGAATCGTCAAAGCTATGAGTGAAAGCAATTGTATAAGACAAATAAAGCAGAGATAATTTTTATCAATTTTTATATTTATGTTATTACCAGGTTTTGATATTTGGACTACTCACAACTAAGAATACTTACTTTCTACAAAACTCACTTTTCGGAGTCCCACTCCGGGAGTGGAAGAGGGGAAAGACATATGTGGGAAAATTAGAGTCGTTCTGTTTTCGATTTTGTCTGAACCACAACGATACTGCAAATAAGGCGTTGAGAAAGGTTACTATACCAACCGGTGCCATTGTGAAAGATTACTATACTAACGATTTTATTAATACAAGTACATACTACGTTTTAATTTGAGCCATACAAGTGAAATCAACGAGAGTACAAAGTGTAATTTCAAAAGAGAGTGTTTGCACACATGTATATTATACTTAACGAAGTTGTGGGTATGAGGAAGAATGGACCCAAAAAAAAATTAAAGAACGTAACATGAAGAGAAGTTTGACTACCTAGCCAAAGCTCCAAACTGTTAAGTGAGAAAAGATTTATGTCTTATGTATTAGTTTTCATGCAAGCGTGTGATACTAAAAATTATGAGTTTACAACAAGTTAACAATTGTGTAAAATATGTATAAAAAAATTGGAACATTGATATTGTAGGCTAAAATAATCTAATAAACCTATCACATGTAAAAGTCCTATGTTAAGATTTCAAAACTACTAAATAAATCAATATTAATTCTGCAAATTTTCTTTATTATTTGTTTCAATACTATATTATGAAATAAAAAAATGCATATGCTATAAAAAACAATATACTATTGAATAAAATCATATTCAACATACATGCTATTGAATAAATAAATATTCAAAATTGTACCTTAATTGTGAAACTTATATTTTAAATTATATCAAAATGGTAAAAAAACAAAACTACATAAATAAAATGCGTGTATATATTATTAGTCAATTATGAGGAGTTATAATCTTATAATCTTTGAGTTCAATCCTTTTTTAACAGTTTTTTAAATCTTTTACAGCTTTTTTGTTTGTTTGACAACTGTTGAGTTCAATCATACACCAAATTCAGTTAAAATAAAAATAATTTCAAGAATATATTGAAAGCTGGTGAACAACCATGAATATGCATTTTAAGTTTTAGATTAAAAGTTAATTCTGACATATCCAATTAGTAAAACTCTTTAATTAAATCACAATACATTTTCAGACATATAAAAATATTCAAGATTATAAACTCACATCAAAACTATATTGTAAATCAAATATTTTATTTAAAATACCAAATTAAAGATAAAAAAATCAATCTAACTTAAATAATAATCAAATGTTTATAAAAACAATCCGCGCGTAGCGCGGAAAAACCCCTAGTCTATTATATAAAAGAGTGAGTGGTGTCTCACAAGAGTTTGACACTTCAGCACCCCTCTCCTTACACATCAGCAGACTTTTTAGTTTTTTTATAAATTTTATAAATTTTGATTTTAGTGATTTTAATAGTTAAAATGGATAAATACAATGAACTATAATTAAAGTGACTAAAACATCGTTCCAACTTCACATTTCATCTCTATTTAATTCAATTCTCATGTCACTACTAATGATACACATAAATTTTACCGTCCCGTCTTGAGGCATATCTTCATCTTCATCATCAAAACCCAATCAAGATTTGAGTGTTCTTGTCACAGTCAGCGATAAGAAGAAATCGGATTGGCTTATGTCTGTTCAGCTATGGAGCCAGTCGCCGGATCCACAGTCCAAAAAGGTAAAATAGATTAACCGTTTTGGTGTGCCGAGAAAATTCGAATCGGAAAATAGCTTCTCTTAAGAACCCTCACTTTAAATCTGATTTGTTTTATGCTGTTAAATAAATAGGATGAGAAGACTGCGGTGGTGGAGGTCAAACGAAACTGCGGTGCGTTTCAACCGTTTCAAAAAGAAAAGTAGCCCGTGGTTGCGGCGACTAAGGCTGATTTTCAACCGCTCAAAGCAATCGCTCCGACGCGGAGAACGTCGAGTTCCATGCAGGGCCGGCCCTGGGCCAAGCCAATTGAGGCATTGGGCTTGGCCCCCAAATTTCGGTGGCCCATTTTATGTTTCTTCCTCCATCTCTACCACTTGGAATATTTTATGACCATAAAATCTTCTACGATGGAATACTCAGCCACCACACTGTGCAGCACAACCACCACATTGAAAATCAGTTTTGAATTTTTTTTTTTTTTTGTGAGTTTTTTGGTTAGAACAAATGATAAGTGTGCTAAATATTTGTTGGCAGAGAGTCACGACATATCAGGTTTTAAATATATATATATATGTGTGTTTGCTAAAGACTATGTTGTGCCGGAGGACATGAACGGACATGTCAGTTGGTGGTCTGAATATTTGGAATCCGATTTTCCAATCAAGGTAACTATAATTTGGTTGCACTTGATACATATTAACATAGCAATTGCTTTGTGTTGAAAATTTCCTTCTACTTCAACCCTACTATGAGTCGAGTTTGGCAACCCTCCGATTTCACTGAAAACGGATCTCTTTTCTGTATAATGTATCATCTATATCTGAATCGTCAAAGCTATGAGTGAAAGCAATTGTATAAGACAAATAAAGCAGAGATAATTTTTATCAATTTTTATATTTATGTTATTACCAGGTTTTGATATTTGGACTACTCACAACTAAGAATACTTACTTTCTACAAAACTCACTTTTCGGAGTCCCACTCCGGGAGTGGAAGAGGGGAAAGACATATGTGGGAAAATTAGAGTCGTTCTGTTTTCGATTTTGTCTGAACCACAACGATACTGCAAATAAGGCGTTGAGAAAGGTTACTATACCAACCGGTGCCATTGTGAAAGATTACTATACTAACGATTTTATTAATACAAGTACATACTACGTTTTAATTTGAGCCATACAAGTGAAATCAACGAGAGTACAAAGTGTAATTTCAAAAGAGAGTGTTTGCACACATGTATATTATACTTAACGAAGTTGTGGGTATGAGGAAGAATGGACCCAAAAAAAAATTAAAGAACGTAACATGAAGAGAAGTTTGACTACCTAGCCAAAGCTCCAAACTGTTAAGTGAGAAAAGATTTATGTCTTATGTATTAGTTTTCATGCAAGCGTGTGATACTAAAAATTATGAGTTTACAACAAGTTAACAATTGTGTAAAATATGTATAAAAAAATTGGAACATTGATATTGTAGGCTAAAATAATCTAATAAACCTATCACATGTAAAAGTCCTATGTTAAGATTTCAAAACTACTAAATAAATCAATATTAATTCTGCAAATTTTCTTTATTATTTGTTTCAATACTATATTATGAAATAAAAAAATGCATATGCTATAAAAAACAATATACTATTGAATAAAATCATATTCAACATACATGCTATTGAATAAATAAATATTCAAAATTGTACCTTAATTGTGAAACTTATATTTTAAATTATATCAAAATGGTAAAAAAACAAAACTACATAAATAAAATGCGTGTATATATTATTAGTCAATTATGAGGAGTTATAATCTTATAATCTTTGAGTTCAATCCTTTTTTAACAGTTTTTTAAATCTTTTACAGCTTTTTTGTTTGTTTGACAACTGTTGAGTTCAATCATACACCAAATTCAGTTAAAATAAAAATAATTTCAAGAATATATTGAAAGCTGGTGAACAACCATGAATATGCATTTTAAGTTTTAGATTAAAAGTTAATTCTGACATATCCAATTAGTAAAACTCTTTAATTAAATCACAATACATTTTCAGACATATAAAAATATTCAAGATTATAAACTCACATCAAAACTATATTGTAAATCAAATATTTTATTTAAAATACCAAATTAAAGATAAAAAAATCAATCTAACTTAAATAATAATCAAATGTTTATAAAAACAATCCGCGCGTAGCGCGGAAAAACCCCTAGTCTATTATATAAAAGAGTGAGTGGTGTCTCACAAGAGTTTGACACTTCAGCACCCCTCTCCTTACACATCAGCAGACTTTTTAGTTTTTTTATAAATTTTATAAATTTTGATTTTAGTGATTTTAATAGTTAAAATGGATAAATACAATGAACTATAATTAAAGTGACTAAAACATCGTTCCAACTTCACATTTCATCTCTATTTAATTCAATTCTCATGTCACTACTAATGATACACATAAATTTTACCGTCCCGTCTTGAGGCATATCTTCATCTTCATCATCAAAACCCAATCAAGATTTGAGTGTTCTTGTCACAGTCAGCGATAAGAAGAAATCGGATTGGCTTATGTCTGTTCAGCTATGGAGCCAGTCGCCGGATCCACAGTCCAAAAAGGTAAAATAGATTAACCGTTTTGGTGTGCCGAGAAAATTCGAATCGGAAAATAGCTTCTCTTAAGAACCCTCACTTTAAATCTGATTTGTTTTATGCTGTTAAATAAATAGGATGAGAAGACTGCGGTGGTGGAGGTCAAACGAAACTGCGGTGCGTTTCAACCGTTTCAAAAAGAAAAGTAGCCCGTGGTTGCGGCGACTAAGGCTGATTTTCAACCGCTCAAAGCAATCGCTCCGACGCGGAGAACGTCGAGTTCCATGCAGGGCCGGCCCTGGGCCAAGCCAATTGAGGCATTGGGCTTGGCCCCCAAATTTCGGTGGCCCATTTTATGTTTCTTCCTCCATCTCTACCACTTGGAATATTTTATGACCATAAAATCTTCTACGATGGAATACTCAGCCACCACACTGTGCAGCACAACCACCACATTGAAAATCAGTTTTGAATTTTTTTTTTTTTTTGTGAGTTTTTTGGTTAGAACAAATGATAAGTGTGCTAAATATTTGTTGGCAGAGAGTCACGACATATCAGGTTTTAAATATATATATATATGTGTGTTTGCTAAAGACTATGTTGTGCCGGAGGACATGAACGGACATGTCAGTTGGTGGTCTGAATATTTGGAATCCGATTTTCCAATCAAGGTAACTATAATTTGGTTGCACTTGATACATATTAACATAGCAATTGCTTTGTGTTGAAAATTTCCTTCTACTTCAACCCTACTATGAGTCGAGTTTGGCAACCCTCCGATTTCACTGAAAACGGATCTCTTTTCTGTATAATGTATCATCTATATCTGAATCGTCAAAGCTATGAGTGAAAGCAATTGTATAAGACAAATAAAGCAGAGATAATTTTTATCAATTTTTATATTTATGTTATTACCAGGTTTTGATATTTGGACTACTCACAACTAAGAATACTTACTTTCTACAAAACTCACTTTTCGGAGTCCCACTCCGGGAGTGGAAGAGGGGAAAGACATATGTGGGAAAATTAGAGTCGTTCTGTTTTCGATTTTGTCTGAACCACAACGATACTGCAAATAAGGCGTTGAGAAAGGTTACTATACCAACCGGTGCCATTGTGAAAGATTACTATACTAACGATTTTATTAATACAAGTACATACTACGTTTTAATTTGAGCCATACAAGTGAAATCAACGAGAGTACAAAGTGTAATTTCAAAAGAGAGTGTTTGCACACATGTATATTATACTTAACGAAGTTGTGGGTATGAGGAAGAATGGACCCAAAAAAAAATTAAAGAACGTAACATGAAGAGAAGTTTGACTACCTAGCCAAAGCTCCAAACTGTTAAGTGAGAAAAGATTTATGTCTTATGTATTAGTTTTCATGCAAGCGTGTGATACTAAAAATTATGAGTTTACAACAAGTTAACAATTGTGTAAAATATGTATAAAAAAATTGGAACATTGATATTGTAGGCTAAAATAATCTAATAAACCTATCACATGTAAAAGTCCTATGTTAAGATTTCAAAACTACTAAATAAATCAATATTAATTCTGCAAATTTTCTTTATTATTTGTTTCAATACTATATTATGAAATAAAAAAATGCATATGCTATAAAAAACAATATACTATTGAATAAAATCATATTCAACATACATGCTATTGAATAAATAAATATTCAAAATTGTACCTTAATTGTGAAACTTATATTTTAAATTATATCAAAATGGTAAAAAAACAAAACTACATAAATAAAATGCGTGTATATATTATTAGTCAATTATGAGGAGTTATAATCTTATAATCTTTGAGTTCAATCCTTTTTTAACAGTTTTTTAAATCTTTTACAGCTTTTTTGTTTGTTTGACAACTGTTGAGTTCAATCATACACCAAATTCAGTTAAAATAAAAATAATTTCAAGAATATATTGAAAGCTGGTGAACAACCATGAATATGCATTTTAAGTTTTAGATTAAAAGTTAATTCTGACATATCCAATTAGTAAAACTCTTTAATTAAATCACAATACATTTTCAGACATATAAAAATATTCAAGATTATAAACTCACATCAAAACTATATTGTAAATCAAATATTTTATTTAAAATACCAAATTAAAGATAAAAAAATCAATCTAACTTAAATAATAATCAAATGTTTATAAAAACAATCCGCGCGTAGCGCGGAAAAACCCCTAGTCTATTATATAAAAGAGTGAGTGGTGTCTCACAAGAGTTTGACACTTCAGCACCCCTCTCCTTACACATCAGCAGACTTTTTAGTTTTTTTATAAATTTTATAAATTTTGATTTTAGTGATTTTAATAGTTAAAATGGATAAATACAATGAACTATAATTAAAGTGACTAAAACATCGTTCCAACTTCACATTTCATCTCTATTTAATTCAATTCTCATGTCACTACTAATGATACACATAAATTTTACCGTCCCGTCTTGAGGCATATCTTCATCTTCATCATCAAAACCCAATCAAGATTTGAGTGTTCTTGTCACAGTCAGCGATAAGAAGAAATCGGATTGGCTTATGTCTGTTCAGCTATGGAGCCAGTCGCCGGATCCACAGTCCAAAAAGGTAAAATAGATTAACCGTTTTGGTGTGCCGAGAAAATTCGAATCGGAAAATAGCTTCTCTTAAGAACCCTCACTTTAAATCTGATTTGTTTTATGCTGTTAAATAAATAGGATGAGAAGACTGCGGTGGTGGAGGTCAAACGAAACTGCGGTGCGTTTCAACCGTTTCAAAAAGAAAAGTAGCCCGTGGTTGCGGCGACTAAGGCTGATTTTCAACCGCTCAAAGCAATCGCTCCGACGCGGAGAACGTCGAGTTCCATGCAGGGCCGGCCCTGGGCCAAGCCAATTGAGGCATTGGGCTTGGCCCCCAAATTTCGGTGGCCCATTTTATGTTTCTTCCTCCATCTCTACCACTTGGAATATTTTATGACCATAAAATCTTCTACGATGGAATACTCAGCCACCACACTGTGCAGCACAACCACCACATTGAAAATCAGTTTTGAATTTTTTTTTTTTTTTGTGAGTTTTTTGGTTAGAACAAATGATAAGTGTGCTAAATATTTGTTGGCAGAGAGTCACGACATATCAGGTTTTAAATATATATATATATGTGTGTTTGCTAAAGACTATGTTGTGCCGGAGGACATGAACGGACATGTCAGTTGGTGGTCTGAATATTTGGAATCCGATTTTCCAATCAAGGTAACTATAATTTGGTTGCACTTGATACATATTAACATAGCAATTGCTTTGTGTTGAAAATTTCCTTCTACTTCAACCCTACTATGAGTCGAGTTTGGCAACCCTCCGATTTCACTGAAAACGGATCTCTTTTCTGTATAATGTATCATCTATATCTGAATCGTCAAAGCTATGAGTGAAAGCAATTGTATAAGACAAATAAAGCAGAGATAATTTTTATCAATTTTTATATTTATGTTATTACCAGGTTTTGATATTTGGACTACTCACAACTAAGAATACTTACTTTCTACAAAACTCACTTTTCGGAGTCCCACTCCGGGAGTGGAAGAGGGGAAAGACATATGTGGGAAAATTAGAGTCGTTCTGTTTTCGATTTTGTCTGAACCACAACGATACTGCAAATAAGGCGTTGAGAAAGGTTACTATACCAACCGGTGCCATTGTGAAAGATTACTATACTAACGATTTTATTAATACAAGTACATACTACGTTTTAATTTGAGCCATACAAGTGAAATCAACGAGAGTACAAAGTGTAATTTCAAAAGAGAGTGTTTGCACACATGTATATTATACTTAACGAAGTTGTGGGTATGAGGAAGAATGGACCCAAAAAAAAATTAAAGAACGTAACATGAAGAGAAGTTTGACTACCTAGCCAAAGCTCCAAACTGTTAAGTGAGAAAAGATTTATGTCTTATGTATTAGTTTTCATGCAAGCGTGTGATACTAAAAATTATGAGTTTACAACAAGTTAACAATTGTGTAAAATATGTATAAAAAAATTGGAACATTGATATTGTAGGCTAAAATAATCTAATAAACCTATCACATGTAAAAGTCCTATGTTAAGATTTCAAAACTACTAAATAAATCAATATTAATTCTGCAAATTTTCTTTATTATTTGTTTCAATACTATATTATGAAATAAAAAAATGCATATGCTATAAAAAACAATATACTATTGAATAAAATCATATTCAACATACATGCTATTGAATAAATAAATATTCAAAATTGTACCTTAATTGTGAAACTTATATTTTAAATTATATCAAAATGGTAAAAAAACAAAACTACATAAATAAAATGCGTGTATATATTATTAGTCAATTATGAGGAGTTATAATCTTATAATCTTTGAGTTCAATCCTTTTTTAACAGTTTTTTAAATCTTTTACAGCTTTTTTGTTTGTTTGACAACTGTTGAGTTCAATCATACACCAAATTCAGTTAAAATAAAAATAATTTCAAGAATATATTGAAAGCTGGTGAACAACCATGAATATGCATTTTAAGTTTTAGATTAAAAGTTAATTCTGACATATCCAATTAGTAAAACTCTTTAATTAAATCACAATACATTTTCAGACATATAAAAATATTCAAGATTATAAACTCACATCAAAACTATATTGTAAATCAAATATTTTATTTAAAATACCAAATTAAAGATAAAAAAATCAATCTAACTTAAATAATAATCAAATGTTTATAAAAACAATCCGCGCGTAGCGCGGAAAAACCCCTAGTCTATTATATAAAAGAGTGAGTGGTGTCTCACAAGAGTTTGACACTTCAGCACCCCTCTCCTTACACATCAGCAGACTTTTTAGTTTTTTTATAAATTTTATAAATTTTGATTTTAGTGATTTTAATAGTTAAAATGGATAAATACAATGAACTATAATTAAAGTGACTAAAACATCGTTCCAACTTCACATTTCATCTCTATTTAATTCAATTCTCATGTCACTACTAATGATACACATAAATTTTACCGTCCCGTCTTGAGGCATATCTTCATCTTCATCATCAAAACCCAATCAAGATTTGAGTGTTCTTGTCACAGTCAGCGATAAGAAGAAATCGGATTGGCTTATGTCTGTTCAGCTATGGAGCCAGTCGCCGGATCCACAGTCCAAAAAGGTAAAATAGATTAACCGTTTTGGTGTGCCGAGAAAATTCGAATCGGAAAATAGCTTCTCTTAAGAACCCTCACTTTAAATCTGATTTGTTTTATGCTGTTAAATAAATAGGATGAGAAGACTGCGGTGGTGGAGGTCAAACGAAACTGCGGTGCGTTTCAACCGTTTCAAAAAGAAAAGTAGCCCGTGGTTGCGGCGACTAAGGCTGATTTTCAACCGCTCAAAGCAATCGCTCCGACGCGGAGAACGTCGAGTTCCATGCAGGGCCGGCCCTGGGCCAAGCCAATTGAGGCATTGGGCTTGGCCCCCAAATTTCGGTGGCCCATTTTATGTTTCTTCCTCCATCTCTACCACTTGGAATATTTTATGACCATAAAATCTTCTACGATGGAATACTCAGCCACCACACTGTGCAGCACAACCACCACATTGAAAATCAGTTTTGAATTTTTTTTTTTTTTTGTGAGTTTTTTGGTTAGAACAAATGATAAGTGTGCTAAATATTTGTTGGCAGAGAGTCACGACATATCAGGTTTTAAATATATATATATATGTGTGTTTGCTAAAGACTATGTTGTGCCGGAGGACATGAACGGACATGTCAGTTGGTGGTCTGAATATTTGGAATCCGATTTTCCAATCAAGGTAACTATAATTTGGTTGCACTTGATACATATTAACATAGCAATTGCTTTGTGTTGAAAATTTCCTTCTACTTCAACCCTACTATGAGTCGAGTTTGGCAACCCTCCGATTTCACTGAAAACGGATCTCTTTTCTGTATAATGTATCATCTATATCTGAATCGTCAAAGCTATGAGTGAAAGCAATTGTATAAGACAAATAAAGCAGAGATAATTTTTATCAATTTTTATATTTATGTTATTACCAGGTTTTGATATTTGGACTACTCACAACTAAGAATACTTACTTTCTACAAAACTCACTTTTCGGAGTCCCACTCCGGGAGTGGAAGAGGGGAAAGACATATGTGGGAAAATTAGAGTCGTTCTGTTTTCGATTTTGTCTGAACCACAACGATACTGCAAATAAGGCGTTGAGAAAGGTTACTATACCAACCGGTGCCATTGTGAAAGATTACTATACTAACGATTTTATTAATACAAGTACATACTACGTTTTAATTTGAGCCATACAAGTGAAATCAACGAGAGTACAAAGTGTAATTTCAAAAGAGAGTGTTTGCACACATGTATATTATACTTAACGAAGTTGTGGGTATGAGGAAGAATGGACCCAAAAAAAAATTAAAGAACGTAACATGAAGAGAAGTTTGACTACCTAGCCAAAGCTCCAAACTGTTAAGTGAGAAAAGATTTATGTCTTATGTATTAGTTTTCATGCAAGCGTGTGATACTAAAAATTATGAGTTTACAACAAGTTAACAATTGTGTAAAATATGTATAAAAAAATTGGAACATTGATATTGTAGGCTAAAATAATCTAATAAACCTATCACATGTAAAAGTCCTATGTTAAGATTTCAAAACTACTAAATAAATCAATATTAATTCTGCAAATTTTCTTTATTATTTGTTTCAATACTATATTATGAAATAAAAAAATGCATATGCTATAAAAAACAATATACTATTGAATAAAATCATATTCAACATACATGCTATTGAATAAATAAATATTCAAAATTGTACCTTAATTGTGAAACTTATATTTTAAATTATATCAAAATGGTAAAAAAACAAAACTACATAAATAAAATGCGTGTATATATTATTAGTCAATTATGAGGAGTTATAATCTTATAATCTTTGAGTTCAATCCTTTTTTAACAGTTTTTTAAATCTTTTACAGCTTTTTTGTTTGTTTGACAACTGTTGAGTTCAATCATACACCAAATTCAGTTAAAATAAAAATAATTTCAAGAATATATTGAAAGCTGGTGAACAACCATGAATATGCATTTTAAGTTTTAGATTAAAAGTTAATTCTGACATATCCAATTAGTAAAACTCTTTAATTAAATCACAATACATTTTCAGACATATAAAAATATTCAAGATTATAAACTCACATCAAAACTATATTGTAAATCAAATATTTTATTTAAAATACCAAATTAAAGATAAAAAAATCAATCTAACTTAAATAATAATCAAATGTTTATAAAAACAATCCGCGCGTAGCGCGGAAAAACCCCTAGTCTATTATATAAAAGAGTGAGTGGTGTCTCACAAGAGTTTGACACTTCAGCACCCCTCTCCTTACACATCAGCAGACTTTTTAGTTTTTTTATAAATTTTATAAATTTTGATTTTAGTGATTTTAATAGTTAAAATGGATAAATACAATGAACTATAATTAAAGTGACTAAAACATCGTTCCAACTTCACATTTCATCTCTATTTAATTCAATTCTCATGTCACTACTAATGATACACATAAATTTTACCGTCCCGTCTTGAGGCATATCTTCATCTTCATCATCAAAACCCAATCAAGATTTGAGTGTTCTTGTCACAGTCAGCGATAAGAAGAAATCGGATTGGCTTATGTCTGTTCAGCTATGGAGCCAGTCGCCGGATCCACAGTCCAAAAAGGTAAAATAGATTAACCGTTTTGGTGTGCCGAGAAAATTCGAATCGGAAAATAGCTTCTCTTAAGAACCCTCACTTTAAATCTGATTTGTTTTATGCTGTTAAATAAATAGGATGAGAAGACTGCGGTGGTGGAGGTCAAACGAAACTGCGGTGCGTTTCAACCGTTTCAAAAAGAAAAGTAGCCCGTGGTTGCGGCGACTAAGGCTGATTTTCAACCGCTCAAAGCAATCGCTCCGACGCGGAGAACGTCGAGTTCCATGCAGGGCCGGCCCTGGGCCAAGCCAATTGAGGCATTGGGCTTGGCCCCCAAATTTCGGTGGCCCATTTTATGTTTCTTCCTCCATCTCTACCACTTGGAATATTTTATGACCATAAAATCTTCTACGATGGAATACTCAGCCACCACACTGTGCAGCACAACCACCACATTGAAAATCAGTTTTGAATTTTTTTTTTTTTTTGTGAGTTTTTTGGTTAGAACAAATGATAAGTGTGCTAAATATTTGTTGGCAGAGAGTCACGACATATCAGGTTTTAAATATATATATATATGTGTGTTTGCTAAAGACTATGTTGTGCCGGAGGACATGAACGGACATGTCAGTTGGTGGTCTGAATATTTGGAATCCGATTTTCCAATCAAGGTAACTATAATTTGGTTGCACTTGATACATATTAACATAGCAATTGCTTTGTGTTGAAAATTTCCTTCTACTTCAACCCTACTATGAGTCGAGTTTGGCAACCCTCCGATTTCACTGAAAACGGATCTCTTTTCTGTATAATGTATCATCTATATCTGAATCGTCAAAGCTATGAGTGAAAGCAATTGTATAAGACAAATAAAGCAGAGATAATTTTTATCAATTTTTATATTTATGTTATTACCAGGTTTTGATATTTGGACTACTCACAACTAAGAATACTTACTTTCTACAAAACTCACTTTTCGGAGTCCCACTCCGGGAGTGGAAGAGGGGAAAGACATATGTGGGAAAATTAGAGTCGTTCTGTTTTCGATTTTGTCTGAACCACAACGATACTGCAAATAAGGCGTTGAGAAAGGTTACTATACCAACCGGTGCCATTGTGAAAGATTACTATACTAACGATTTTATTAATACAAGTACATACTACGTTTTAATTTGAGCCATACAAGTGAAATCAACGAGAGTACAAAGTGTAATTTCAAAAGAGAGTGTTTGCACACATGTATATTATACTTAACGAAGTTGTGGGTATGAGGAAGAATGGACCCAAAAAAAAATTAAAGAACGTAACATGAAGAGAAGTTTGACTACCTAGCCAAAGCTCCAAACTGTTAAGTGAGAAAAGATTTATGTCTTATGTATTAGTTTTCATGCAAGCGTGTGATACTAAAAATTATGAGTTTACAACAAGTTAACAATTGTGTAAAATATGTATAAAAAAATTGGAACATTGATATTGTAGGCTAAAATAATCTAATAAACCTATCACATGTAAAAGTCCTATGTTAAGATTTCAAAACTACTAAATAAATCAATATTAATTCTGCAAATTTTCTTTATTATTTGTTTCAATACTATATTATGAAATAAAAAAATGCATATGCTATAAAAAACAATATACTATTGAATAAAATCATATTCAACATACATGCTATTGAATAAATAAATATTCAAAATTGTACCTTAATTGTGAAACTTATATTTTAAATTATATCAAAATGGTAAAAAAACAAAACTACATAAATAAAATGCGTGTATATATTATTAGTCAATTATGAGGAGTTATAATCTTATAATCTTTGAGTTCAATCCTTTTTTAACAGTTTTTTAAATCTTTTACAGCTTTTTTGTTTGTTTGACAACTGTTGAGTTCAATCATACACCAAATTCAGTTAAAATAAAAATAATTTCAAGAATATATTGAAAGCTGGTGAACAACCATGAATATGCATTTTAAGTTTTAGATTAAAAGTTAATTCTGACATATCCAATTAGTAAAACTCTTTAATTAAATCACAATACATTTTCAGACATATAAAAATATTCAAGATTATAAACTCACATCAAAACTATATTGTAAATCAAATATTTTATTTAAAATACCAAATTAAAGATAAAAAAATCAATCTAACTTAAATAATAATCAAATGTTTATAAAAACAATCCGCGCGTAGCGCGGAAAAACCCCTAGTCTATTATATAAAAGAGTGAGTGGTGTCTCACAAGAGTTTGACACTTCAGCACCCCTCTCCTTACACATCAGCAGACTTTTTAGTTTTTTTATAAATTTTATAAATTTTGATTTTAGTGATTTTAATAGTTAAAATGGATAAATACAATGAACTATAATTAAAGTGACTAAAACATCGTTCCAACTTCACATTTCATCTCTATTTAATTCAATTCTCATGTCACTACTAATGATACACATAAATTTTACCGTCCCGTCTTGAGGCATATCTTCATCTTCATCATCAAAACCCAATCAAGATTTGAGTGTTCTTGTCACAGTCAGCGATAAGAAGAAATCGGATTGGCTTATGTCTGTTCAGCTATGGAGCCAGTCGCCGGATCCACAGTCCAAAAAGGTAAAATAGATTAACCGTTTTGGTGTGCCGAGAAAATTCGAATCGGAAAATAGCTTCTCTTAAGAACCCTCACTTTAAATCTGATTTGTTTTATGCTGTTAAATAAATAGGATGAGAAGACTGCGGTGGTGGAGGTCAAACGAAACTGCGGTGCGTTTCAACCGTTTCAAAAAGAAAAGTAGCCCGTGGTTGCGGCGACTAAGGCTGATTTTCAACCGCTCAAAGCAATCGCTCCGACGCGGAGAACGTCGAGTTCCATGCAGGGCCGGCCCTGGGCCAAGCCAATTGAGGCATTGGGCTTGGCCCCCAAATTTCGGTGGCCCATTTTATGTTTCTTCCTCCATCTCTACCACTTGGAATATTTTATGACCATAAAATCTTCTACGATGGAATACTCAGCCACCACACTGTGCAGCACAACCACCACATTGAAAATCAGTTTTGAATTTTTTTTTTTTTTTGTGAGTTTTTTGGTTAGAACAAATGATAAGTGTGCTAAATATTTGTTGGCAGAGAGTCACGACATATCAGGTTTTAAATATATATATATATGTGTGTTTGCTAAAGACTATGTTGTGCCGGAGGACATGAACGGACATGTCAGTTGGTGGTCTGAATATTTGGAATCCGATTTTCCAATCAAGGTAACTATAATTTGGTTGCACTTGATACATATTAACATAGCAATTGCTTTGTGTTGAAAATTTCCTTCTACTTCAACCCTACTATGAGTCGAGTTTGGCAACCCTCCGATTTCACTGAAAACGGATCTCTTTTCTGTATAATGTATCATCTATATCTGAATCGTCAAAGCTATGAGTGAAAGCAATTGTATAAGACAAATAAAGCAGAGATAATTTTTATCAATTTTTATATTTATGTTATTACCAGGTTTTGATATTTGGACTACTCACAACTAAGAATACTTACTTTCTACAAAACTCACTTTTCGGAGTCCCACTCCGGGAGTGGAAGAGGGGAAAGACATATGTGGGAAAATTAGAGTCGTTCTGTTTTCGATTTTGTCTGAACCACAACGATACTGCAAATAAGGCGTTGAGAAAGGTTACTATACCAACCGGTGCCATTGTGAAAGATTACTATACTAACGATTTTATTAATACAAGTACATACTACGTTTTAATTTGAGCCATACAAGTGAAATCAACGAGAGTACAAAGTGTAATTTCAAAAGAGAGTGTTTGCACACATGTATATTATACTTAACGAAGTTGTGGGTATGAGGAAGAATGGACCCAAAAAAAAATTAAAGAACGTAACATGAAGAGAAGTTTGACTACCTAGCCAAAGCTCCAAACTGTTAAGTGAGAAAAGATTTATGTCTTATGTATTAGTTTTCATGCAAGCGTGTGATACTAAAAATTATGAGTTTACAACAAGTTAACAATTGTGTAAAATATGTATAAAAAAATTGGAACATTGATATTGTAGGCTAAAATAATCTAATAAACCTATCACATGTAAAAGTCCTATGTTAAGATTTCAAAACTACTAAATAAATCAATATTAATTCTGCAAATTTTCTTTATTATTTGTTTCAATACTATATTATGAAATAAAAAAATGCATATGCTATAAAAAACAATATACTATTGAATAAAATCATATTCAACATACATGCTATTGAATAAATAAATATTCAAAATTGTACCTTAATTGTGAAACTTATATTTTAAATTATATCAAAATGGTAAAAAAACAAAACTACATAAATAAAATGCGTGTATATATTATTAGTCAATTATGAGGAGTTATAATCTTATAATCTTTGAGTTCAATCCTTTTTTAACAGTTTTTTAAATCTTTTACAGCTTTTTTGTTTGTTTGACAACTGTTGAGTTCAATCATACACCAAATTCAGTTAAAATAAAAATAATTTCAAGAATATATTGAAAGCTGGTGAACAACCATGAATATGCATTTTAAGTTTTAGATTAAAAGTTAATTCTGACATATCCAATTAGTAAAACTCTTTAATTAAATCACAATACATTTTCAGACATATAAAAATATTCAAGATTATAAACTCACATCAAAACTATATTGTAAATCAAATATTTTATTTAAAATACCAAATTAAAGATAAAAAAATCAATCTAACTTAAATAATAATCAAATGTTTATAAAAACAATCCGCGCGTAGCGCGGAAAAACCCCTAGTCTATTATATAAAAGAGTGAGTGGTGTCTCACAAGAGTTTGACACTTCAGCACCCCTCTCCTTACACATCAGCAGACTTTTTAGTTTTTTTATAAATTTTATAAATTTTGATTTTAGTGATTTTAATAGTTAAAATGGATAAATACAATGAACTATAATTAAAGTGACTAAAACATCGTTCCAACTTCACATTTCATCTCTATTTAATTCAATTCTCATGTCACTACTAATGATACACATAAATTTTACCGTCCCGTCTTGAGGCATATCTTCATCTTCATCATCAAAACCCAATCAAGATTTGAGTGTTCTTGTCACAGTCAGCGATAAGAAGAAATCGGATTGGCTTATGTCTGTTCAGCTATGGAGCCAGTCGCCGGATCCACAGTCCAAAAAGGTAAAATAGATTAACCGTTTTGGTGTGCCGAGAAAATTCGAATCGGAAAATAGCTTCTCTTAAGAACCCTCACTTTAAATCTGATTTGTTTTATGCTGTTAAATAAATAGGATGAGAAGACTGCGGTGGTGGAGGTCAAACGAAACTGCGGTGCGTTTCAACCGTTTCAAAAAGAAAAGTAGCCCGTGGTTGCGGCGACTAAGGCTGATTTTCAACCGCTCAAAGCAATCGCTCCGACGCGGAGAACGTCGAGTTCCATGCAGGGCCGGCCCTGGGCCAAGCCAATTGAGGCATTGGGCTTGGCCCCCAAATTTCGGTGGCCCATTTTATGTTTCTTCCTCCATCTCTACCACTTGGAATATTTTATGACCATAAAATCTTCTACGATGGAATACTCAGCCACCACACTGTGCAGCACAACCACCACATTGAAAATCAGTTTTGAATTTTTTTTTTTTTTTGTGAGTTTTTTGGTTAGAACAAATGATAAGTGTGCTAAATATTTGTTGGCAGAGAGTCACGACATATCAGGTTTTAAATATATATATATATGTGTGTTTGCTAAAGACTATGTTGTGCCGGAGGACATGAACGGACATGTCAGTTGGTGGTCTGAATATTTGGAATCCGATTTTCCAATCAAGGTAACTATAATTTGGTTGCACTTGATACATATTAACATAGCAATTGCTTTGTGTTGAAAATTTCCTTCTACTTCAACCCTACTATGAGTCGAGTTTGGCAACCCTCCGATTTCACTGAAAACGGATCTCTTTTCTGTATAATGTATCATCTATATCTGAATCGTCAAAGCTATGAGTGAAAGCAATTGTATAAGACAAATAAAGCAGAGATAATTTTTATCAATTTTTATATTTATGTTATTACCAGGTTTTGATATTTGGACTACTCACAACTAAGAATACTTACTTTCTACAAAACTCACTTTTCGGAGTCCCACTCCGGGAGTGGAAGAGGGGAAAGACATATGTGGGAAAATTAGAGTCGTTCTGTTTTCGATTTTGTCTGAACCACAACGATACTGCAAATAAGGCGTTGAGAAAGGTTACTATACCAACCGGTGCCATTGTGAAAGATTACTATACTAACGATTTTATTAATACAAGTACATACTACGTTTTAATTTGAGCCATACAAGTGAAATCAACGAGAGTACAAAGTGTAATTTCAAAAGAGAGTGTTTGCACACATGTATATTATACTTAACGAAGTTGTGGGTATGAGGAAGAATGGACCCAAAAAAAAATTAAAGAACGTAACATGAAGAGAAGTTTGACTACCTAGCCAAAGCTCCAAACTGTTAAGTGAGAAAAGATTTATGTCTTATGTATTAGTTTTCATGCAAGCGTGTGATACTAAAAATTATGAGTTTACAACAAGTTAACAATTGTGTAAAATATGTATAAAAAAATTGGAACATTGATATTGTAGGCTAAAATAATCTAATAAACCTATCACATGTAAAAGTCCTATGTTAAGATTTCAAAACTACTAAATAAATCAATATTAATTCTGCAAATTTTCTTTATTATTTGTTTCAATACTATATTATGAAATAAAAAAATGCATATGCTATAAAAAACAATATACTATTGAATAAAATCATATTCAACATACATGCTATTGAATAAATAAATATTCAAAATTGTACCTTAATTGTGAAACTTATATTTTAAATTATATCAAAATGGTAAAAAAACAAAACTACATAAATAAAATGCGTGTATATATTATTAGTCAATTATGAGGAGTTATAATCTTATAATCTTTGAGTTCAATCCTTTTTTAACAGTTTTTTAAATCTTTTACAGCTTTTTTGTTTGTTTGACAACTGTTGAGTTCAATCATACACCAAATTCAGTTAAAATAAAAATAATTTCAAGAATATATTGAAAGCTGGTGAACAACCATGAATATGCATTTTAAGTTTTAGATTAAAAGTTAATTCTGACATATCCAATTAGTAAAACTCTTTAATTAAATCACAATACATTTTCAGACATATAAAAATATTCAAGATTATAAACTCACATCAAAACTATATTGTAAATCAAATATTTTATTTAAAATACCAAATTAAAGATAAAAAAATCAATCTAACTTAAATAATAATCAAATGTTTATAAAAACAATCCGCGCGTAGCGCGGAAAAACCCCTAGTCTATTATATAAAAGAGTGAGTGGTGTCTCACAAGAGTTTGACACTTCAGCACCCCTCTCCTTACACATCAGCAGACTTTTTAGTTTTTTTATAAATTTTATAAATTTTGATTTTAGTGATTTTAATAGTTAAAATGGATAAATACAATGAACTATAATTAAAGTGACTAAAACATCGTTCCAACTTCACATTTCATCTCTATTTAATTCAATTCTCATGTCACTACTAATGATACACATAAATTTTACCGTCCCGTCTTGAGGCATATCTTCATCTTCATCATCAAAACCCAATCAAGATTTGAGTGTTCTTGTCACAGTCAGCGATAAGAAGAAATCGGATTGGCTTATGTCTGTTCAGCTATGGAGCCAGTCGCCGGATCCACAGTCCAAAAAGGTAAAATAGATTAACCGTTTTGGTGTGCCGAGAAAATTCGAATCGGAAAATAGCTTCTCTTAAGAACCCTCACTTTAAATCTGATTTGTTTTATGCTGTTAAATAAATAGGATGAGAAGACTGCGGTGGTGGAGGTCAAACGAAACTGCGGTGCGTTTCAACCGTTTCAAAAAGAAAAGTAGCCCGTGGTTGCGGCGACTAAGGCTGATTTTCAACCGCTCAAAGCAATCGCTCCGACGCGGAGAACGTCGAGTTCCATGCAGGGCCGGCCCTGGGCCAAGCCAATTGAGGCATTGGGCTTGGCCCCCAAATTTCGGTGGCCCATTTTATGTTTCTTCCTCCATCTCTACCACTTGGAATATTTTATGACCATAAAATCTTCTACGATGGAATACTCAGCCACCACACTGTGCAGCACAACCACCACATTGAAAATCAGTTTTGAATTTTTTTTTTTTTTTGTGAGTTTTTTGGTTAGAACAAATGATAAGTGTGCTAAATATTTGTTGGCAGAGAGTCACGACATATCAGGTTTTAAATATATATATATATGTGTGTTTGCTAAAGACTATGTTGTGCCGGAGGACATGAACGGACATGTCAGTTGGTGGTCTGAATATTTGGAATCCGATTTTCCAATCAAGGTAACTATAATTTGGTTGCACTTGATACATATTAACATAGCAATTGCTTTGTGTTGAAAATTTCCTTCTACTTCAACCCTACTATGAGTCGAGTTTGGCAACCCTCCGATTTCACTGAAAACGGATCTCTTTTCTGTATAATGTATCATCTATATCTGAATCGTCAAAGCTATGAGTGAAAGCAATTGTATAAGACAAATAAAGCAGAGATAATTTTTATCAATTTTTATATTTATGTTATTACCAGGTTTTGATATTTGGACTACTCACAACTAAGAATACTTACTTTCTACAAAACTCACTTTTCGGAGTCCCACTCCGGGAGTGGAAGAGGGGAAAGACATATGTGGGAAAATTAGAGTCGTTCTGTTTTCGATTTTGTCTGAACCACAACGATACTGCAAATAAGGCGTTGAGAAAGGTTACTATACCAACCGGTGCCATTGTGAAAGATTACTATACTAACGATTTTATTAATACAAGTACATACTACGTTTTAATTTGAGCCATACAAGTGAAATCAACGAGAGTACAAAGTGTAATTTCAAAAGAGAGTGTTTGCACACATGTATATTATACTTAACGAAGTTGTGGGTATGAGGAAGAATGGACCCAAAAAAAAATTAAAGAACGTAACATGAAGAGAAGTTTGACTACCTAGCCAAAGCTCCAAACTGTTAAGTGAGAAAAGATTTATGTCTTATGTATTAGTTTTCATGCAAGCGTGTGATACTAAAAATTATGAGTTTACAACAAGTTAACAATTGTGTAAAATATGTATAAAAAAATTGGAACATTGATATTGTAGGCTAAAATAATCTAATAAACCTATCACATGTAAAAGTCCTATGTTAAGATTTCAAAACTACTAAATAAATCAATATTAATTCTGCAAATTTTCTTTATTATTTGTTTCAATACTATATTATGAAATAAAAAAATGCATATGCTATAAAAAACAATATACTATTGAATAAAATCATATTCAACATACATGCTATTGAATAAATAAATATTCAAAATTGTACCTTAATTGTGAAACTTATATTTTAAATTATATCAAAATGGTAAAAAAACAAAACTACATAAATAAAATGCGTGTATATATTATTAGTCAATTATGAGGAGTTATAATCTTATAATCTTTGAGTTCAATCCTTTTTTAACAGTTTTTTAAATCTTTTACAGCTTTTTTGTTTGTTTGACAACTGTTGAGTTCAATCATACACCAAATTCAGTTAAAATAAAAATAATTTCAAGAATATATTGAAAGCTGGTGAACAACCATGAATATGCATTTTAAGTTTTAGATTAAAAGTTAATTCTGACATATCCAATTAGTAAAACTCTTTAATTAAATCACAATACATTTTCAGACATATAAAAATATTCAAGATTATAAACTCACATCAAAACTATATTGTAAATCAAATATTTTATTTAAAATACCAAATTAAAGATAAAAAAATCAATCTAACTTAAATAATAATCAAATGTTTATAAAAACAATCCGCGCGTAGCGCGGAAAAACCCCTAGTCTATTATATAAAAGAGTGAGTGGTGTCTCACAAGAGTTTGACACTTCAGCACCCCTCTCCTTACACATCAGCAGACTTTTTAGTTTTTTTATAAATTTTATAAATTTTGATTTTAGTGATTTTAATAGTTAAAATGGATAAATACAATGAACTATAATTAAAGTGACTAAAACATCGTTCCAACTTCACATTTCATCTCTATTTAATTCAATTCTCATGTCACTACTAATGATACACATAAATTTTACCGTCCCGTCTTGAGGCATATCTTCATCTTCATCATCAAAACCCAATCAAGATTTGAGTGTTCTTGTCACAGTCAGCGATAAGAAGAAATCGGATTGGCTTATGTCTGTTCAGCTATGGAGCCAGTCGCCGGATCCACAGTCCAAAAAGGTAAAATAGATTAACCGTTTTGGTGTGCCGAGAAAATTCGAATCGGAAAATAGCTTCTCTTAAGAACCCTCACTTTAAATCTGATTTGTTTTATGCTGTTAAATAAATAGGATGAGAAGACTGCGGTGGTGGAGGTCAAACGAAACTGCGGTGCGTTTCAACCGTTTCAAAAAGAAAAGTAGCCCGTGGTTGCGGCGACTAAGGCTGATTTTCAACCGCTCAAAGCAATCGCTCCGACGCGGAGAACGTCGAGTTCCATGCAGGGCCGGCCCTGGGCCAAGCCAATTGAGGCATTGGGCTTGGCCCCCAAATTTCGGTGGCCCATTTTATGTTTCTTCCTCCATCTCTACCACTTGGAATATTTTATGACCATAAAATCTTCTACGATGGAATACTCAGCCACCACACTGTGCAGCACAACCACCACATTGAAAATCAGTTTTGAATTTTTTTTTTTTTTTGTGAGTTTTTTGGTTAGAACAAATGATAAGTGTGCTAAATATTTGTTGGCAGAGAGTCACGACATATCAGGTTTTAAATATATATATATATGTGTGTTTGCTAAAGACTATGTTGTGCCGGAGGACATGAACGGACATGTCAGTTGGTGGTCTGAATATTTGGAATCCGATTTTCCAATCAAGGTAACTATAATTTGGTTGCACTTGATACATATTAACATAGCAATTGCTTTGTGTTGAAAATTTCCTTCTACTTCAACCCTACTATGAGTCGAGTTTGGCAACCCTCCGATTTCACTGAAAACGGATCTCTTTTCTGTATAATGTATCATCTATATCTGAATCGTCAAAGCTATGAGTGAAAGCAATTGTATAAGACAAATAAAGCAGAGATAATTTTTATCAATTTTTATATTTATGTTATTACCAGGTTTTGATATTTGGACTACTCACAACTAAGAATACTTACTTTCTACAAAACTCACTTTTCGGAGTCCCACTCCGGGAGTGGAAGAGGGGAAAGACATATGTGGGAAAATTAGAGTCGTTCTGTTTTCGATTTTGTCTGAACCACAACGATACTGCAAATAAGGCGTTGAGAAAGGTTACTATACCAACCGGTGCCATTGTGAAAGATTACTATACTAACGATTTTATTAATACAAGTACATACTACGTTTTAATTTGAGCCATACAAGTGAAATCAACGAGAGTACAAAGTGTAATTTCAAAAGAGAGTGTTTGCACACATGTATATTATACTTAACGAAGTTGTGGGTATGAGGAAGAATGGACCCAAAAAAAAATTAAAGAACGTAACATGAAGAGAAGTTTGACTACCTAGCCAAAGCTCCAAACTGTTAAGTGAGAAAAGATTTATGTCTTATGTATTAGTTTTCATGCAAGCGTGTGATACTAAAAATTATGAGTTTACAACAAGTTAACAATTGTGTAAAATATGTATAAAAAAATTGGAACATTGATATTGTAGGCTAAAATAATCTAATAAACCTATCACATGTAAAAGTCCTATGTTAAGATTTCAAAACTACTAAATAAATCAATATTAATTCTGCAAATTTTCTTTATTATTTGTTTCAATACTATATTATGAAATAAAAAAATGCATATGCTATAAAAAACAATATACTATTGAATAAAATCATATTCAACATACATGCTATTGAATAAATAAATATTCAAAATTGTACCTTAATTGTGAAACTTATATTTTAAATTATATCAAAATGGTAAAAAAACAAAACTACATAAATAAAATGCGTGTATATATTATTAGTCAATTATGAGGAGTTATAATCTTATAATCTTTGAGTTCAATCCTTTTTTAACAGTTTTTTAAATCTTTTACAGCTTTTTTGTTTGTTTGACAACTGTTGAGTTCAATCATACACCAAATTCAGTTAAAATAAAAATAATTTCAAGAATATATTGAAAGCTGGTGAACAACCATGAATATGCATTTTAAGTTTTAGATTAAAAGTTAATTCTGACATATCCAATTAGTAAAACTCTTTAATTAAATCACAATACATTTTCAGACATATAAAAATATTCAAGATTATAAACTCACATCAAAACTATATTGTAAATCAAATATTTTATTTAAAATACCAAATTAAAGATAAAAAAATCAATCTAACTTAAATAATAATCAAATGTTTATAAAAACAATCCGCGCGTAGCGCGGAAAAACCCCTAGTCTATTATATAAAAGAGTGAGTGGTGTCTCACAAGAGTTTGACACTTCAGCACCCCTCTCCTTACACATCAGCAGACTTTTTAGTTTTTTTATAAATTTTATAAATTTTGATTTTAGTGATTTTAATAGTTAAAATGGATAAATACAATGAACTATAATTAAAGTGACTAAAACATCGTTCCAACTTCACATTTCATCTCTATTTAATTCAATTCTCATGTCACTACTAATGATACACATAAATTTTACCGTCCCGTCTTGAGGCATATCTTCATCTTCATCATCAAAACCCAATCAAGATTTGAGTGTTCTTGTCACAGTCAGCGATAAGAAGAAATCGGATTGGCTTATGTCTGTTCAGCTATGGAGCCAGTCGCCGGATCCACAGTCCAAAAAGGTAAAATAGATTAACCGTTTTGGTGTGCCGAGAAAATTCGAATCGGAAAATAGCTTCTCTTAAGAACCCTCACTTTAAATCTGATTTGTTTTATGCTGTTAAATAAATAGGATGAGAAGACTGCGGTGGTGGAGGTCAAACGAAACTGCGGTGCGTTTCAACCGTTTCAAAAAGAAAAGTAGCCCGTGGTTGCGGCGACTAAGGCTGATTTTCAACCGCTCAAAGCAATCGCTCCGACGCGGAGAACGTCGAGTTCCATGCAGGGCCGGCCCTGGGCCAAGCCAATTGAGGCATTGGGCTTGGCCCCCAAATTTCGGTGGCCCATTTTATGTTTCTTCCTCCATCTCTACCACTTGGAATATTTTATGACCATAAAATCTTCTACGATGGAATACTCAGCCACCACACTGTGCAGCACAACCACCACATTGAAAATCAGTTTTGAATTTTTTTTTTTTTTTGTGAGTTTTTTGGTTAGAACAAATGATAAGTGTGCTAAATATTTGTTGGCAGAGAGTCACGACATATCAGGTTTTAAATATATATATATATGTGTGTTTGCTAAAGACTATGTTGTGCCGGAGGACATGAACGGACATGTCAGTTGGTGGTCTGAATATTTGGAATCCGATTTTCCAATCAAGGTAACTATAATTTGGTTGCACTTGATACATATTAACATAGCAATTGCTTTGTGTTGAAAATTTCCTTCTACTTCAACCCTACTATGAGTCGAGTTTGGCAACCCTCCGATTTCACTGAAAACGGATCTCTTTTCTGTATAATGTATCATCTATATCTGAATCGTCAAAGCTATGAGTGAAAGCAATTGTATAAGACAAATAAAGCAGAGATAATTTTTATCAATTTTTATATTTATGTTATTACCAGGTTTTGATATTTGGACTACTCACAACTAAGAATACTTACTTTCTACAAAACTCACTTTTCGGAGTCCCACTCCGGGAGTGGAAGAGGGGAAAGACATATGTGGGAAAATTAGAGTCGTTCTGTTTTCGATTTTGTCTGAACCACAACGATACTGCAAATAAGGCGTTGAGAAAGGTTACTATACCAACCGGTGCCATTGTGAAAGATTACTATACTAACGATTTTATTAATACAAGTACATACTACGTTTTAATTTGAGCCATACAAGTGAAATCAACGAGAGTACAAAGTGTAATTTCAAAAGAGAGTGTTTGCACACATGTATATTATACTTAACGAAGTTGTGGGTATGAGGAAGAATGGACCCAAAAAAAAATTAAAGAACGTAACATGAAGAGAAGTTTGACTACCTAGCCAAAGCTCCAAACTGTTAAGTGAGAAAAGATTTATGTCTTATGTATTAGTTTTCATGCAAGCGTGTGATACTAAAAATTATGAGTTTACAACAAGTTAACAATTGTGTAAAATATGTATAAAAAAATTGGAACATTGATATTGTAGGCTAAAATAATCTAATAAACCTATCACATGTAAAAGTCCTATGTTAAGATTTCAAAACTACTAAATAAATCAATATTAATTCTGCAAATTTTCTTTATTATTTGTTTCAATACTATATTATGAAATAAAAAAATGCATATGCTATAAAAAACAATATACTATTGAATAAAATCATATTCAACATACATGCTATTGAATAAATAAATATTCAAAATTGTACCTTAATTGTGAAACTTATATTTTAAATTATATCAAAATGGTAAAAAAACAAAACTACATAAATAAAATGCGTGTATATATTATTAGTCAATTATGAGGAGTTATAATCTTATAATCTTTGAGTTCAATCCTTTTTTAACAGTTTTTTAAATCTTTTACAGCTTTTTTGTTTGTTTGACAACTGTTGAGTTCAATCATACACCAAATTCAGTTAAAATAAAAATAATTTCAAGAATATATTGAAAGCTGGTGAACAACCATGAATATGCATTTTAAGTTTTAGATTAAAAGTTAATTCTGACATATCCAATTAGTAAAACTCTTTAATTAAATCACAATACATTTTCAGACATATAAAAATATTCAAGATTATAAACTCACATCAAAACTATATTGTAAATCAAATATTTTATTTAAAATACCAAATTAAAGATAAAAAAATCAATCTAACTTAAATAATAATCAAATGTTTATAAAAACAATCCGCGCGTAGCGCGGAAAAACCCCTAGTCTATTATATAAAAGAGTGAGTGGTGTCTCACAAGAGTTTGACACTTCAGCACCCCTCTCCTTACACATCAGCAGACTTTTTAGTTTTTTTATAAATTTTATAAATTTTGATTTTAGTGATTTTAATAGTTAAAATGGATAAATACAATGAACTATAATTAAAGTGACTAAAACATCGTTCCAACTTCACATTTCATCTCTATTTAATTCAATTCTCATGTCACTACTAATGATACACATAAATTTTACCGTCCCGTCTTGAGGCATATCTTCATCTTCATCATCAAAACCCAATCAAGATTTGAGTGTTCTTGTCACAGTCAGCGATAAGAAGAAATCGGATTGGCTTATGTCTGTTCAGCTATGGAGCCAGTCGCCGGATCCACAGTCCAAAAAGGTAAAATAGATTAACCGTTNTGGTAGTCTTGTTCCAATGGTGAGAGACGCTTTCCTCGTAAGTGAATTAGTACGGATAGATTGCTTGGGGCTAGAGAAAAAGGATTACAAGAAAATTGGAGCAAAACTTAGGGTGAGATGTTTCTTTCTCTCGTCTCTTACGGGTTTGCTGCTTGAACAAACACTAACATCTAACGTTTATGTGTCTTGTCAAGGATTTGGTGCCATGCATCCTGGTAACATTTGACAAGGAGCAGGTCGTGATTTGGAGAGGTAAAGACTATAAGCCACCCAAGGACGACTGCGAATTTCCATCCTTCATTCATCGCGACTCTTCTTCCATAGACTCTGAACAAGAATCTCCTAACGAGACAAACCATGGATGATGGATAATGGATTACTTTTACTCCCATTTGTATAGTTAATTGTATTGTGCGAGAGTATTTTTGTGGTACTATTTCTAGAAAATCCAGCCTTTCATTTATTTATTTTTGGTAAACTAAATACAAATTAGAAAAAAAATATATATATATATATATATATATATATATATATATTAACATTTCAATCAAAGAAATAGTGTCATATATTAAAAAAAAAAAATTTCTTAAAAGATAGTAAAAAGAAAACGAAATCAAACGAGACATATACAGAAAAACACTAACCAGAAAAATCGAGAAAATCAATTTGTTGATTAAGAGAACAAAGAGTTTGAAGTTGTGGTTCCGCTTTGGGTGGGTTCGTGTGGAAGAAAGTTAAAGTCATGTTTTTCGAAATTCACAAATTCTGAGAGTCGTCGCGTCAATTCGTCCGTCTCCGGAAACCTCTGCTTCCGATTCATCTTACGCGTGACAGAGGACAAAGCGTGCGACAATGGCGACAAATCCAACACATCTTTCTTCCAACTAATCTTTTCGATCGACTCTATACTTTTCTTGAGCGAGCCTAAGTTGAACCTAGTACAACTACCCTCTTTGCTTATAGCGATTCTCTTTGTTTTGCTTTCGGGTTTCATCTTTAGTCCACAATCTCATAACACATTACTAAACTTCCCTACCTTTTAATATATATAGCGCTAGGAAGGGATTATTCGATGGTACCACTCATTTACTAGTGATTGGGGCCGTAAGATTATTTCTGATGGGCTTTTTTATTGAGAACTATCTCAAAACTATATTTTAATTTGAAAACTACATCACTAATAAATTATATATATTATATATTTTCAATTATATATAAAATGACTAAATTAACCTTATTTTGAGTTTATAATATTTTTAAAATAATTTAATAAAAATAAACCTTTTTAAACTGAATAATATCTATAATGATTTTATTTTGATTTTATTTTATTTTGATTTAATAATAATTCTAACTTTTGTACATGTTACTTTTATATAATATTAATAAAATTTAGAAAACTAATTTTGTTTTTGTAAAAATAAATTTTCAAATATAAAGATTTATCTAATCATAAAATTTTAAAATAAAACAATTATATATCTTTATATTCAATTAAAATTAAATTTTTTAGGATTTTTTGTTTTTTTATTCAAAATTATTTTTCTTTTCTAAAATATTTATTTTCTAATTAAAATCTGGTCAAAATAGTCTTTTTACATATCAATAAGTGTAATTATCTACAAACTAAAAAACCAGTGTATTTTTCAAATTCCAAAACTTAATTGAGGTATTTTGCCAATTTCTCCTTTTTTATTTGATATCAATTTTTTTTTCTTTCACTTGCAAAACATCATGTAACAAAATTCATATCCCCTATATATTGAGAAGCATTTTTATAGTGTACTCTTATTTTTTTAAAATATTTACATTGGTGCCATTTTACTGATGTATCACGAGCACATTCATTTTCACAAACTTTATAAAAAAAAATTATTTCAATAAACTAATTAGATTATATGCTATTATCCATTTTTAATTTTTAATATAATTAAGAAATTTATAATTCATTTTCTGTTATGATTTATTTTCTAAAAAAATTCATAATCAATAATTTTAAATAAAATAATTAAACGAAATCAAAATTTAAAAACAAGTTATGATTCATTATTTCATGTACTAAAATTTTATACAAAATAATTAAACAAAATCGAGATTTACTATGATTTAATATTATATATATTCAATTATTATTTTATTTAATTTTGTTTTCTCTTATCAAAAAATATTTTTTTAAACATACTATGTGAACATAACAATTTATTATATATAGAGACTGCACTGAAATATTTTAATATGGTTTAATTTTTAAATTATACAAAACTAAATAAATAATAAATTATTCAAGTTATCACCTAGTTGTATATGATTCCACAAAAATATTTTTTACCAAACTTAAAGACGTCGTTTCATCAACGCTAATTTGCACGCGTGCTAGCTATTCTTTAAGCTAAGTAGAGAGATTACACTGCACACTGCTTTGTTCCAGCGGCCAAAACAACATCTCTGGATGTTTTTTTTTCTTTTTCGAATTCTGACTCTTGATATCCTGACTCTATAAACGGACAAAAAACTGACTCTTGCTAATTCTAAAAACTATACACCCAAAAAAAACCTCCAGCCAATTCCGGAAATCATATATAGTTCTTATATTAACATTCTAACCAACAACTTAATACGAATTCGACGACCAAGTTTAAATATATATAACAAGGAGAAACATCCCACAAGGTCCAAATTAACCAACATTAATAAAATAAGGGACATCATTCTCGTTTTATCACTGTTGAGGCACAACCACTGGTCCCCGGCGGTGGCTGATGATGAGCTGGCATTTGTCCGCCGTGCAGAAACTCACGCGCCAGAGCTTGGAGCTCACCGCCTCCGCCCATATTTGACGACGACGGCACTCCAAAGAGATGATCCGACGGTCGAGGCTGTTGCGGCAGGGCCCACGTGGTGGACATCGGCTCCAATATGGAGGAGAGATCGTACACCGACGGTGATATTGTGGGGAGGTCCGATATGGAAAGAGGCGGCGGAGATCCAGAAGACGTCAACGGAGCCGGCGGTGGTTGTGGCATCTCTAGATTTGCTAAGTGCGCTTGTACATATGAAAGCTCTGTTTGCAAACTCACCACCTGTTTTTTTTTTTTTTAGAAGAATTGTATCGTATCATACAAATGTTATATGCTTCAAAGTGATAATAATGCCAAAAGAAATATTAAAGAGAGATAAGAATCTAAATCATGCTATTTCCGGCAATAATTAATTATTGGAAGAGTTTCTGAATTCGAGCAAATGTTGATTCACGAATGCCAAAAAAACACGACAGGAGTAATTGATCAATCAAGACCACCAATTTAGCAAAATATACGCCAAATCGAACAATATTATAGAGTGCAATTGCTTACGTGTGTGTATATATATATATATATATATATATATATATTAGAGTATATGTAATTTAAAAAGTACCTATATTGCAATTGAAATATATCTAAACATATACAGAAAAGGATGCTTGGAAATAAGTGTAAAACAACGTGGTTTGTTGCGAACAGAGGAAGATTTCTCATCTCAATCAATGGCTTGGATTAACTTAGAAAACAACTTTGTAAACATTAAACAAAACTAGTAATACATATGCTCAATGATNGGATCATACCATCATTCAATCAGACTGAAAAAAGATTAAACCTGAAATATGTGTCTAAGTACTAGTTTATGAATCAATCGCTGTGCTACCAAAAACTTCCACTAGCTTACATCGTTGTCCCTCCGCCAAAGAAAATTACAATATTAATTTTATTATAATTATTTTCGCGATGTTGTTATACTTTCCGGAAACTATATATATATATATATATATATATATATATGATTCTGGTTTTCTTTTTTAAAAAAATTTGCTCGCTACTTTTCCATTTTAGGGTGATATGTATTCTTTTGATAAAATGTCATTTAGTAAATAATATTTTTTATTTGGGAACTTATTTAGTAAATAATGTTAAAACAGAAAAAATGGTTTGATAACTACTATTTGATAGAATATTAAACATTTTTTATACATATATTATTGTTTAAATTGGCAGACGCCAACATGCAGAACGTACGTGACGTCAGAACCGTCGTCCATTGCGGTGGCTCCGTCTACACTCCCGGTCGCCTCCGCTCCATCGCCAAAAGACAAGTCCAAAATTAAAATCCCTGATTTTTTAGAGTTTAAAGTTCAGGTTTTAGACGTACTATATTTTGTTAATTTACACAAATCTTGACTACTTCTCTAGTTTTGATGTAAACTTTAGCAAATATTCATAACTTTTTCTTATTAATTAATAGGTGGATTATCTACTTTTTCTTATTTTGTTATTTTACACAAATCTTGACTATTTTTCTAGTTTTGATGTAAACTTTAGCAAATATTCATAACTTTTTCTTATTTTGTTAATTTACACAAATCGTGACTATTTCACTAGTTTTGATGTAAACTTTAGCAAATATTCATAACTTTTTCTTAGGGGATTATCTACTTGGAGACTATCCTTTAAGAATGTCTTACATGGTTGGTTACGGCCCAAAATTTCCACGGTGAATCCACCACCGTGGCTCCTCCTTGCCTTGCGTTGCAAGCCACCCGGCCAAGATCCAATGCCACGAAGGCTTCTCCATCATGAACTCTCAATCTCCAAAGCTGGCCTATAACTTCCTCGTCGGCGCAGTTGTTGGTGGTCCCGGACCAGCACGATCGCTTCCCGGACGAACGGTCTGACTACGAGCAGTCTGAGCCAGCTACTTACATCAATGCACCACTAGCTTACATGGTTGTCCNTTTTTTTAAAAAAAAAAAATTGTTTTGCAGGGTCATGAATGCATGTGGAATCATCACAGGAGCGCACATGGTCGTAGGAACCTCTCCATTATTATTCAGTGCTACTCTTTATACATATATATACACAGCTTATACGTTTATACATGTTATCGATATTGCTCAAAATTTTAAACAACATTATCCAGTTAGTGCTGGTTTGATTGCGAATTCGATATATATCATATTACATTTAAGGAATTTTCTTTGTCAAAAACTCGGGACGGGATCGATTTGAAACGTGTGTATATACAGTTTATTTTTATCAGTAGTAGGAAAAAGATCTTATAAGATATTTTGGTTTTTAAATATTTGTTACGGCACACACAATTGTTACATCACTATTATATTAACAAATATATAGACTTGATAACCCGTAGCACACATGCATTTGGGATCATAACATCATTCAATCAGACTGATAAAAGATTAAACCTGAAATATGTGTCTAAGTACTAGTTTATGAATCAATCACTGTGCTACCAAAAACTTCCGCTTAGAATATGTTCAATGGAAAAGTAAAAATATTCTACATCTAAATCGGATTGATTTGATCAATTTTGTCTTTCATCACATTTGTTTTATAACCAAATAAAAAAAAAAAAACAAAAATTTTGAGACCCCAAATTTTTTAAACAGTTTAAAAATCCTTGAAAGATCTAAAAGACTAGAACAGATTAATTTTGAAACTAGTGAAAATATAGAGTCTTTGTTTTTTCCCCCCTCTTTTCAGAAATCCCTAATTTGTGTTTATTCTAGGGGTTTTTTTTGTCGTAGGTGGACTTGGATGGAGGATACTATGATGCAGGAGACAAATATCAAATTTGGATTCCCAATGGCAGTCACAACAACAATGCTCTCATGGAGTGTAATTGAATTTGGTGGGCCACAGATTATCTCCTCAAAGCCACTTCGCATTCTGACACGCATTCCGTAAATTTATTTTGAAAATAATAAATAAAAAAAACAAAGAAAAGAAAAAAAAAATGATGAGTAATTGAGGAGAGAAAGAGAAGTGTTTCTTCTTTAAGTTTTACTTCCGCACTCTTTCTTCTTCCTCTAATCATTATTTTTCTTTTTCTTTGACAAAAACTCGGGACGGGATCGATTTGAAACGTGTGTATATAGTATATACAGTTTATTTTTTATCAGTAGACAAATAAAATCTTATAAGATATTTTGGTTTTAAATATTTGTTACGAGCACACACAATTGTTACATCACTGTTATATTAACAAATATATAGACTTGATAACCCGTAGCACACATGCATTTGAGATCATACCATCATTCAATCAGACTGAAAAAAGATTAAACCTGAAATATGTGTCTAAGTACTAGTTTATGAATCAATCGCTGTGCTACCAAAAACTTCCACTAGCTTACATCGTTGTCCCTCCGCCAAAGAAAATTACAATATTAATTTTATTATAATTATTTTCGCGATGTTGTTATACTTTCCGGAAACTATATATATATATATATATATATATATATATGATTCTGGTTTTCTTTTTTAAAAAAATTTGCTCGCTACTTTTCCATTTTAGGGTGATATGTATTCTTTTGATAAAATGTCATTTAGTAAATAATATTTTTTATTTGGGAACTTATTTAGTAAATAATGTTAAAACAGAAAAAATGGTTTGAACTACTATTTGATAGAATATTAAACATTTTTTATACATATATTATTGTTTAAATTGGCAGACGCCAACATGCAGAACGTACGTGACGTCAGAACCGTCGTCCATTGCGGTGGCTCCGTCTACACTCCCGGTCGCCTCCGCTCCATCGCCAAAAGACAAGTCCAAAATTAATATCCCTGATTTTTTAGAGTTTAAAGTTCAGGTTAATTGGCGAAAGACACAAAGACACAACGTATGGGCGAAATGCCATCATGGCGTTGTGTCTTTCGCCAATTAACAGATTTAACGTTTCAAGAAAGTCGTCGTCACCGGATATGAGGAGGACGTTCCTCGGAGTTTCTTGCTGACCTCTCCAATGATTAATTTGGGCCACGATCTCCAAGTCAGCAATATTCTTATTGAGAGAAGCTTACATAAAAACAAGAAAACAAAAAACCTTAGGTTAGAGATAAAAGAAGAAAGCCATGAAGATAAAATAATAATTAAAAAAGCACGCACACACGATCATGACAATCGTGGAAGAGGATGTTGCTGGTGGGTTCGGCCAACCGGGAAAACTTCTCACGGCGACGAGCTGGGAGGCTGGGGGCAGTAGCATTGGATACTAATGCCCTAACGGTGACTTCGCCGGTGTAACCCGCGTTCCGGAGGGCGTTGACTAAAGGTTTGATAGACTGTGAAAATCTATTTTAAAGGTTTTTTATGTTTCTAAAAATAGATTTTCAGAGTCTATCAACTATCAATCCAATCCATAATTTAAGCCTTTGCCAAACTAATACAAAATATTCCCATAAAATCAGTATTTTGGTTAACTTAATTATAAGTTCCCACTTAAAAAACTTAAAAAACGAGGCTTCAAAATAAGTACCAAGTGTTTTTTTCCGGCTAGAAATATAAGATCCATTCACCAAATGAAATGATGCCTTAACACACTTCTTCATTCATGGTCTTGAGGTTGATGCTCATACGTCATCTTCATCTTCTTCGCCTTTCTCTACAATGTTTTATAGCATTAAAAGCCAGTCAAAACAAAAATCATGTTCACATTTGGAGTCCAGTTGTGCCACAATTGTTAAACTGAGAAATCAGGTTTATCTGGACCAAACTCGTTAAGAAACTTGCCTTAAGCTGCTGCTTCTTCCTCTTTGGATGGGAAGAATCAGCTCCGGCTTCAACCATCATCATCTTCGACTTTCTCTGCAATGTTTTATAGCATTAAAAGCCAGTCGAAACAAAAATCATGTTTACATTTCGAGTCCAGTTTTGACGCAATTGTTAAACTGATAAATCAGGTTTATGTGGATCAAACTCGTTAAGAAACTTGCCTTTGGCTGCTGCTTCTTCCTCTTCGGATGGGAAGTATCAGCTCCGGCTTCAACCATCATCATCTTCGACTTTCTCTACAATGTTTTATAGCATTAAAATCCCAATTAAAACAAAAGTCATGTTCGCATTTGGAGAACACAGTTGTTAAACGGAGAAAAATCACAGGTTTCTTTTTCTGTGGAGGATCAAACTCGTTAAGAAACTTGCCTTTGGCTGCTGCTTCTTATCCCTCCTAGGCTTAAGTCCAAGCTCCTGCTCGACAACCAATAACATGGGGGGTCAATTTCTTTGAAAGGCGATAGCATAAGACTCAACATAACAAATGTATTGATTGCACAAAAGGATGCTTACATGCAGTGCATGTTCTTCACCCTTGAGATGCTTGGTGACTTCTTCAGAGCTTCGGCAAACAAAGCGGCATACAATGCAAGAAAAATCAACAGTTTCGCTGCACTTGGCATCTGTACGGGGAAAAA
>JAHZTW010000001.1:175782286-175798049 GCA_020283515.1 Alliaria petiolata
GAAGGCATTTACCGTTCTCAGCGTAAATATGCATTGGACATCATTGCTGAGAGTGGTCTACTTGGTTCAAAACCTTCTCCAACTCTGTTAGAATAGAATCATCGTTTGGCGTTAGTCGAGAGTTTGTTGCTTGACGATCCAACAAAGTATAGACGTCTAGTGGATCGCCTCATTTATCTCACTAATACTCGTCCAGAATTATCTTACACCATTCATGTGTTATCTCAGTTTATGCAAAAATAAAAGGAAGCACATTTGGAGGCAGCTTTACGGATTATTGGTTTTCTTAATGGAGCTCCAAGTCAAGGTATTATGCTCAAATCAGACAAAGATCTCTCCCTTACAGTGTTTTGTGATTCTAATTGGGCATCTTGTCCATTGACAAGACGTTCCATTGGTGTCTATGTTGTGTTGCTCAGTGGTTCTCCTATTTCATGAAAAACAAAGAAACAAGACACAGTCTCACATTCTTCCGCGAAGGCTTAATATCGCTCAATGTCTGCAGCGCTTAGAGAAATCAAATGGGTGCGTAAGTTGTTAACAGAACTATGTATTGATATTTCCGCTCAACCTCATTTATTTTATGATAGCAAAGCAGCCATTCATATAGCTGTGAATCCAGTTTTTTATGAGCGTACAAAGCATATTAAAAATGATTGTAATGTGGTTAAAGATGCAGTTCGTGATAGTCTTATTGTAACTGAACATGTTCGCATAGATGTTTAAGTAGCTGACATTCTCACTAAGACGCTTGGTCGAGCTCAATTTCAAAGTTTGTTGTCCAAATTGGACATTCAAAATCTTCACATTCTAGCGTGAGGGGAGTATTGATGATATTCACTATAATGATAGGAAATATGTTAATATATAATCTCCTAGAGATAACGATAGATAGTTTACTTATTCCAAAGTTAGGATTAGCCGACCTATTCTTATATAAATACATATGTTGATCAATGTTAATTAGATAACTCAGTTCAATACCTGATTCTACAGTTTACTTTGTCATTTCTTAAGAGATAGAGTACTTCTTACTCGACAGCTCAAAGCTGACTAGTACAAAAATCATATGCTATGTGTTTTTCATGTATGGCGTACCAACAAAAATTGTCAACATATTTATGTTTGATATTTTTTAAACATTCATATCTATTAATTTTTGAAAAGTTCACGAAACTTGTCTTTCCAAAGTTTCATAGATTAAGTATTTCACAATATATGGTTTAAATTTTAATGTTAAATTTGAATTATATACATGTCTAGTTTTGTGAGATGAAATAGTGATAAAAATATTGGAAATCCTAAAAGAGAAAAATAGATTCGGTTGAGCATGCGTGTAACTTAAATTTTTTGTTTTTTTTTTTAATTGCAAAAACAAACTCTCAAACTTTCTATTTTCTATAACTCAATAAAAATTCCACAATAAATCTTTCGATGAAAATATATTATGGGATTAACGAAGATTAAAAAATCGATATTGTAAAATGAGAATTGCAACTACAAGGAGCCAAAGATAAGTACATATGATATTTAAAAAAATAAAGATATTATTACTGGTTAATATTATGCAGAATATATATTTCTATGTTTGTCTAACCAATAACATAGCAAAAAGAGAAAATAAAGGAAAGTATTAAATATTGTAAAATGAAAAAATAGCACAAAAATAGTTAAAAATTCTGTAAAAAATAGTTAAAAAGCTGTAAAAAATAGTTAAAAAGGCTGTCACTGTTAGAATTTGTAATATATCCAAATATAAAGATGTTGCATACAATGAATAGAAACACGTAGCAAATTATCATTGTCCATCTTTATTAAGAAAAATATTTTATGTCCAATTATAATTACAATCATATAGTAATATTTATTTACTAAAAAATACAATTATATATATATACATATGTATATATCTTATTATATAAAGTACGATGCGTCAAAGTTACTAATTAACATGATCGTGACACGTGTCAAGTTAATCGATAAGATTATGACACGTATTAAGAAATCCAACCAATTAGATTTTAACATAATATTTACATAAATCTAAAAATCTTATTTAAAAATAAAAAAGGAAAATAAGTTTGTATATCAATCTTATTATATAAAGTATGATGCGTCAAAGTTACTAATTAAAATGATCGTGACACGTGTCAAGTTAATCGATAAGATTATGACACGTATTAAGAAATCCAACCAATTAGATTTTAACATAATATTTACATAAATCTAAAAATTATATTTAAAAATAAAAAAGGAAAAATAAGTTTGTTTTTCGATTACTTATACAAAAAAGAAAATAAAAAAACGAAAATGTAAATAAAAGACGCATCAAATTTAATAATTAACATGATCGTGACACGTGTCAAGTTAATCGATTAATAATACAAAAAGGAAAATAAAAAATAAGAAAGGTAAATAAGAAAATTAAGAAAAAGGAAAATAATTTGTTTTTAATGTTTTTCATTTAAATTAATGAAATTGTATGATCAATTACTAATAATAAAATAAAAAATAAAAAAATTAGTATTAAAAACAGAAAAGGTAAATAAGTTCCTTTTTCGATTACTAATACCAAAAGAAAAATAAAAAAATTTGAAAAGGTAAATAAAAAAAATTAAGAGAAAAGGAAAAATAAGTTTCTTTTATGTTTTTCATTTAAATTAATGAAATTTTATGATCAATTAATAATACTAAAAGGAAAATAAAAAAATCAAAAGGGTAAATAATAAGTTTCTTTTATGTTATTCATTTAAATTTTTTTTTTGTTTTTTTTTTGTTTTTCATTGTTAAAATAGATTTAACCATTTTGATTATCCGTTTAGTTAGCTACGGTTTAAAAAAAATAAAAAAGTCAAATTTATCCATTTAGATTATAAAAGTAAAATAAAATTAATTAGGATATATTTCAATTTAAGAAAAAGAAAATTAAAGAAAAGGGTATATTTCAATTTAAGAAAAAAAAAATCAAAAAAAAAAATCAGATTTACTAGGATATATTTCAATTAAAAATGGAAATTTCATATGCTAATGATATGATTATATGACATTAGACGATGATGAGCTCAATGAGAAAGAGGATAGCAAGAATCATGTAGAGAAGATTTTGATGCGAGTCTTGAGAAACATAACTTCTATAGAAAGTAGAAAGAACATATACGGGAGAAACAAAAAAGTAAATTAAAAACAAAAAGTAATTAGATTAAATAGGATATATTTATATTTTAAAAAAGAAATCGTAGATGCTAATGATATGACATTAGACGATGGTGAGATCAATGAGAAGGATGATATCAAGAATCATGTAGAGAGGCTTTTGATGCGAGTGTTAAGAAGCATAACTTCTCTAGAGAGTAGAGAGATCATATATGGAAGATGAATGTGAAGAGAAAGAGAGACTTTATTTGCTTGAAGAGAGTTACTGGGAAAATCGTTAACATACTCGGACTCAAATTAAATACTCAAGGTTTTAACGCAGCGGAACAGAAAAAGATAGTTGATAAAGTGTGTGAACTATATAAGAAGTAGGGTTAGTGTTGCTTAGGATCCGCAATAGATTTTGTGTTTTGAATATTTTAATTGAAAATAATTGAGAACTAAAATAAATAAATAACTTTTAGGTTTCGATTTTGTGTTTTTCATATATATTTTTTAGTAGTGATCAGATTCTATTTTCTTTAACAAATATTTTACCGGGTTTTAAATTATATTATTTTCTGCTTTTTGTTATTCATTTAAGTTTCTTTTTCGATTACTAATACAAAAAGAAAATATTCGATTTTATTTTTAATTTACTTTTACGGGTTTAAAATATTTTACTAAAAACCTGCATATATGCGGGTCCTATTCTAGTGTATATATATATACATATGTATATATGTATATATATGTAATATAATTCTCAAACAAAACATATTCTTGATTGTTTTGCAGTCCTTTTGCCTCTCTTATAATCTCTTAAAATCGGAAACCAATTATGTCGCCTTCCATTGATCAACTACATGCTTTTCATGCCCAAGACAGAAAGATATTCTCTAAACTGGTCTTAAATTTCTCAAGATCTCCAGCTGAATCACTTCTTGTCATGGCCACATGGCTTTGGCTTGAGGATTTTGGCTTTGATGACATCTTCTCAATAATCATAGCTCTCAGCGATCCATTCCTTGCGACTCTCGCTGATGAAGCTACCTTGTGCTTTCAATGCCTTGATTCTGCTGAACCTCCAAATGACAGCAATCAGATCCCTCTCACTGCAAGATTGATGACGAAAGAGATATCTCTTTCAAAAATATATGAACATCGATACAGTGCCATAATAGGAATCAAAAACTTCTTATCCACCATATGTTCTAGAATTTTCTCTGACATCCTTCAACAAGTTCTTCCGTCTTCCTCTTCATCCTCCAACAACACAAGAGTTTGCAGCCCTCTGATCATCCCTGGTTTTCCGCATCCAACTTTTGGGAGCATCAATGTTATGCCTCATGTTGTTGATGGGGATGATCTCCCCAACAATAACTTATTTCTCGTGCCAAATGGTCTATGGGGTTGGAACGCTAATTGTATCGCGACTGAGAATGATCGAACCATGTTTCTAACATTTTCTCGTGGGTTTCCAGTGTCAGAAGCAGAAGTAAAGGAACTCTTCACCGAAAAATATGGAGAAGATTGCATTGAAAGTGTTTACATACCAGAGGACAATGGAAACTCACCCAACATAAGAATGAATAGTAGTGGTCAGCAATCACTATATGCGAGGTTGCTCATGGACTCGGTCGCAACTGTGGATCGCATACTTAAAGGTGAGAATCTCATAAAGCTTCAAATCAACAAGAAGCATATTTGGGTTCGTAAGTACGAAGAGAGACGTCCAAGTATTTGATGTCAAAAATATTTGATCTTATTTTCTAGTATAATAATCATGTAATGTCCCAACCAGATTTGGGTTTCTTCACTTTATCAACGTGGAGAATAGGATATTTCATATTTTCTTATAAAATTAATGTATTTTTATTGTTTTATATAAAAAACAATGGTATGACCTAATAATAAAACTTTAAAATTGAGGAAATTCATAGAGCTATATTATTAAATAAAAGATATGTGAATTTTTACGTTTTAAGTCTTTTTTTTATTCATAGTATATAGTTTATGGTTTATTATTGGACCTTTTTAGAATTTTTAGTAATTTGTTGTATATTTCAGCATTCATAAAAAAAAAATTTGTGAAAAATAATTTAATTTTTGGCTATGGGTTTATGGTTTTATTTCTAGAAATTTTAATAAGTTTATGTATATGTTTATGTGGTGTTTAATTATTTCTGTTTTCGTTAAATAAATGATGTGACAAGAAACATTAATTTAGTTTAAAATTTTTTGATCAGGTTTTAGGGTGTAGGTTTTTTAATTAAAGTTTCCAGAAGTATCAGTAAATTTATGTACATATTTTTGAGTTTTATGAATTCATTGTTTGTAAAATATAGTTTTCAGACAAAAATTGAATTTGAGGTTTATGATTGAAGATTTAGGATTTAGGGTTAGAGTTGGATTTTTGGGGGTTAGAGTTATATAATTTGTTTAACATAATTTTAATATATTTTCGTAAAATACTGATACATATGATTTATCAAAAATTATGTACTTATAATTTAAATATTAATTGCATTTTCTTACAAACTTATTTATTTTATTATATCAAATAATTTATCATTTGAGTAAGTTAATGTAAATATTCTTATTTTCAATAATGTTTATATAAACATTATTAACATTATATTTTTAATGTTTAATAAACTAAACTTTTAATATATAGGAAAAACCTACGAGAGGTTTTCGACACGATAAAACCAATTAATGTTTAGAAAACCTACGTCATGTTCTCTACGCCTCTTGCATAATAATATAAATAACATATGTTGTATTTATCTTTATATTCGTAATAATTTAATGCTGGAAACTAACAAGTTGGTTAAAACATGCGGTAGATCAAATCCACCAACATCTCTTTGTATTTATTCTCCTATGTTAAAGACATATTGAAATGTGTATTTAACGTACAATTAAGCATATATTTTACGTTTTGTTCATTTGTGATATAACCCTAGATAATGTTTCTGGTAATTTATGTATGTCGGTGCTATAACCAGATATAAGTTTATGTATGTCGGTGCTATAATTCCATATTTTACATCAACTACCTCTCTTCCATTGTGTTTGTCGATGAAATAATCCCAAATAATATTTCTGGTGATTTATATATGTGAGTCAGATTATTTTTAATGTATGGTGGTTACATGACCAACAATAACATAGTAGAAAAAGAATCAAATCTCCCAAAAAGACAAATCGATCACAAACACTATCTAGGCACATTTATTATAAAGTGTCATACTCCCTCCGTTTCACAAAATGTGTCATTTTCACTCTTGATTTTTGTTTCACAAAGAGTGTCACTTTATGTTTCCATGCAATTTTTAAACTAAATCTCAGTTTTATCTCTACTATTTTAACCTATTAATTAAAGAGAAAAACTGATTTAGTGTATTAATAAAGGACATAAAAGATATTTACAATTTTTTCTTAATTTGTGTAAAAAATGTCAGAATGACACTCTTTGTAAAACAAAGGGAGTACAAACATAATAATTTACTTTTGTAAATCATTATTTATTATATTTATACTTCATGTGTATGTAAAAGTTTTCGTAAAAACAAGACAATGTTGAAGGCTGCAAGTGCACATCAATCAATCGCAGTATTTTAGGTAACGAATCTACAAAGAGTCTTAAGTGCACAATGGTTCTCAAAATGAAACGAAAGCTAAGTCAAAATATGGTTTTTGGTTTTGATGCAATGAAAGTAAAAATGACATAATTGAAATGAAAGCAAATGACAAGCAAATAATGATTCTACAGATGTAAACGTCTCATTTAAAACGTTGGGATGACAGAGAATCCTTAGGGATCCTAGTTTATATTATTCAGACTTAAAAACTAGAGGAAAACACAAGTATTTTCATTATAGTCGAAACATTACCTAGTTCCGTAATTTCTATATGGCGATGGCATAAAATTGACTTACTGCTAACAATCTAAATCACATTTGTCAAATGCAACATAGGCAAAATGATGCAGAGATGAATAAATAGTTCGATATCTCATTAAAATTCTTAGAGATAGCACTAGCGCTCTAAGAACGTACCCTATTAGTTCCATTTTCGGAAAACCATCAAGTAGTGTGCAAGTATGATTTTTTAATATCAATTACCAGATGATCAGACTAACAATATGCAATATGTTGTATTTTCATGGAAAGACATAGAATATACTTCTACTCAATGTAAGCCCCACTCTAGAATCCTAAAACTATCTACCAAACCATGATGATTCTCCTTTAGAGACCCTTAATCCCAACAAGTGACTACTCACACATATTCATCAAACAAGCAACAATAACAACATAGACAAACATATTATTATTGATGTATGAAAGAGAATAAGGTTCAAAAAATAACTCTTGGTGATCAAACAATGATAAAATCTTCTCCCAAATCACAAAGTAGCAAAAACTCAAACCAAAAACTATGAAAAACTAAAAAACTTTGAATGGTGGCTCCTCTAGATCGTGATCCTCCTCTCTTTTTATTTTTGAGTCTCTTTGATGCTTATATATGTGAAGAGGTTGGTTAGGGTTTGTGTTGTTTATGGAAAAATCTCTCAGGAAATGGAAACTTTCCATTTTCTTCCGACCATCGATTGATTAAACCAACTAGTGGTTCGATCGATTGGCTTCTCTGATCGATCGATCCAAATTGAGTTGCGTCGATTGGTCGGTTGATTTAGATATTCCAGAGGCTCCTACTCGGCTTGGATCGAGCCTCTGTTCGACTTGACTGTGTCGATTGAGTGGGTCTATTCAAGACCAATTTCTTCTGTTTGCTCCATTTCATCACCAGACGCACCGATCTTTAGTAATTTGAACATAAATTTTGATCCATCGTCTTGATTGACTTCAAACCACTTGGAGATAAAAAAAACTAACATCCATAGACATCTTGTGTCCAGATTTGGGTATGATCTGATGGTGTTAAGTGCTCTATCTAATGTCAAACTTTGATGCTCATAAGCTGTCCAATATTCAAAATAACCAAAAGAAAAGGAACGATGATTTCATCCTCTGATTGGCAACTTGTTTTGCATATCTTCCTCCATTCAATAAAACTTTTCCCATCAAAAGAACAGGAAACTCCATAAAATAGTAAACATGACAATGATTATCCAAACAAACACACGACAAAAAAATAAATGGAATCGTTGAAACATCACAACTCTTTTAAGAATAAAATCACAAAAGAGACTCTATTAAAAGGAATCAATCTGATTTCAACTAGAACGTCTAAATATTTCAAAAATGGGAAGCAATGAATGTGTTCACAATTCCCAATTCCCATGAATGAATGATGAGGTCATTGGATCCAAATTGACTTGTGATAGCATGATAAGTTATATATAGAAGGTTTACATTCTTTCATATATATGATTGTTTTGTATTGTGGTTGAATGTCTTACATATAACAATCACCAATTAATATGGATATTGCATCTCATTATCTTATTTTGAATTAAGAAAATTTTATCATTTTCTAATTCTAAATTTTATCATTTCACATAAAAATAAAAATATATATATAATTGTTTTTGACAACAAAAAAAAANATCAATTATGAATTCTCAGTGTTTGTTATTTGGTAACTTCCATTTTTCCACATATAAAATAGAGTTCAAGCATTGTTTAGTGGCAATAAAAAAAAAATTTAGAAAGTTTTATAAGATAGTTATAAACAGTAAAATCATACATAACTTCTTCATATCTAAATCACAAAGATCATACAAATCAAACTTTTAAAATTTAAAAAATGAAAGAATTTAAACACAAATCCAAACCCATTGTCTCTTATTTATTAATTAGAGATTATCATACATTTATAAGCTTTTGTATAAAATATAGAATCAACAAAAAAAAAATCATGAAAGTATTATCTTCTCCAAAATAATCACACTATCTAACAATAAAAATAAAAAGACAGAAGTTACAAACTATTGAAAAACTAAAAATGAATAAACAATAAAACAATCATATATTTCATTGAATTGAATCCCCAAATTACAATTTACCACTATTTTTTTTTTTGGTCAAAATAAACGATTTCACATTAAAACCGGGATTGTTACATAATGGCAAGCTCAATCGACAGATCCGAGAGAGTTTGTTTTGCTAATTTATCAGCTTTTACATTTTCCTCCCTGGAAATTTTCCTGAAAGAGATCTCTTCAAAATCTTTTGAGATTGAATATATGTCTTGTACTATACCATAAATCTCTTTGAGTTCAGTTCACCGGTTTATCGAATCGATCATGATCGATGAATCTGATGCGATTTCAATTATTCCGATTTGCATGTCTCGGGCCTTCAGGAGAGCTTTGACCATTCCTAGTCCTTCGGCAACTAAGGCCGAGGCAACATAGCGTTGTGAGTCCGATCCGTCTGGATACTGGGTGTCGGGGGATCGAGTCGTCCATCCAAATCCTGCAGCTTGAATGTCCGATCGCCAGGCTGCATCCGTCCTACATTCGGTAATGTTCATCTGTTTAGGCTGTTGAGACTTTGGATGGATTGTTTGTGGCGAGTTGTAGTCATGCCCTTCTTGCCATTCCCTTGCATCATTCAGTGCTTTTAAGAGCGTTTCTGCGGCCGAGAAGTGTCGATTGTTGAAAATGAGGTTATTACGGGCTATCCAAATCGACCAACAAATCCATGGGAACAGAGGCCCTGCTCCGATTCCTGTTGGAGGGAGAGTAATCATGGATTTAGATGCAATAAGGGCTGCATCAAAATTCTGGTTTTGCATCAACTGCATCGGTTCTCGGAAAGGAGCATCACTCCAGACTTGTTTGGCAAATTGGCACCGGACGAAGAGGTGATCCACCGTTTCAGGTTCGTTGTAGTGTGGGCAGTTTGATTGGGGAACTATACCTCTTGTCCGGAGTTGCTCACCTATCGGTAATGCTCCTCTCTTAGTTTTCCAAATGAATAGCTTTAATTTTTCAGAGCATTTGATCCGCCATATCTCGTTTTCCAGTCAAAGTCATGTACATTTGGGTGAAGATCTTGATATGTTGTACTTTCCTTTGCTGAATAGTATCCAGACCGAGCTAAGTAGTCTCCCGAGGTGGTAGGGAGCCATATTCTTTTGTCAGGAGCTCCACACACGCTTGTCTTAATGCTGAGGATAGCAGCTTCCCAGTCAGGTAAGACGGACCTGATTTTGTTAGTATCCCATTCACTCGAGTTAGGGACCATTAGATCTGATACTTTCCAATGATAGGTGCTTTCTGTTGGCGGGTCGATAGGGGCTGCCTGTGAACTCAGGGAGAGCCATTTGTCGTACCACAGTGATGTGCTCTTTCCATCTCCAATGGCTGTCCCAAGATTTCCCAGAATAAGATTGTTCCCTCTGATAATGCCTCGCCATCCGTGGGAGGCGCTTTTAGGATTTGGGCTCTCTAGGAAAGATGAAGAATGACAATATTTGCCAAGGAGAACTTTGGCCAGTAGACAATTTGGGTTCTGCATGGTTCTCCAGCTTAACTTGGCTAGTAGGGCGTCATTAAAGCACTCAATATCTCTGAAACCAAGCCCTCCATTTTGTTTACTCTCGGTGAGTCGTTCCCATGAAACCCAGCACATCTTTTTCTTTTCCATATTCTCATCCCACCAGAATGTTGTCAATAATGATTGTATCTTTTTGCATAAACTGATAGGTAGTTTGAAGCAGGACATCGAGTGCGAAGGCATTGCTGAAAGAACTGATTTCAATAGGACCATCTTGCCTGCTGTAGAGTGAAATTTCGACGACCAGCTGACAGCTCGTTGTCGTATTCTATCTAATATCTGGTTGAAAATATCTTTCTTCTTTCTGCCGAAATGCTCCGGAATTCCAAGGTACTTCCCTTTGCTTCCCTCCATAGCAATGCCTAGAATCCTTTTTGCTCTTCTCTTTGTAGAAGATCTAGATTTTGCTGAGAAACTAATGGAGGATTTTTTGCAGTTTATCATCTACCCTGATGCTTCCTCATATTGTCCAAAATCTGTTTGAGTTTTTGGCAGCTTATGATGTTGGATTGGCAGAAAAACATTGTGTCATCCGCAAAGAGGAGGTGATTTAAAGATGGACTTCCATTTGCCACTTGAATGCCAGGTAGACTTTTATCCTCCTGAGCTTTCCTGCATAGTCCTGACAGTACTTCCCCACATAGGATGAATATATACGGTGAGAGAGGGTCACCTTGCCTGATTCCTCTGGTGGGTGTGATTGTTCCTTGAGCCGAGCCATTTAGGAGGAAAGAATATCTAACTGTAGTGATACACTGCATAATCAGGTTGATCCACTTACTTGCAAACCCTAGTCTTTCAAGAACCAGCCGTATAAAGTCCCATTCGAGTCAGTCATAGGCTTTTGTCATGTTAGTTTTGACAGCCATGCGACATCTTTGCTCTGCAGAGGAGGTCTTTAAGAAATGCAGGACTTCGTGGATTATAAGGATGTTATCCGAGATAGCTCGCCCCGGCACAAAAGCTGACTGGTTTTCCGCAACTAGTTCATGGAGAACAGGTTGCAACCTTCGAGTCAGTAGCTTTGAAATTGTCTTGTAGAAGACGTTACATAAAGCTATTGGTCGATAATCAGCGACTGTTTTGGGGCTTGGTATTTTTGGGATCAGTCTAATATGCGTTTCATTGCTGTATCTTGGTAGGTTGCCAGTGCGGAAGAAGGATTGGACCTCTGCGACAATGGTTGGTCCCACAGTATCCCAATTAGCATGGAAAAAACCTGCTGAGAAGCCATCCGGGCCTGGGGCTTTATCAGCATGTATTGAGAAAGCAACTGCTCTGATCTCCTCTGGTGTAGGGTCAGATAATAACATAGTGTTTGATGTCTCCGTGAGGATGGGTTTTAGTGCCAGATTCACTGTTTCTCTACGTTTTCCTGGCTGGGAGGTGAAAAGAGATGAAAAGTAAGCCTCAATTGTAGCTGATATTTGATTTTCCCCATGAATAACTTCTCCGTTTCCATCCACTATAACTGATATTCTGTTTATTGTTCTTCTCTGTTTGGTGGCTGCATGGAAGTAGGCCGAGTTCTTATCTCCAGATTTAAGCCAGTGTTGTCTGCTTCTTTGCCTCCAATAGGTCTCTTCTGCTAGGTAAACTTTCGTGAGAGCCTTGTTTATCTCAGTAATCTGAGCATCCTCCTGTGCAAAACTAGTCATTGCTGCTTCTAGTTCCCTTTGTTTTGTTTCAATATGTGCTCTTGCATTTTGGTGATGCTCTTTCTTCTATCTGATGATAGCTTTCCTGCAATTTGCAATTCTCTGTGTCACTTTTAGGGATGCTTCCTCATTCCAAGTGTCGGAGATTAGCTTCATAACTTATATGTTATTGCGTAGGTTTCTATCAAAGCGGAATAACCCTCTTTTCCAATGGTTTTGATGGGTAAAGAAGGAGCTCAAGGGTCTATGATATAATCCTTCGAAACGAAGATATTTGCTCCTTGCCGTTGGGAAGGAGTCCGACCAAGCACTATTAGCCATCGATCTGTCCAGCCTACAGAATACTTTGTGCTTGTATCTCGTACCCCGCCACGACCGAAAGTTACCGGAATACTTTAGATCATACAGGTCATCTTCCGACATGAAGGTGCGGAAGTCTACAAATGAACCTTCTGAGCGGACAGGTCCTCCCTTCTTTTTCAGATTGTTAATCATTTCGTTGAAATCTCCGGTGAGGAACTAGGGGGAATCACGTGCTTGAGCCAATTCAGTAAGCTTTTTCCAGACCTCTTTTCTTTTTAATTTATCCGGGTCTCCATAAATAAAAGTTGCGTAGAAATTGTTCCCTACGAACTCCACATATGTATCAATGAAATTATGTTCGCTTGACAGTACTTCTACCTTTATGTCTTGTTTCCAGAAAAGGGCGAGACCTCCACCGCCGTGTCCATGGGGAGAAACCAGGTGGTAAGAGGGGAGATTCATCCATGTGAGTTCTTTCAATACAAAGTTGTCGTTATTCTTCGTTTCCATGAGAAAAACAAAGTCTGGGGATACCTTGGAGTTGATATCCCTTAACCTACGAACTGTAGCAGGGTTCCCCAAGCCCTGACAGTTCCAAGCCGCCACAGCTAAGGAAGAGGGCTTTGGGGTGGTTGAAAACCCCCCACCTGCTTGACCATAGCAGGTACGATAGGATTGCTTGGTCCTGCCACATTTGAACCGGTCTGATGTTGTGCCAAGATATGCCTAGGGATCCTTGATTTTTGTATACCTTTTTCCCCAGGGTTTCGTCCCTTCGGGGATGGTTTGGTGGAGACCATATTCCTGATTCGTGAGCTTGCACTCGCCAGTTGATGAGGACTATTGATGCCCTGTCTAATGCCTTGAGTCTTCCCCGGAGGTCTGCCTCTACGCTTCTTTGCAGTAGCAGCCCCTGTATCTTGATGGAGTCCCTGACTTTCATTATCCGTTTTCCTTTCAGGTTGTTGGGGGAGGATCTCAGAGGTAGAGTGGGTCCTTGAGGAGGAGGCTGTTATTGTAAAGGCGGCAGTTTCAGCCATTAAGCCCCTTTCTTCCCCCTGCATTACCCGCATTCTCCTTGCCGCACTTTCACCAGGGTCAGCACAGCTGGTGTATTGGATCGTGACATCGCACAAATCCTCCATTACCTTCTCTGTGGTAAGTCTAGTAGCAGAGAAAAGTTCTTCATTCAAGTTGATTTGTAAGTTTGATCCAATATTTCTTGAAGCTTCAGAGGTTTCTAAGCATTCCATCTCTGGGTTTTTTGCTTTCACCCTCCATTGTCTGGCTGGGGAATGGTAGCTTTCACTGAGTCTTTCTCTGTTTTGTAGGTGGCTCCTTAGATCATGTGGGTCCTCCCTTGGAGCCCTTGGAGTCACATTCGATCCTCTGGTACGTGGAGCTTCCCTTTGTCTATGGTAGGGATGATGGTCATTTCACGTCTCTTGCACAGTTTGGTTATGGACACTTTCAGTTCTCTTTTGATCCTGACCCCTTCACCTTGACTCTTACCCGATACCCGCTCCCCAAAAGGTCTTCCATGTCTATCATATTTTTGCTGAAAGGAGCTATGCACTTGTCTTGAATCTTGTGGGTGTCTTGTTGGGGGAGGTGGTCTATGCTCGTATCGGTCATGGTTGTACTCCTTTGAATTTGTATCCCTATGTGATTGTAGAGGGTTGGGAGAAGCTTCTATTCTTGCTGAGAGAACATATGTGGGTCTCTTTTCCCCGTTTTCTTGATTGGTTGTTTTTGGTTGTAGCTCAGGGCAATCTCTTGCCAGGTGTGTCAGCTTGAAGCATTTAGTACAGAAATTACCAAGTTTTTCATACTCCAGGGATACCACCGCTTCATCTCAGTTTGCAAATTCCAGGATCATTTCTTGGGGTAAGGGTTCGAGACCATTCATTGAAACCTTTATCCTTGCTGAGACCTTTGTTAGATCTTGTTCGATGTATGACCAAATTTCCTCTCCTAGGTAGGTCAAAGTTTCCGCCATCCAATAGTGAAGTGGAATACCTTTCAGTTGGATCCAGAAAGGGATTTGTGAGGGGAAAGAAGCGGAAATCGTAGGCTCCCATCTCTGCAGGATGACCATCCAGTATGCGAAGTTGTAGGGACGATTTTCCAGGATCTGTAGCAGATCTTCTTATAGCTCAAAACGAAACTGGAAACAGCCTTTCCTAAGGTCAGATCCTACTATATTTCCTTTGATTTTACATTTCTTTGTGAAGAAGTTTATCATGGACCAAACCCTTTGCTCTTTCGGATTTGTCAATCTTCCTATGAGGGTTAGGTTGTTTTCCCGGATCAAACTAACATTATCCATGTCCAGGACTCTAACGCAGATTCTCGTTAGTGGGTTTGTGCTTGTCGCTACAACCTTTCCTTTTTCAACATAAGATAGTCGGAGTTGCATATTGAACCAGTTGGAAAGGTTTTCTAGATTTCACCCAGTGGTCTTATTCACACCGTTGAAATTCTGAATGGGCTCTTTTCCGATGGTCTTATTCACACCGCTGCAGAGCTCTAAGAAGTTGTTTCCCGATGGTCTTATCCACACCAGGAACTAGCAGGTAAGAAATATTTTGTTAGGGAGAACAGGAGGTCTCGGGAGTTTGGGTTCGTTTGTTGGGGATGGTTGGTACGGGGAACCAAAGAGTAATGGCCGGGACGTCATGAGCGGACCCTCCGACCCGGAGGTGGGGGCTGAACCACGGCGGCGCACTCCCAAAGCGGTTTGAATTTGAAAAAACTTCCAAATTAGGAAAGAAAAAGCTGTTGAGAAATCAGACAGTCAATAAACCGTAAGGTAAGGACTGTTCTCGAAAAGTTTGCCTGGGAGAGAAAGGCTCATCAGATTTAGTATTCAGTTTTTTTTATAATACATATTACAAATTTTTTACACTTACCACTATTTCAATGTGAGTTTGTAGTAGTCAAATCAATTCAATTAATTACAATGGATTTCCAAATCGACTATGCACTAAGAGTTGCTCGACATATAATAAAAAAATAAAACAGTAAAATCGTTAGATTACAAGGAATTTTATATGAGTATTGTTTGATTACAATCAATTTCTTCTCGATCGTGAGGAAAGACTGCTTCACGAAGAATCATGAAATTGCCAAATC
>JAHZTW010000001.1:175824066-175895388 GCA_020283515.1 Alliaria petiolata
TCAATAAGATCGGAGAAGATACTCATCATGCACCTTTGAAAGGTGGCTGGAGCATTTCATAACCCAAATGGCATCCTTCGATATGCAAAGGTACCATAAGGGCATGTGAAAGTAGTCTTCTCTTGATCATTAGGATGAATGGGTATTTGGAAGAACCCACTATATCCATCAAGGAAACAATAGAAGGGATGGTTAGCCAATCTCTCAAGCATTTGATCAATAAAAGGAAGAGGGAAATGATCTTTCCTAGTAGAAGCATTGAGTTTTCGATAATCAATACACATCCTATGGCCGGTGATGGTTCTAGTTGGTATTAATTCAACCTTATCATTCTTAATCACAGTGATTCCACCCTTCTTAGGGACAACATGCACGGGAGACACCCAAGTGCTATCACTAATAGGGTAAATCACATTAGCTTCCAAAAGTTTTAAAATTTCCTTCTTCACCACCTCCTTAAGGTTTGGGTTTAGTCTTCTTTGGTGTTCAATTGAGAAAGTGTTTTCATTTTCAAGGTGAATCCTATGAGTACAAAGCATAGGAGATATGCCCTTGATATCACTCAAAGAGTAACCAATAGCTCTCCTATACTTTCTCAACTCATTAAGGAGAGAGTTGAGCTCATCATCACTCAAGCAATCATTCACAATTACGGGGTAAGTAGAGTTAGGGCCTAAGAAAGCATACCTTAGTCCAATGGGAAGTGGTTTGAGGTCCACCTTTGGGGCCTTAAGTTCGCTCCAATCCTCATCAAGGTTCTTAGCCCATTCGCTACCCTCAAGCTCCTCTAGATTTTTCTCTTGCCCTTGACTTGAAACCTCAACTTCCATGAACCTCTTGTCTTGGTCACATTCCACTTCACCCTCACATGAAGCTACCAATCGTGTAAAAACTTCCTCCCCATCAAGAGCCTTGCGCGAATCAAGCATTTGCATGTATGCTTGTGTTTCCTCATCCAAGTACCCATTCTCTCAATGTGGTTTGGTGAGAGCAACACCAAGATGGTCCTCTTGAGCTAGTTCCTCTAGCAACTCATCGGCTAGCTCATCCATAGTCTCAATGTAGAATAGTTGACCATAAATGGTGGGTTTCCTCAAAGTCTTCTTTATGTCAAACTTCAACTCAATCCCTTTTCCAAGATGTAAGCCAATCTTTCCATGCTTAACATCTATAATAGCACCAGCTGTAGCTAGGAAGGGTCTTCCCAAAATCAAAGGATCCTTTGGCTCTTCATCCATCTTGAGCACCATGAAATCTTTGGGAATGATGAAGTTGCTAACCTTGATAGGCAAATCTTCAAGAAGTCCAATAGGCAACCTCACACTTCTATCCGCAAGTATCAAGGAGATTCTATACTCTTTGTATTTGGTGAATCCAAGCTTCTTTGCAATTGAATAGGGCATAAGGTTGATGCTAGCTCCAAGATCACACAAGTAATTTTCAAAACTAAGAGGACCTAGGGCGCATGGTATTGTGAAAGATCCGGGGTCTCCTATCTTCTTTGGTATCACATTGCTTTGGATTATGGCACTACACTCTTGAGAAACAAGCATAACTCCTTGGATTTCCCTTGCTCTTTGTGCCACGGTATCCTTCAAGAACTTAGCATATTGTGGAATCATCATAAAGGCATCCACCAAAGGCATCTTGAGCTCAATGTCTTTGATTTGCTTGTCAAACATAGCCTTGTATTTCTCCACCAATTGTTTCTTAAACCTCCCGGGAAAAGGAAGCTTAGGCTTGTAGGGTGGAGGAACAAATCTTGACTCCTTCTTGTGCAAATCCTCCTTTGGCTTCTCCTTTACCACTTCCTTACTCTTCTTTGCAATATATACATCATCAAAAGTTATAGCATCTTGAGTTTTTTCAAAGCTATCCTCCCCACCTTGAACTTCAATGTCCTCATTGATCAAAGGACTTGACCTTGGAGGCAACTCCTTTCCACTTCTCAAAGTAATGGCATTGATGTACTCCTTGGGATTAGCTTCACACTTACCCGGTAAAGTACCATGAGAGTTGGAGCTAGAAGCCTTGCCTTTCTCTAGTTGCTTGAACTTTTGTTGAAGACCTCCAATTTGAGTAGCAAGCTCATTGAGTGAGGAGTCCATCCTTGTGTTGATTTCAGCAATCTTCTTTCCCATATTAGCATCACTATTGGCTTGACCTTGTAGGATTTGGTGAAGCATAAGCTGAACATTGTCTTGTGGTGGACCTTGTGAAGCTTGATTAAAACCCGGTGGAGCATTGCCTTGGTTGAACCTTTGCCCACCAAAGTTGCCATGGTTTCCTCCTTGGTAGTTAGACCTTGGTGCATAACCTTTTTGTTGATTGTTGTAGGGCACAAAAGGCTTTCCTTGAGTAGCTTGGGGAGGGTAAACTTGGTCTTGGGGGTTAGCCACATTAGTACTCCTATAAGAGAGGTTGTTGTTCCCCTTATAGTTGTTGTTATAGTTGTTGTTGTATCCTCTTTGGCCTCCCACGAAATTTACCTCCTCTTGACCCTCTTGGAATTCAACTTGATCATCACAATCCTCCACATTATCTTCAACAAAATGTACATACCTTTGGTTTGAGGACATGAGCTTGTCCATCTTGTCATGTAGAGACTTCATTTCCCTCTTGTGAGCATCAAAATCACCTCCCCGTGGAGCTCTATCATAGTCTTCATTGTAATTACCATCACTCAATGCAAGATTCTCTACAAGCTCCAAACCATCTTCAACATCTTTTCCCAAGAAATTCCCATTGCTAGCGGTATCAAGAAGCATTCTTATCTTTGGAAGAACACCTCTATAGATTGTGCTTAGTAGAGACTCTTGTGTGAATCCATGATGAGGGCATTGCATTGTGTAGCCCTTGAATCTTTCCCATGCCTCATTGAAAGACTCATTGCTCTTTTGAGTGAAGCTAGAGATCTCATTCCTCAACTTGGCGGTCCTAGAGTTGGATAAGAACTTAGATAGAAAGTCTTTCTTACATTCTTCCCATGTAGTGATAGTACCTTGAGGTAAAGTTTTCTCCCATTGCCTTGCTCTATCCCCAAGAGAGAAGGGAAAGAGTCTTTGTTTGAAGGCATCTTCACTCACACCATTCATCTTGAATAAACCACAAACACTATCAAAGTTGTCCAAGTGATCTAGAGGATCCTCCATTGGCAACCCATGGAACTTGTCTTGTTGAACCATAGAGATGAAAGCTGGCTTCACTTCAAAAGTATTGTTTTGAACCGGTGGAGGAGTGATACCATAGCGATTTTGGTGTGTATTTGGAGCATCTCCAGCCCCAATAGTCCTTCCTAGTCGTGGCGCATGTAAGGGGTTTCCATTCCCCCTTGGTGCTTGCGCCAAGTTCATTGGAGGAGCTTGATCTCTTTGTTGTTCTTCCATTCTCAACCTCTCTAACCTTGCAGCTTCCCTTCTTGCAATCCTTGCATCCCTTTCCAATTGATCAATGTCTTGAAAGCCTTGGAAGTTGTTGTCTCCTTGTGATCTCAAATGCATTCAAGGAAAAACTGAAATCTAGAAAAGTAGATGGTCAATAAGCAAAAAGATCACTTAGTCTCAAACAAAACTCAAATCTTAATGATCAATCAATCCCAATATGGCAACGGCGCCAAATTGAAACAAGAGTTTTTATGTCTTGCAAGCAATTCCTCAATTGCTCATATCATTGCAATATATTGAGGTATCAATCCATCTTGGGAGATGATGCAATAAGAATACAAAGTTAAGTCTAAGCTAAGCTAAAATGATAAAAGCAAGTCACAAACAAGTATTGAAAGCTAAACACAAACTAAAAGAGATACTACTAGAGCAATACTATGAAACTAAGCCTTAATCACTACTAATCAAGATACTAAGCAAGGATTACTACTAAGCAAGATTATCAATTGACTAAATCGAAACCTAGGGATGGAATCATTGATTTGGGAAACTAAATGGACAACCTTGCAATCATTTAAGCAACTAATCAAGCTAACTCTATACCTAGAACACTTAATTTAGATTAGACCATGATGTGTGGCTCAAATCCCTTTGTTAATCATCCTAATGAACTAATGATGTTTTAGCATTAAGATAATCAACAAGCATTAATAACAAGTCTAAATGGTATGATAAACACTCTAGACATCTAATGTCTTAGGCTAGAAATGTAAATCTCTTATTAAGTTGGTTCAAGCATTTCATCAAACACTTTGTGGGTGGATGAAATGCCTATGATCTAAAATAGCAAAGATTAGCTATTTGGCATTAGGAATCACTTAATAAGAAGAGAGAATGAAAGAATCTATCCTAGATTGCAAGATTAATCCATTAGAAAACCCTAAATCTAACCCATCCCCAAGTTTCTAAGGAACTACTCACTAACCATACTTAAACCCATCAAATCAAAGATTAGAGAAAGGTTAAACATGATTAGAGAAAGATAAAACAAGAAATCTAAGAGAGATATTGCATTAAAACCAAAGATTCAAACTTAAACAAAGTATTTGCCCAAAGTGGCTCAAGGGTTAAGCTAGGAACAAGAGAATAAAAGTTGTTTAGAAAAATTAGGTTTCAAGAGTATTTATAGGAGGGACTCATAAGGTAGACAAAAAAGATTCGTCTGGCAAAATTTCGACCAGACTCATCGAAATTTCTGGTCGAAATCTCTCCCTGGAAAGAAGTTTCGACGAGACTCGTCGAAACTCTTCGTCGAAATAGTCTTAAATCTTTGATCCGTCTTCATGCGTCTGGGGAAGTTTCGGTGAGCCTTGGTCGAAACATGTCGTCGAAATATCCCCCTGGAGAAGAATTTCGATGGGACTCGTCGATCCTGCTCGTCGAAATATCCCCCTGGAGAAGAATTTCGGTGAGACTCGTCGATCTTGCTCGTCGAAATATCCCCCTGGAGAAGAATTTCGGTGAGACTCGTCGATCCTGCTCGTCGAAATTCCTTCAGGTTTCTTCTTCTCCATCTTCTTGGCAACTCCTTGTTCTTCTAAGTGATGTGCCATTCCTCTCCAACTCCATTGTTGCCTCCACAGCATCCATGTTACCTGATCAAGACTCCAAATGCACCAAAACATGCAAGGACTATGCAAAGACACTCTAGGACTCTAAATGATACAATGCAACATAATGGTGCTTAAATACATACTTACATGAAGAGAAACTTATACTAAATGGATGCTAAAATGATGCAAAATATAGACATATCAAAATCCCTTAAAACCAAATCCAAGAGACTAGCTCATCCTTTCCCACACATCATGGATGCTTAGGGAGCTAGTTAAACCATTTCTTTTAAGATCCATTCTTACTGTTCTTCACCTTATCTTTCCACCACACATCATGGGTTAGGAGGAAGGGGTGAGGAAAGGATTTATACCACACATCATGGATAAATCTAAATTGGTTTCTTAAGGTTTAGAGAAATTACTAAAAGAGTAAAAATTTATGTTTTTAAACCCCAAGTTCGAATCTTCAACCTCCCTAAGCATGATTCCCAACCTAGAATCTGTTTTTAATATTTTACAACCAAAAACCATTTCCCTCTAGTTTTGTGTTTATTTATCTTGATTAAATTTCTCATAAATAGTTTAATTATGCAATATAGTTTTATAAATTTGTAAAATTTTTTTTTTACTATTTTTATTATTTTAGAAATTGCTTAGAGTCTTATTTTATTATCTGTTGTTGATTTGGTAATTGTTTGATTTTTAGAAATTGTTTATTTTAAATCTTGCTACTCACCATCAAATCTTCCTAATTAATCCGGTTTTAGAATTGAATTTTATTTAATTAGTAGATCGGTTGTTTAATTGTTTAGGAGTCATCTGGTACTTGTATAACCCTTCTGTAGGGATTGTAAAATAGTTTTCGTGTCTGTTTAAAAACCGCAAGTAATTGTTTTAGAATTCTTCACCCATTTAACTCGAATTTTGCTTAGCTTCATAAATTCCTTGTATTCCTAATATCTTTCACCCCAAGGTTGGATTGACATCCTAAAGTATTACAATGACATGACTATGCTTAAGATTTGATAATCACTGAGAAAAAGCTAGTTATCATGTTCCTCTCGGGGAGGCTAGGCCACCGGTTTGCCTACAAGTTCTCGGTAGACACGAAGACCAAAGCCAAGATTTGTCTCCCGAACTCGCAAGTCACCTCGTTCCAGGACATCTCCCACATCGACTTTGTTCTCCCATATGAGGACCTCTACAATCCCGCTGTCAATCCGCCTCTTCGATCCATTTCCAAGAAAGGGACATTTGACTTTGACCCTAACCAAGTTCTTGAAGAAGAAGAGGAAGTGGAAGAAGAGCAAGAAGCTCCGAGCCCAGTTTACGGTAGTGAGAGATACTACTTCAGCTCGTGCATTGACTCGATGCCAAGACCGGCGTTGAGAGAAGCCCACCTACACACTGGCCTTCTCAAGAGGTGGAACAAATACCAAGACCGGGCCATTAAGAAGCTCGGCGAGACAGTGAAGGATTTGAAGAAGACGGTCAAATGGCTAAAGGGAATCATCAAGGGAAGATCCTCCACAAGCGCTAGAGGCGAGACTAGAAGCGGTGTGGCGTGGCCGAGGAAGAAGCTGAGGAAGAGAGCGAAATGGACCTTGATAGGCGTCATTCGTTCCATGTTCAACCAAGGGAAGCGGTCCAAGTAGACCCAGCTCGCTCTTCTTCCCACGAGGCATGGCCAAGGAAAAGAAAGCCGATCCGGTCTCCCTCCTCGAGTAACCAATCACTCTCCTTAGGATACTCCTCCTCTTCACGGTTTAGAGGTATCTCCACCTCCCTTGTACATATTTGTTTTAGATTTTTATTTTTATCATTTTGTCATGTTGATTGAGGTCTCCTCTAGACTTTTATTACACAAGGGACTGTGTAATTTAAGTTTGGGGGAGAGGTTGAGAGATTTGGCATTGTGTTTTGTGAGTCGTATTTTCTTTTTTGCATATTTGAGTCTCATGCATACATTTAAGGCATAGAAAAAAACAAAAAAACTGAAAATTTTCCAGAAAGAAGAAAGTCATTTAGATGTTGCATTTGCTTATTAGGATTGAATGTAGTTGCATTTCATATAGGATTTGCATTCATATGCATTGGGAGAAATGATGAGCTTATCCTTGTAGAGTGTCAACTCATGTAATCAATTCAATGCCCTAGTTAGTAGTTCTTTGATGCATTTGATCAAATCTTGAAGTAAGAAAGAACCATGCTTAGACCACTTCACTTGTTGATATACTCATGTAATTCATACATTTAGCTTGCATTTAGGATATAATTGCATTCATATTGCATTCATACATAGAGTTATTGTGGATTTTGTTCCATTTTAGGGTTTAGGACATGTTGCATTAGCATTTGCATAGTATCTTGCATATATGCATCATTTTCAGGTTATATGGTGTACATGGAGCTGTGTTAGATGTTGAGCATGGACAAGGAGTCAAAAGAAGAGCTTAGGAGTTGTTGGGAGCCAAGAAAGAGCTCGGACAAAAAGAATTAGGCTGAGATCGAGCCTTAGATCGACGATCCAAGTCGTTTCAGCCTTTAATCGAGCCTCAGATCGACCACGATTTAGCTTTGATCGAGCAGGAAGATCGACCCACCCACTCGATTCACCTTGGATCGAGTTGACGATCGAGCAGACTGTTTGTTTCAGCATCAGATCGACCTTTAGATCGACCCACCTGCTCGATCTCTAGTTCAAATCCTCCATCCTTCTCCTTTAGTTTTCAAACTTTTGCCAACTGTTTTTTGGCTTGTAGTGAGGGGACCACTTGTGGATAAGATAAAACTTGTGACCCACAAATGAGGCCAACCACGAAATATTCCCATTGTCTTGTTCATTTTTAGATCTAGAACTTTTCTCTTTTCTCTCCATAGTTGTACTTTTAAGCTTTCTTTAGTTTTGTAATTTGAATCTTAAATTTTAATTAAGTACTTGCGTTATTATTATCTTAAATCTTTCTTCCTGTTTAACACTAACATGTTCAACATCTCTAAACCAATGTTTAAGAGAGGTTTGAACATGTCTAGTGAGTAAAACCACCAAGGTTTAAGGTTGGGGATATTAGGGAGGTTCTTAGGGTTTAGGCTTGGGTTTTTCTTGTTCTTCATCTAATCTCTTCTTGGATTTGGGGGTTTTAAAGCCTAGAGACTCTTGAGAAAGATCTCTTTGATTCTAGGGGTTTCCTTACCTAAAAAAGACTTAGGAAATCCCCTAAACCCAAATCCAAGAGACTAGCTCATCCTTTCCCAAACGCCATGGATGCTTAGGGAGCTAGTTAAGCCTTCTTTTAAGATCTAAACTTCATGTTCTTCACCCTATATTTCCACCACACATCATGGGTTAGGAGGAAAGGGTGAAGAAAGGATTTACACCACACACCATGGGTAAATCTAGTTAATGCTTCTTAAGGCTTAGAGATAGCACTAAAAAGTGTAGATCTATAATTTTCAAAACCCCAAGCTCGAACCTTGAACCTCTCTAAGCAGGATCCTCAACTTTGAATCTGCTTTTTAGTATTTGAAAACTTAAGGTCATCATTTCCTAGTTTTAAAGTTTGAATCTTTTCACTTAAGTCATTTAGTTAGCTTAATACTTGCACTAGAGTCTTTAAAATTCGTAAAGTAGTATTTTTGCCAGTTTTAGTATTTTAGAAATTTCTTAGAGTAGTGCTCATTAGTCTAGTAATCATTTAGGAGTCGTTAGAATTTTATTAATAGTTTTTAAAATTCTTCTTATGTTGCTAGAAATTGTCTAGTTTTCTGCCTTCGGTTTTGTTATTTTTAAAACTAGTAGTACGGTCTTTAAAATTCTTAGCAGTGGTATAATTTTTTAACCCTTTAGTAGGGATTTTAAAATAGGTTTCGTGGTCATTTAGTAGCTGCAAGTAGTTTAAGGATTTTGTTTCCCCAATTAATCTGAATTTTGCTTAGATTTACTTTGAGCTCTTGTATTCCTAGTAGCCTTAAACAACCTGATTTGGATTGATATCTGAAGTATTGCAACAACAAAACAAAGCTTTAGGATTTGATAATCACTGGAAAAAAGCTTGTTATCAAATGGCGTCGTTGCCAACTTGGGTTTAGTTGAAAGCTTTAGGATTTGGAGCTTAGTAGAAACTAAGTTTTTATTTTTATTTTTGTTACTAATATCTCTACTCTACTGCCTGTGTTTTCAGGTACCTAAATCTAAAGTCTGACGGGAACAACAACATGTTTGATCCTCTAGACATTATTCAACTACTTGGAACAACAAAGTTGAGAAAAGAGAGAACACAAGTTCAAGAGGTTCATCAACCAGCTATGGCAAACCCACAAGCGGCTTTTGGTGCTGCACAAGAGCATGATGGAGCTCAAGCAGTAGGTCTTAATGCTGCAGTACATGGTGCTCAAGGTTGGGGGTAATGGAAACGCCAACCACGCACATATACCCAAGAGTATCATAGGTGCTTGTGATGCGCCAAACATGCATCACAACCGTTTTGGTATTGCTCCACCACCAGTCCAGCATACATCTTTGAGATACATCCAGACTTCATCTCTATGATCCATAACAGCAAGTTTCATGGTTTGTCAATGGCAGACCCCCTTGACCATCTTGACAACTTTGATCAACTTTGTGATTTGATCAAGATCAATGGTGTATCCGAAGATTGCTTCAAGCTAAGGTTTTTCCCATTTTCTCTTGGAGGCAAGGCTAGGGATTGGGAGAGGACACCACCACAAGACACTATCACGTCTTGGACTGATTGTTAGAAGGCTTTCTTGTCAAAATTCTTTTCAAGCTCAAGAACAACTAGTTTGAGGAACGAAATTTCCGGTTTCACTCAAAAGCAAAATGAAACCTTTAGTGAAGCTTGGGAAAGGTTTAGGAGCTACACACTTCAGTGCCCACATCATGGCTTCACAGAAGAGTCACTCTTAAGTACCTTATACCGTGGAGCTTTGCCAAAGATTCCCATGATATTTGGACACCGCAAGCAAAGGACACTTCCTTGGACAAGAGGTGAGCGAGGGTATGGAACTCATTGAAAATTTGACTTTGAGTGATGGAAATTATTCAGAGGAATATGAGAGAGTACCAAGGGGCAGTGAGCTTGAAGCACGCAGGAAGGAGCTCAAGTCACTCCATGAGAAAATTGACATGATGTTGCTTGCAAGTTAAAAACAAGTGCACTTTGCTTGTGCAAATCAGGATGCATATCAAAGGCAAGGACAAGGCCACTTTCAAAGCCAACAACAAGGGAATAAGCCATATGGACACCCTGGTTTTGTGTCACAGCAAGAACAAGTCCAAGCTCCACCTCAAGATCCTATTCACGCTATGTTCAAACAACTTCTTCAAGGTCAACCGTCTGCTGATTCGAAGTTTGCTGAAATCAATGCTAGGATGGACGATTCTTGTACTGAGTTAGCTTCACAAATCAGCAGCCTCAACACCAAGATTAAGCAGCTTGAGAAAGGCAAAGCTATTTCAACCAGCCAAGGAACTCTACCGGGCAAAAGTGAAGCAAATTCTAAGGAGTATTGCTAAGCTATTCAAGCTCTTGAAGAGTAAACCACTACTCTTGATGTCGTGACTCCATCACTGTTTGAAGCTGAGTATGAGACTGACATCCATTCCAATGATGCTTCTAGTCTCAATGAGGTCATTGAAAAGACAAGTTTGGGGGGGATTTGCAAGGAAATCTACCATGATGCTTCAAACAAACCGGTTAAAGAAGTTTTGCTGATGAAGGAATCGTGTGCTGAGGAGCAGGAGCAGATCCAGGAGCCTACAAGAGAGCACATTGTATCAATTGATGAGCTCAAAACCTTGGCAAAGCACAACAATCCGGGAAATTCTCAATTGTGTGCAAGCTAGGCAATGAAGAAGTTCAAGATGCTATGTGTGATTCGGGTTCCACAGTGAGTGTTATGGCACTTGACATGGTCAAGAGACTTGAAATATGGAGTATGGATTGGCATCCTACTGAGATCACATTTGGATATGGGTCTACAAAGAAACCTCTTGGTTTGATCAAAGACTATCCGGTGAAAGTTGGGAATTGCTTGGTACCAACTGATTTTGTGGTCATGGATATAGACAAGTCCAAGAACCTTCCTATGCTCCTAGGCATGCCATTCCTCAGCACTGTGGGTCAGCAATTGATTTTGTTAAAGAAGAGGTCATCCTAAAGAATGTGAGTAACTCAGTTTCATACCCGATCACACCTCCTTTAGCGAAGTTTTGTGGGATGATGGAAGCTGAGGAACACTTTTGATCAAGAGGAACGTGCTTGTAAGAAGATTAGAGAGGAAGCTGACTTGAAAAGGCGTTTGGAAGCCCAAGCTTTGAGAAACAAGCATCTAGCTAAGAGCTTGCAAGACAAGCCCGCGGGAAAGACTAAGGTTACTTGTGTCTCGGAAGCTAGGATGGACAAAGCTGAGCCTAGAATTGAGTTCAAGGCTGAAGAAGATCCTGATGGTAAGTCCCTACTGTCTATGTTTGGCTGTGAAGAAGAAAAACCTATCAAGAAGAAGCCACCTAAAGGGAAAGGCAAGAAAAAGGACCCTTTGGTGAGTTTAACCAAGAAAGCTAGAGATGGGTGAAGGAATGGACAAGCTGGGCCAAGGACCTCTTTGAGTTTACATCCATTGGAACTCAAGGATGGCTCCATTGAGTACAAAGTCAAGAGCGAAGGAGGCTCAAAACCATTCTCAAAGGCAAGGTTCATTCTTCCACCGGGTTTAGAGAAGGATGAGGAAAAGGTGCAAAAGATGTTGTTCACTGTCTACACCATGGACATCCCACGAAGTTCACACTCATTCACATCTCCAGCCACCCACTTCACCCTTAAGCCAGCCTAAAAATTATGTGTAAGGAAACTCAAGATAAGAGACTTTAAACAAAGCGCACTTGGAATGCAATTCCTTGACTATCCTTGTGTATATGGTTTTTATTTTTGTTCTAGATTATCCTTTTGAGTTTGAGTGAGCAGGAACAAGCAAAAGGAGATCCAAAACCAGGTTCTTGGGAGTTAAAAGGGCAAGGTCGAACCTCAGCTAGCTCCAAGGTACACCATCCACAAGCCTTGTAAATATCATGCATTTTTTAGATTTTAAATTTTCATTTTTGTTGATGGTCTCTCTTCAACTTTTATTACACAAGAGACTGTGTAATTTAAGTTTGGGGGAGAGGTTGAGAGATTTAATTTTGTGTTTTGTGTTCTCATTTTCCCTTAGCATGTTTGAGTCTTCATGCATACATAACTGCATAGAAAAATAAAATAAAAATCAGAAATTTTTTAAAAACTATTCATCTAGCTTGCATTTGCATTTGTAAATATTTTAGGATTGAGTCTAGAATTTTTATCATTTAGGTTGCTTGCATTTGCATAGGGGGCAATTTTCCTTGTAAAGTGTTTTAAGCTCATGAATTGGTTCAAGGCCCTAGTTAGTAGTCCTTTGATGCTTATGCAAACTATGAAATTAAGTTCTAACCATATTTGGACCATTTGTCTTGATTTTCTTGGCTTAAGTTGAAGTAAGCATGAATTGAATCCTTTCATATCAAGTGGAACCTTAACATGAACTTTTAATTATCATACTTGTGCATTTGAAAAAAAATACATGGATCAGATATACATATTTAGGCTTTCTTATTCCATTCACCACTCTCTTGTAAGCCTAAATAGAACACCCTACCTTAACCCTAGCCTTATTTCAAGCCAAAGTTCTTGTGTGATTGCAAATTGTGAGGCCTTATTTTTGATTGAACTTGCCATAAAGTGTTAGGTTTAGGGCGAGATGTTTAGGCTCTCATATGATTCTAGCTTTACATATTGAAGCTAGTTTTAGGCTTGATTTGGGTGGGTTTCATGGTGTTGTGATTGAGGAGGGTTACTTTGATTTTGGGTTTAAAAGAAAGATGGTGTAAGGAGTTTGAGTAAAGGGATATGTAGTTTGAAGTGGCTGGTCTTGAAATACTTTGAAAGTAAGCTCAAAGTGTTTAAAAGAGGAAGGCTAGCTCTCTAGTAAAAAGAAAAGTAAAAGAGCCAAAAGGCCAAATGCATTAAAAAAAACATTCTATATGAAAAGAGAGAGAACTAACCAAAGTAAATGTAAAGAGATAATTTATGTATGATCATACCACTCACTACAACAAAAGGTTTGAAGAAGTTCCCCTAAGGTGAATTCGAATGATGGAGTTTTTGTGGGTTATTGCTTGGTCCTTCTTGCCATGTTTGATTTGGGAAGTCTCTAGGAGGGTGAGTGAGCTGAAAAAGAAAACGAATGAGAGGGGGATTAGGTTCATTGTTAGTGTATTGGGTAGATGAGAGTCTAACCATGTATGCATACATTGCCTTTTACCTTTAGCATTATGCATAAGTTCAATCCTCTTAGAGATAAAACATTGCTTGGATTACCCACATGAATGAGATCATTTTTATCTCATAACCTTGTCCCTTAGCCAAATGTATTTGGTTTTAAAAGCATAAGTATGATCCACGGTTTTGAGCTTAAATGAATGTTAAAGGTTAGGATTCATGGATTGTAAGTGTTGACAAGACTTGATTTGAAATTTAATTTGAGATGAATATGGCTAAGTTCTTTGGAGTAGAGTTTGTATGATGCATCTTAGGATTGAGAACAATGACCATTGAGTTGATTCATTTGAAAAACACTTTTGGATTTTAGCCCCCACTTTTAAACTTCTTCCCCTAGTTTGTCTTTGATTTGTTTGAGGACAAGCAAAAGGCAAGTTTGGGTGAGTTGATATAAGCAAAAGACAATTTTGGGGGAGTTGATATACTCATATATTTCATACATTTAGCTTGCATTTAGGAAATAATTGCATTCATATTGCATTCATACTTAGAGTTATTGTAGCTTTTGTTCCATTTTAGGTTTTAGGACATGTTGCATTAGCATTTGCATAGTTTCTTGCATATATGCATCATTTTCAGGTTATATGGTGTACATGGAGCTGTGTTAGATGCTGAGCATGGACAAGGAGTCAAAAGAAGAGCTTAAGAGTTGCTGGGAGTGAAGAAAGAGCTCAACCAAAAAGAATTAGGCTGAGATCGAGCCTTAGATCGACCATCCAAGACGTTTCAGCCTTTGATCGAGCCTTAGATCGACTAAACCCACTCGATTCAGCTTTGATCGAGCATGAAGATCGACCCACCCACTCGATTCACCTTGGATCGAGTTGAAGATCGAGCAGGCTGTCCGTTTCAGCATCAGATCGAGCAGAGGATCGACCCATTCACTCGATTCAACAAATAGATAGACCCTTAGATCGACCCACCTGCTCGATCTCTAGTTCAAATCCTCCTTCCTTCTCCTTTGGTTTTCAAACTTTTGCCAACTGTTTTTTGGCTTGTAGTGAGGGGACCATTTGTGGATAAGATAAGACTTGTGACCCACAAATGAGGCCAACCACGAAATATTCCCAGTGTCTTGTTCATTTTTAGATCTAGAACTTTTCTTTTTTTCTCTCCATAGTTGTACTTTTAAGCTTTCTTTAGTTTTGTAATTTGAATCTTAAATTTTAATTAAGACTTGCGTTTTTATTAACTTAAATCTTTCTTCTTGTTTAACACTAACATGTTCAACATCTTTAAACCAATGTTTAAGAGAGGTTTGAACATGTCTAGTGAGTAAAACCACCAAGGTTTAAGGTTGGGGTGATTAGGGAGGTTCTTAGGGTTTAAGCTTGGATTTTTCTTGTTCTTCATCTAATTTCTTCTTGGATTTGGAGGTTTTAAAGCCTAGAGACTCTTGAGAAAGATCTCTTTGATTCTAGGGATTTCCTTATCTCAAAAAGACTTAGGAAAGCCCCTAAACCCAAATCTAAGAGACTAGCTCATCCTTTCCCAAACGCCATGGATGCTTAGGGAGCTAGTTAAGCCATCTTTTAAGATCTAAGCTTCATATTCTTCACCCCATATTTCCACTACACATCATGGGTTAGGAGGAAAGGGTGAAAAAAGGATTTACACCACACACCATGGGTAAATCTAGTTAATGCTTCTTAAGGCTTAGAGATAGCACTAAAAAGTGTAGATCTATAATTTTCAAAACCCCAAGCTCGAATCTTGAACCTCTATAAGCAGGATCCTCAACCTTGAATCTGCTTTTTAGTATTTGAAAACTTAAGGTCATCATTTCCTAGTTTTAAAGTTATAATCTTTACACTTAAGTCACTTAGTTAGCTTAATACTTGCACTAGAGTCTTTAAAATTCGTAAAGTATTATTTTTGCCAGTTTTAGTATTTTAGAAATTGCTTAGAGTAGTGCTCATTAGTCTAGTAATCATTTAGGAGTCGTTAGAATTTTATTAATAGTTTTTAAATTTCGTCTTAGGTTGCTCAAAATTGTCTAGTTTTCCTGCCTTCGGTTTTGTTATTTTTAAAGCTAGTAGTTCGGTCTTTAAAATTCTTAGCAGTGGTCTAATAGTTGTTTAACCCTTTAGTAGGGATTTTAAAATAGGCTTCGTGGTAATTTAGTAGCTGCAAGTAGTTTTAGGATTTTGCTTCCCCAATTAATCCGAATTTTGCTTACATTTACTTTGAGCTCTTGTATTCCTAGTAGCCTTCAACAACATGATTTGGATTGATACCTGAAGTATTGCAACAACAAAACAAAGCTTGAGGATTTGATAATCACTTAAAAAAAGCTAGTTATCACTTGTCACTAGATTTTGGTCGAAATAGGGTCTTGAAATTGATAGCCAACTCTACTCACTTGAACCGAATTTGACATCTATATATCATGCCTTGCATTGAAAGTGAATTCATGGATATTATACATATTTGAGCTTTCTTACTCACTTTACCACCCTTTTTGTTAGCTCAAGTAGTACTCCCACCTTATCTTACCTCCTTTGAAGCCCAATGTTCTAGTGAAATTGCTTGTGGGGCCTTATTTTTATTAAACTTAGCATAAAGTGTTAGGTTTGAGACGACAAGTTTAGGCTCTCATGTAGATTCTAGCTCTCACCTTTCAAGGCTAGTTGTAGGCTTATGATTTGGGGTATGGGTCGTGGTATTTCTTGGTGCTTTGGGATTGAAATTGTATGCTTGGATTTTAGCATGATGAGTTGTGAAAAGGGAGTAGAGAGAAGGGAATGAAAAAGGTTTGATGGAAAGTAAGGGCAGCATAGTTTGAAATGGTGGATCTTGTGTTTAAAATAAAAGTATAGCTCTAAGTTTAAAAAGTGTTAGGTAGCCTTAAGAAAAGAAAAAGAAAAGAAAAATCGAAAGAGGCAAAAAAGCCAAAAAAAAAGGCTACCTAGGGATAGAAAGGAGAGCTAAGTTGTTAAAAGATCACACCATTCAGTATGAGTTAAAGGTTGAAGAAGTTTCCCCTTAAGTACTATAAAAAGAAGAAGTTGTTTATGAGATTCATGGGTTTAGCAAGACACAAAGGGCCTTGGAAGAAAAAGGGTAGCTTCAGAAGGTATGAGTGAGCTTTTTTTTTAAAACGAATTAGAGGGGTTTAGGACCATTGATAGGATTATGGGTAGATGAGAGTCTAGTCTTGTATGCATCACTTGTCTTTTATCTTTAGCATTATGCATAAATTTTAATCCTCTTTGAGTGAAACCGGCATTTGAAATGGAAGCCACATGAATTGAGATCATTTTTATCTCAAAGCCTAGTCCCTTAGCCAAATGAATTCACTTGCATTGCATTGTCATGATTCACGGTTTGCAACTTAATGAATGTTAAAGAGTTTGCTTGATAGGGAGACATATATAGATTGAAGTCTTAGTGCATTTAATTGTTGAGATGGGCATGGCTAACTTTTTTGATATACTCATAATTTAGCATATTTAGCATTAATTTTAGATAGTTTTGCATGCACTTTTACATTCATTTGTCTACTTCTAGTCCCATTTGCATTCATAATAGAGTTCTTTGAGTTTTAGAATAGGTTGTTGCATATTGTGCATATTGAGTCTTTATTAGGTGTCTTTGAAGCTTGGAGGACCTCTATGGAGAGTTGGATGACAAGGAGGAAGAAGAGAAGGTGGCCAAACAAGAAGCAGGCGATTTTTAGAAGTGTATCGACCTTCGTATCGAGCTACCAAGGTCGATATGGCCCGGCAGAGAAGACGGGGTGCGCGTATCGACCATTTGTATCGAGCTAGCAAGCTCGTACAAGGTCCACCCGGAGAAAAATCGTGAGCATATCGAGCTAGTAAGCTCGATACAAGTCCCAGCCGAAGAACAAGAACTGGCGTATCGAGCATTCATGTCGAGCTACCAAGCTCGACACGGTCCTTGAAGAAGATATTTAGCAGCGTATCGAGCTGCATGTCGACCTAGCAAGCTCGATATGCTGTCCGATTTCAGTCTAAAACCGGATCAAAACCCGGTTTGTTCCGGGTTGACCTGGTTCGTCCACTGTTCACTATAAATATTAAATGACCTAAATTTTCCTAAGTATCTTTTAATCTTTTGTTCTTGCTTATAAAACCATCCTATTTGGTTTCTAAGTGATTTTGTAAGACTTTGATTTGAGTTTATGCAATTTAGTACTTATCTTTGTTAATCTTTCATTATCTATCTCTCTAATCATGTTTATCTCCATTTGTTTCATAGGATTTGAGTGTTTAATCATGATTAGTGAGTAGTTTCATTAAGATCTAGGCATGGGTTAGATCTAGGTTTTTAGGTTAATCTTGATGTCTAGGGTTAGATCTTCTCATTTCCCTCCTTGTTTAGTGTTCTAAATGCTAGTTTAGCCATGATCAAGATAAAACAAGGTCTTAGAGAATTTCTTACCCAAAAGGTGTTTGATGAAATTCCCCAACCAACTAAACAAGGGATTCACATTCCTAACTCATGAGAGTGATTGTCTAGGGTGTTTATTAGCATTTTAGAACTGAATCATCATGCTTGTTAGCTTACTTTTCACAAATGAGAATTTGTTCTTGATTATGATGATTAATGAAGGGCTAAGTGCCATGAGACTGGATTAGTCTAGCTTTTGAGTTCTAAGCTTAGAGATTATCATATTTTGTTATTGATTGACATCAAATATTGATTCTTGGAAAACCTTGGATTGGTAACCCCATCCTTGGATTCATTTTAGTCACAAATGATAATCATGATTAGTAGTTAATTAGTTTTTAATTTGCTTGATTAGTGCATTCATTGCTTAATTAAGCTGTTAGTAACTTTTGTTTGGTTTGTTTGATCACTTAAGTTGTTAGTTAAACCTCAAAACTTTATCGCTTGCTTAGATTATGAAGTTCTATGCATTCCTATTGTCTAAACCATACTCATATTGATTGATCGTCAAACACTACGCTAACATGAATGGGGTTTGAGTAAGTGTTTAAGAATAAGGAAAAATCATGTTATTCAATGCTTATAATCATGATCTTTTAAGAGAATGGAACTTATAAATCTGTATCAAATCATATAAAAGTTTCTTATGAATGTTATGAAACCCAATATGATATTACACAACATGAGAAATAACAAATAAGTTTTATAAAGGTGTTTGTAAAACCCAATATTAAAGAAAAGTAAAAAAAAATTCTAAGATTACTTTTTATTAGGTATTAATAACATACATTATAAGATTTTATTAGGTATTACTAACTAAATATGATATTCCTTATGGATGTAAATATATTTAAATCATATTTTATTGATTAAAAATTTAATTATACAAATTTACAAAAATAAATTATGAATTATATAAAAAATTGTCGCAGCGTCTGCAAAACGAACAACATATGCGTCATGCGGCTGCGGCTGCGACTTGCGGCTGCGGCTGCGACTTGCGGCTGCGGCTGCGTCTGAGAAAAGAACAAAACAATTTTACTGCGGTTGCGGCAGCGGCTGCGGCAGCGAAACGAACATCAAGCTGCGGTAATGTTACCGCTGCCGCCACTGCTGCACTGCCGCTGCCTCCACCGCTGCTGCCTGCGGCTGCCAAAAGAATAGGGCTTTTATTAAAATGTGTAAATGATTTTCTTCTTCTGATTCATTGGTGGACAATGAGTTTGTCAAGCAAACAATGGGTCCGAATGGTAACACATTAATTTTGCTGAAAGTGGAATCTGGCTGAATTTTTGTGTGTTTTTTGGCAGAGTCTGACTGAATAACTGCGAAGTCAAATGGTAACCAAGGAATCTGGCTGAATAACTAAAAATATTTAGAAGTTAAATGGTTAAGAAATAAATAAAACATATTGCCATAATTTTAAATTTCCTTTTTAGTGTTTACTTATCAAGTTATAAATTTTCATTTAAAATTTAAAAAATTATAGTTATTCTATTTATAAAATAACAAAAAAAATTATTTATTTAAAATTAACAGTTATTTTCGAGTCTTTTAAAATTCTTTAACTGCTAACTAATTTTCACAAGACAGTCATCCGAAAACACTCTTACATCGTGTTTTTGAAATATCATATTTATTTTTTATTAGATTTTTTTCTGTTTCATTTAATATTTATTTAAACAAAAGTTTTGAAAAAGTTATTTATTATTTTATTTTTTAAATAAATATTATTATATGCTATAATATGGTGGATACTTAATAATAATAAAAAATCCCTAACATGGACAATAAGTACATATGAATTATTTTTAATAAAAAACAAAAATTTATTTTGTGGTAGTTGAATTGAATTTAAACATAGATAAAAATAGGTTTAATATTTATTATCAAGCAGTTTTTATTTAAAAAAATATTGAATAATCTGAAAAAAATTCATCGATTCAGATCATTCAACTCGTAACCATTTTTTTTACCAGAAATTCTTCTCAATTCAGCCATTACTTCGTTACCAGTTACACTCGCATAATAGAGAAACTTTTTTTTTAAATAATTGTAAATATGAATAAAATGAAAAAAATATGTTAAAAATAATTTTTTTTTAATTTATTCTTAATAGATTAAACAACATATAAAACTACAAAAGTTAATAAACTAAAGTACATTTATTTGTAGATATATTAATGCACTAATGATATGCAACCCATAATAGTTGTTTGATTCCTTCTCGTATTGTATGCATATGTGCTCCATCCGTAGTTCCTTTTTGTTCTTGTAAGAAACTTGGTTAAACACTTTCTCCACCTTCCTCATTATTATCAAATTGTTCTCGTGGGATTGCGTCATCTTGGAAAGCATCATTAAAATCAAAGTCTGGAATTTCAGAAAGATGAATGAAGTTATGCAATCCAGCTGTTGTTATAATGACTTTGTTTTGGGTCTCGACATTGTATCTTGGAAACTCTGATAAAATCCGCCATTTTTTTTCCATACTCCAAATGTACGTTCAATCACTGAGCGGAGAGAAGAATGCCATCGATTAAATAACTCTTCTCCATCTCTAGGGGGAGAAGCATCTTGAAATTGTGTCAAATGATACCTGTGACCTCTATATGGAGCTAAAAATCATCGAGTGTTAGCATAACCAGAATCTACCAGATAATACTTTATAGGCGGAGGAGTTGGAAAAGTTTGATCATGCTCCATTGCGTAAGACAAGACTCTCGCATCATGTACTGATCCAGGACATCCTACAAATATATTAGTGAATAACAAATCCAAGTTGCAGATTGCCTACACATTAATGCTTGTCTCTGAATGCCTATTATAAAAACGAGTCGCCTCTGCACCAGCCACCATGACCGTACAATGAGTCCCATTCATTGCACCAATGAAGCCATTAAAATATGGCCAATAATTTGTATCATCTCGTAAACCTCAGGGTACCTGACATAGTTGATCAGGAGACTGCTTCCTAAGTAATTTATGAGATAGTTTTGTGCACGCCTTTAGACATTCTTTAAACTTGCGTCCAACCGTCTCTTGTGCCCGTCCGAATAAAAGGCCAACTTCTTCTATAAATATGTTTTTTTTTATTTTATTCCACACTCTGTACGTAATATCTCACATAGATGTGTAAATACTTCTATGCGCATCCTCAAGAGATGTAAGCAATCCCTTGGATAATTATAAATCCTTGTCTTCATGTTGCACCATCCTAAGCCCCATTCATTCCCCATTGGTTGTCGAAAATAATATTTTTTATAGTAATCTATCACAGGCTTGAAAAGAGCTTCCATGATATCCATGTGCTCCAGCAAAATTAGTTCAAGTAATTTCTCGTCTGTGAGATTGTGTAATCCACGTGAATGTAACTCGATAATGCGAAGAACCTGAACATAAAATAAAACTTCATNGAGTCGCCTCTGCACCAGCCACCATGACCGTACAATGAGTCCCATTCATTGCACCAATGAAGCCATTAAAATATGGCCAATAATTTGTATCATCTCGTAAACCTCGGGGTACCTGACATAGTTGATCAGGAGACAGCTTCCTAAGTAATTTACCAGATAGTTTTGTGCACGCCTTTAGACATTCTTTAAACTTGCGTCCAACCGTCTCTTGTGCCCGTCCGAATAAAAGGCCAGCTGAATGTTGTGCCATGTTTTGACCACATATCACCAGAAATATTGCCACAGTTTCTTCTATAAATATGTTTTTTTTATTTTATTCCACACTCTGTACGTAATATCTCACATAGATGTGTAAATATTTCTATGCGCATCCTCAAGAGATGTAAACAATCCCTTGGATAATTATAAATCATTGTCTTTATGTTGCACCATTCTAAGCCCCATTCATTCCCCATTGGTTGTCGAAAATAATATTTTTTATAGTAATCTATCACAAGCTTGAAAAGAGCTTCCATGATATCCATGTGCTCCAGCAAAATTAGTTCAAGTAATTCCTCGTCTGTGAGATTGTGTAATCCACGTGAATGTAACTCGATAATGCGAAGAACCTGAACATAAATAAAACTTCATAAGTAACATTTAACAAATACTAAAACTACAAACAATTAAGTAGAAGAAAAAATAACTACGAACTTTTAACTCATAAGAAACAAAACATAATTATTTATTTAGTTTTCTCCGTTATTATCGTTGTTTCTACCTGTACGACTAAAGTTGGAAAAATTAAAACTTTCGAGTAACTCGGATGTAGCCGTCGGTCGATACCCCAACCCTTCACCTGAAACAACTCTAGGATTCGGAGACACATTAAATTGTGGGTTGGGGTTCGGAACTTGAAATCCTTGTCTTGTTCTGAATTGGTTTGGAGAACCAGAACCACCAAAATTTGAAAATCCTCCATGATTTGAATTACCACCAAATTGTGTGAATCCTCCTAAGCCTGGAGATCCTGATCAATTACCAACATATCCTCTACTACTTGGTCCACTAGAACCACTGAGTTGTCGTTTCCACGGACTACCATGGAAAGTACCATTGTGGTCATAACCTGTCACCCCTTCTTGAAAACGTATTCTGTCTTCATTATCCTTGAGTAATACAAACTGCTTTTGCTCTAGCGGATCTTTCAAATTCTCTGCTGCTGCCCATCAAAACTCTGTAAATTCTTTCTATGTCTTGTAGCTGATTCAATTGTAACCAAGACTCACGCTCATAATCCTCATTTGCTTGATTACGTGCATTGAGCATTTGTATTGGGCCTTGCATAGTTGCAAGATATGACTCGATATTAGTTAGATGTGTGTTCATAACAGCTCTTCTTCGTGGGGTTTGACTGGCATGTTGATTAGATTGACCTCGTCCTCTACTAGTTGTTCTACCACCTCTGTTACCATGTTGTCTACATCGACGTTGATGTGTAGGTATCTCAATCGGCATTGATGGAGCAGTAGGATGATTCCCTATCGGTTGTTGTGGTGGAAATTCTGCTTCAACATTGAATTGTTCTTGCGTTTTTGGTACACTCTCAGTAAAGTTTTCTTCATCATCTTCTTCTTCAAACTCTTGTTCTTCTTCTTCATCATCTTCAAATATATCTTCTATTTGACTAGCTGAAATCATAGTGTCGTTTAAAGCACAATGAGGGTCATACACTTTGTACATCAACTCTATGTGTGGTAGAGGGTTTTTTTTAATCGTGATGCTCCTTCTGTATCTTACAACATATCATATGTCTTTTATTAAAAAAAAATAATAACAACATAAATATTAGTATGTATATGTCTACGATTTAAAAATAGTACTTTTTTCTGTCTGTCCACCAGATTTCATCCATGATTTTCTTTCCTGTATCATTTTCGGTATTCGTACCAGTACGACGTACAAGTTTCTGATAGGCCGCATACAAGACCCTTAAGTCATCATGCTTATGCTTAAATTTATCCAACTCGAGAGTATATCCCGTCTGTTGACGAAGACGAAATTTGGCAACTATATAATTTTTACCCATTTTTTGTGGTAAAGTCCCAACATAATTTATCTTTTGTAGTTCCTCGTCTAATAATTCTATGAAAATTGAGGTGAACCTTGGCAAACATCTAAAATAAGCCTACAAATTTAAATTTACAAATCATAAAAATTAACCACATTAAAATTTATAGTTTAGTGTATACCAAACTTTTGGAATAGAAATATACCATATTGTTTTCATTTGATGATCCAGCACCTCCATCTCCCGTTCCGCTCATAATTCCAATTCTGATAAAAAAAACTTATTTACAAAACTTTAATTTTTTTTACAATTTGTAAAAACAAATTATATGGTGTGTAATGATGTAATTTTAAATTAAAATGTTCATGTTCATTTTAACATGTAAATAAATTAGTTAATAGAAATAAATTAAAAAACAATTAAATTTTTTGATTATAATTAACATGTTTAAAATATATATTACTAACTATTATTATTATTATTTAACCATAATAAAATATATATTTTTTATATTTGTACTTACAAATCAAAATTTATTTTTAAAAAATAACAGTATTTTTACTCGATATAACTTTTTTATTTTTAAATTAAAATTAAATATTTTAGATTTATGAATGCTTAACTTAAAATCAAATGGAAACTTACATGATCTTTTTCTTTGCTAGAAGATTGTGATGGCTATAATTTTTTTTTGCTTTCAACAATGCACTCTTTTTTTTTCACCTCAACATCGCACTCTCTCAAACAAAATTTATAACTTCAATGCCTCAATAACAAGATTGCATTTGATTCATAATATATAGCCAAAAATATATAGTTCACGTGAACTTCCTTTAACTTTTTGCAATTTGGTTTTTTACTTTGATATTTTTTTATTTTTTTCCTTCACCTATATTTTAACCTGTCACCAATGGCAAATGTCTTCTAACATGTTTGATACTGTTTTTATTCTGCATGCAATTTGTTTTTTGTTTTTTTTTTGCCATTTGATTTCGTTATGGGTAAAGATTAAAAGATTTACAAAGCCCAACACTTACAAGTTGCAACATTAAGCCCAATTAAGTCCACAATTACAAAGATAAGGCAAAGAGATAATGCAAACAGGTGTAGCCACGTGTTGTGCAAAGGTTGAGAAAGGGAAAGCTTCCCATCTGAGTCTTTTTCTTCTGGGTTTCGTCTCCACTCTCGAAATCTCAGCCAGCTGCTTTTGGTTTCTTCAATTTCTCTCTAATTTCGATTTCTTAGGTTCATGCGGTCTTAAACCCTAACTAAATCAAGCCTTTTTTAATTTGCGATCAACTGTAATTTTTTTTTTTTGTTTCAAGTGCTGAGATGTGTCTACCACTTGATTCTGGTTTATGGCTTTCGGCGACATTTTAAGTGTCTTCTTCGGTTTAGGTGTGGTGCATTGCTCCATCTTAATATTTGTTAATATTTACTTTTAAAATATTTCAGCCTAATTCAAAAAATCAAAAATCAAATTTTAGCCATTCAGCCAACTCAATTCAGCTACTGCAACTTGTAAATAAATTTTCTTTTCAGCTGAAATTCCTCCCAATTCAGCAATTACTCAGGCACAATTTAGACCCAATATGTGAACTTTGGGCATTGTCTTTAATGAATTAACAAGGAGTCTTTTTTGGAAAAAGAGATGCATGTAATATTTAAATTAGTATAATTTATAATCTTTTATAGACAAGTTTACACGATTCAAGAAAAATATGTTGTGCAATAGAAACTTCTTCAAGACTTTGAATCTTGTTTTTTTTGTCAATGTTACACATAACTTACTAACTCCTCCGATTTCTTGTATTTTGTTCACAAATAATGTCAACTGTCGATCATTCCTACTAAAAATGGGAGAAATTTTTTGTTAAGCAGAAACCAAGCTGGAGATTACTACATAGCTAATCTTTACACAATTGTTGCTACCATCAATACCAAATCTTCTAAAACCACATCAACCAAATTGTTTTAGGTTATATTTTCGTTGATGACACTAAGTGAACCTCCTCTTCCACCATCAATTATGAATTCTCAGTGTTTGTTATTTGGTAACTTCCATTTTTCCACATATAAAATAGAGTTCAAGCATTGTTTAGTGGCAATAAAAAAAAAATTTAGAAAGTTTTATAAGATAGTTATAAACAGTAAAATCATACATAACTTCTTCATATCTAAATCACAAAGATCATACAAATCAAACTTTTAAAATTTAAAAAATGAAAGAATTTAAACACAAATCCAAACCCATTGTCTCTTATTTATTAATTAGAGATTATCATACATTTATAAGCTTTTGTATAAAATATAGAATCAACAAAAAAAAAATCATGAAAGTATTATCTTCTCCAAAATAATCACACTATCTAACAATAAAAATAAAAAGACAGAAGTTACAAACTATTGAAAAACTAAAAATGAATAAACAATAAAACAATCATATATTTCATTGAATTGAATCCCCAAATTACAATTTACCACTATTTTTTTTTTTGGTCAAAATAAACGATTTCACATTAAAACCGGGATTGTTACATAATGGCAAGCTCAATCGACAGATCCGAGAGAGTTTGTTTTGCTAATTTATCAGCTTTTACATTTTCCTCCCTGGAAATTTTCCTGAAAGAGATCTCTTCAAAATCTTTTGAGATTGAATATATGTCTTGTACTATACCATAAATCTCTTTGAGTTCAGTTCACCGGTTTATCGAATCGATCATGATCGATGAATCTGATGCGATTTCAATTATTCCGATTTGCATGTCTCGGGCCTTCAGGAGAGCTTTGACCATTCCTAGTCCTTCGGCAACTAAGGCCGAGGCAACATAGCGTTGTGAGTCCGATCCGTCTGGATACTGGGTGTCGGGGGATCGAGTCGTCCATCCAAATCCTGCAGCTTGAATGTCCGATCGCCAGGCTGCATCCGTCCTACATTCGGTAATGTTCATCTGTTTAGGCTGTTGAGACTTTGGATGGATTGTTTGTGGCGAGTTGTAGTCATGCCCTTCTTGCCATTCCCTTGCATCATTCAGTGCTTTTAAGAGCGTTTCTGCGGCCGAGAAGTGTCGATTGTTGAAAATGAGGTTATTACGGGCTATCCAAATCGACCAACAAATCCATGGGAACAGAGGCCCTGCTCCGATTCCTGTTGGAGGGAGAGTAATCATGGATTTAGATGCAATAAGGGCTGCATCAAAATTCTGGTTTTGCATCAACTGCATCGGTTCTCGGAAAGGAGCATCACTCCAGACTTGTTTGGCAAATTGGCACCGGACGAAGAGGTGATCCACCGTTTCAGGTTCGTTGTAGTGTGGGCAGTTTGATTGGGGAACTATACCTCTTGTCCGGAGTTGCTCACCTATCGGTAATGCTCCTCTCTTAGTTTTCCAAATGAATAGCTTTAATTTTTCAGAGCATTTGATCCGCCATATCTCGTTTTCCAGTCAAAGTCATGTACATTTGGGTGAAGATCTTGATATGTTGTACTTTCCTTTGCTGAATAGTATCCAGACCGAGCTAAGTAGTCTCCCGAGGTGGTAGGGAGCCATATTCTTTTGTCAGGAGCTCCACACACGCTTGTCTTAATGCTGAGGATAGCAGCTTCCCAGTCAGGTAAGACGGACCTGATTTTGTTAGTATCCCATTCACTCGAGTTAGGGACCATTAGATCTGATACTTTCCAATGATAGGTGCTTTCTGTTGGCGGGTCGATAGGGGCTGCCTGTGAACTCAGGGAGAGCCATTTGTCGTACCACAGTGATGTGCTCTTTCCATCTCCAATGGCTGTCCCAAGATTTCCCAGAATAAGATTGTTCCCTCTGATAATGCCTCGCCATCCGTGGGAGGCGCTTTTAGGATTTGGGCTCTCTAGGAAAGATGAAGAATGACAATATTTGCCAAGGAGAACTTTGGCCAGTAGACAATTTTTGNTTTTTGTCAATGTTACACATAACTTACTAACTCCTCCGATTTCTTGTATTTTGTTCACAAATAATGTCAACTGTCGATCATTCCTACTAAAAATGGGAGAAATTTTTTGTTAAGCAGAAACCAAGCTGGAGATTACTACATAGCTAATCTTTACACAATTGTTGCTACCATCAATACCAAATCTTCTAAAACCACATCAACCAAATTGTTTTAGGTTATATTTTCGTTGATGACACTAAGTGAACCTCCTCTTCCACCATCAATTATGAATTCTCAGTGTTTGTTATTTGGTAACTTCCATTTTTCCACATATAAAATAGAGTTCAAGCATTGTTTAGTGGCAATAAAAAAAAATTTAGAAAGTTTTATAAAATAGTTATAAACAGTAAAATCATGCATAACTTCTTCATATCTAAATCACAAAGATCATACAAATCAAACTTTTAAATTTTAAAAAATGAAAGAATTTAAACACAAATCCAAACCCATTGTCTCTTATTTATTAATTAGAGATTATCATACATTTATAAGCTTTTGTATAAAATATAGAATCAACAAAAAAAATCATGAAAGTATTATCTTCTCCAAAAAAATCACACTATCTAACAATAAAAAGACAGAAGTTACAAACTTTTGAAAAACTAAAAATGAATAAACAATAAAACAATCATATATTTCATTGAATTGAATCCCCAAATCACAATTTACCACTTTTTTTTTTTGGTCAAAATAAACGATTTCACATTAAAACCGGGATTGTTACATAAGGGCAAGCTCAATCGACAGATCCGAGAGAGCTTGTTTTGCTAATTTATCAGCTTTTACATTTTCCTCTCTGTGAATTTTCCTGAAAGAGATCTCTTCAAAATCTTTTGAGATGGAATATATGTCTTGTACTATACCATAAATCTCTTTGAGTTCAGTTCACCGGTTTATCGAATCTATCAGGATCAATGAATCTGATGCGATTTCGATTTTTCCGATTTGCATGTCTCGGGCCTTCAGGAGAGCTTTGACCATTCCTAGTCCTTCGGCAACTAAGGCCGAGGCAACGTAGCGTTGTGAGTCTGATCCGTCTGGATACTGGGTGTCGGGGGATCGAGTCGTCCATCCAAATCCTGCAGCTTGAATGTCCGATCGCCAAGCTGCATCCGTCCTACATTCGGTAATGTTCATCTGTTTAGGCTGTTGAGACTTTGGATGGATTGTTTGTGGCGAGTTGTAGTCATGCCCTTCTTGCCATTCCCTTGCATCATTCAGTGCTTTTAAGAGCGTTTCTGCGGCCGAGAAATGTCGATTGTTGAAAATGAGGTTATTACGGGCTATCCAAATCGACCAACAAATCCATGGGACACAGAGGCCCTGCTCCGATTCCTGTTGGAGGGAGGGTAATCATGGATTTAGACGCAATAAGGGCTGCATCAAAATTCTGGTTTTACATCAACTGCATCGGTTCTCGGAAAGGAGCATCACTCCAGACTTGTTTGGCAAATTGGCACCGGAGGAAGAGGTGATCCACCGTTTCAGGTTCGTTGCAGTGTGGGCAGTTTGATTGGGGAATTATACCTCTTGTTCGGAATTGCTCACCTATCGGTAATGCTCCTCTCTTAGTTTTCCAAATGAATAGCTTTAATTTTTCAGAGGATTTGATCCGCCATATCTCGTTTTTCCAGTCAAAGTCATGTACATTTGGATGACGATCTTGATATGTTGTACTTTCCTTTGCTGAATAGTATCCAGACCGAGCTAAGTAGTCTCCCGAGGTGGTAAGGAGCCATATTCTTTTGTCAGGAGCTCCACACACGCTTGTCTTAATGCTGAGGATAGCAGCTTCCCAGTCAGGTAAGACGGACCTGATTTTGTTAGTATCACATTCACTCGAGTTAGGGACCATTAGATCTGATACTTTCCAATGATAGGTGCTTTCTGTTGGCGGGTCGATAGGGGCTGCCTGTGAACTCAGGGAGAGCCATTTGTCGTACCACAGTGATGTGCTCTTTCCATCTCCATTGGCTGTCCCAAGATTTCCCAGAATAAGATTTTTCCCTCTGATAATGCCTCGCCATCCGTGGGAGGCGCTTTTAGGATTTGGGCTCTCTAGGAAAGATGAAGAATGACAATATTTGCCAAGGAGAACTTTGGCCAGTAGACAATATTTGCCAAGGAGAACTTTGGCCAGTAGACAATTTGGGTTCTGTATGATTCTCCAGCTTAACTTGGCTAGTAGGGCGTCATTGAAGCACTCAATATCTCTGAAACCAAGCCCTCCATTTTGTTTACTCTCGGTGAGTCGTTCCCATGAAACCCAGCACATCTTTTTCTTTTCCATATTCTCATCCCACCAGAATTTTGTCAATAATGATTGTATCTTTTTGCATAAACTGATAGGTAGTTTTAAGCAGGACATCGAGTGCGAATGCATTGCTGAAAGAACTGATTTCAATAGGACCATCTTGCCTGCTGTAGAGTGAAATTTCGACGACCAGCTGACAGCTCGTTGTCGTATTCTATCTAATATCTGGTTGAAAATATCTTTCTTCTTTCTGCCGAAATGCTCCGGAATTCCAAGGTACTTCCCTTTGCTTCCCTCCATAGCAATGCCTAGAATCCTTTTTGCTCTTCTCTTTGTAGAAGATCTACATTTTGCTGAGAAAGTAATGGAGGATTTTTTGCAGTTTATCATCTACCCTGATGCTTCCTCATATTGTCCAAAATCTGTTTGAGTTTTTGGCAGCTTATGATGTTGGATTGGCAGAAAAACATTGTGTCATCCGCAAAGAGGAGGTGATTTAAAGATGGACTTCCATTTGCCACTTGAATGCCAGGTAGACTTTTATCCTCCTGAGCTTTCCTGCATAGTCCTGACAGTACTTCCCCACTTAGGATGAATATATACGGTGAGAGAGGGTCACCTTGCCTGATTCCTCTGGTGGGTGTGATTGTTCCTTGAGCCGAGCCATTTAGGAGGAAAGAATATCTAACTGTAGTGATACACTGCATAATCAGGTTGATCCACTTACTTGCAAACCCTAGTCTTTCAAGAACCAGCCGTATAAAGTCCCATTCGAGTCAGTCATAGGCTTTTGTCATGTTAGTTTTGACAGCCATGCGACATCTTTGCTCTGCAGAGGAGGTCTTTAAGAAATGCAGGACTTCGTGGATTATAAGGATGTTATCCGAGATAGCTCGCCCCGGCACAAAAGCTGACTGGTTTTCCGCAACTAGTTCATGGAGAACAGGTTGCAACCTTCGAGTCAGTAGCTTTGAAATTGTCTTGTAGAAGACGTTACATAAAGCTATTGGTCGATAATCAGCGACTGTTTTGGGGCTTGGTATTTTTGGGATCAGTCTAATATGCGTTTCATTGCTGTATCTTGGTAGGTTGCCAGTGCGGAAGAAGGATTGGACCTCTGCGACAATGGTTGGTCCCACAGTATCCCAATTAGCATGGAAAAAACCTGCTGAGAAGCCATCCGGGCCTGGGGCTTTATCAGCATGTATTGAGAAAGCAACTGCTCTGATCTCCTCTGGTGTAGGGTCAGATAATAAGATAGTGTTTGATGTCTCCGTGAGGATGGGTTTTAGTGCCAGATTCACTGTTTCTCTACGTTTTCCTGGCTGGGAAGTGAAAAGAGATGAAAAGTAAGCCTCAATTGTAGCTGATATTTGATTTTCCCCATGAATAACTTCTCCGTTTCCATCCACTATAACTGATATTCTGTTTATTGTTCTTCTCTGTTTGGTGGCTGCATAGAAGTAGGCCGAGTTCTTATCTCCAGATTTAACCAGTGTTGTCTGCTTCTTTGCCTCCAATAGGTCTCTTCTGCTAGGTAAGCTTTCGTGAGAGCCTTGTTTATCTCATTAATCTGAGCATCCTCCTGTGCAAAACTAGTCATTGCTGCTTCTAGTTCCCTTTGTTTTGTTTCAATATGTGTTCTTGCATTTTGGTGATGCTCTTTCTTCTATCTAATGATAGCTTTCGTGCAATTTGCAATTCTCTGTGTCACTTTTAGGGATGCTTCCTCATTCCAAGTGTCGGAGATTAGCTGCATAACTTATGTTGTTGTGCCAAGGTATGCCTAGGGATCCTTGATTTTTGTATACCTTTTTTCCCAGGGTTTCGTCCCTTCGGGGATGGTTTGGTGGAGACCATCTTCCTGATTCGTGAGCTTGCACACGCCAGTTGATGAGGACTATTGATGCCCTGTCTAATGCCTTGAGTCTTCCCCGGAGGTCTGCCTCTACGCTTCTTTACAGTAGCAGCCCCTGTATCTTGATGGAGTCCCTGACTTTCATTATCAGTTTCCCTTTCAGGTTGTTGGGGGAGGATCTCAGAGGTAGAGTGGGTCCTTGAGGAGGAGGAGGCTGCTATTATAAAGGCGGCAGTTTCAGCCATTAAGCCCCTTTCTTCCCCCTGACCCTTTCACCTTGACTCTTACCCGATACCCGCTCCCCAAAAAGTCTTCCATGTCTATCATATTTTTGCTGGAAGGAGCTATGCACTTGTCTTGAATCTTGTGGGTGTCTTGTTGGGGGAGGTGGTCTATGCTCGTATCGGTCATGGTTGTACTCCTTTGAATTTGTATCCCTATGTGATTGTAGAGGGTTGGGAGAAGCTTCTATTCTTGCTGAGAGAACATATGTGGGTCTCTTTTCCCCGTTTTCTTGATTGGTTGTTTTTGGTTGCAGCTCAGGGCAATCTCTTGCCAGGTGTGTCAGCTTGAAGCATTTAGTACAGAAATTACCAAGTTTTTCATACTCCAGGGATACCACCGCTTCATCTCAGTTTGCAAATTCCAGGATCGTTTCTTGGGGTAAGGGTTCGAGACCATTCATTGACACCTTTATCCTTGCTGAGACCTTTGTTAGATCTTGTTCGATGTATGACCTGATTTCCTCTCCTAGGTAGGTCAAAGTTTCCGCCATCCAATAGTGAAGTGGAATCCCTTTCAGTTGGATCCAGAAAGGGATTTGTGAGGGGAAAGAAGCGGAAATCGTAGGCTCCCATCTCTGCAGGATGACCATCCAGTATGCGAAGTTGTAGGGACGATTTTCCAGGATCTGTAGCAGATCTTCTTGTAGCTCAAAACGAAACTGGAAACAGCCTTTCCTAAGGTCAGATCCTACTATATTTCCTTTGATTTTTCATTTCTTTGTGAAGAAGTTTATCATGGACCAAACCCTTTGCTCTTTCGGATTTGTCAATCTTCCTATGAGGGTTAGGTTGTTTTCCCGGATCAAACTANTTTGGGATCAGTCTAATATGTGTTTCATTGCTGTATCTTGGTAGGTCCCCCTTGCGGAAGAAGGATTGGACCTCTGCGACAATGGTTGGTCCCACAGAATCCCAATTAGCATGGAAAAAACCTGCTGAGAAGCCATCCGGGCCTGGGGCTATATCAGCATGTATTGAGAAAGCAGCTGCTCTGATCTCCTCTGGTGTAGGGTCAGATAATAACATAGTGTTTGATGTCTCCGTGAGGATGGGTTTTAGTGCCAGATTCACTGTTTCTCTACGTTTTCCTGGCTGGGAGGTGAAAAGAGATGAAAAGTAAGCCTCAATTGTAGCTGATATTTGATTTTCCCCATGAATAACTTCTCCGTTTCCATCCACTATAACTGATATTCTGTTTATTGTTCTTCTCTGTTTGGTGGCTGCATAGAAGTAGGCCGAGTTCTTATCTCCAGATTTAACCAGTGTTGTCTGCTTCTTTGCCTCCAATAGGTCTCTTCTGCTAGGTAAGCTTTCGTGAGAGCCTTGTTTATCTCATTAATCTGAGCATCCTCCTGTGCAAAACTAGTCATTGCTGCTTCTAGTTCCCTTTGTTTTGTTTCAATATGTGTTCTTGCATTTTGGTGATGCTCTTTCTTCTATCTAATGATAGCTTTCGTGCAATTTGCAATTCTCTGTGTCACTTTTAGGGATGCTTCCTCATTCCAAGTGTCGGAGATTAGCTGCATAACTTATGTTGTTGTGCCAAGGTATGCCTAGGGATCCTTGATTTTTGTATACCTTTTTTCCCAGGGTTTCGTCCCTTCGGGGATGGTTTGGTGGAGACCATCTTCCTGATTCGTGAGCTTGCACACGCCAGTTGATGAGGACTATTGATGCCCTGTCTAATGCCTTGAGTCTTCCCCGGAGGTCTGCCTCTACGCTTCTTTACAGTAGCAGCCCCTGTATCTTGATGGAGTCCCTGACTTTCATTATCAGTTTCCCTTTCAGGTTGTTGGGGGAGGATCTCAGAGGTAGAGTGGGTCCTTGAGGAGGAGGAGGCTGCTATTATAAAGGCGGCAGTTTCAGCCATTAAGCCCCTTTCTTCCCCCTGACCCTTTCACCTTGACTCTTACCCGATACCCGCTCCCCAAAAAGTCTTCCATGTCTATCATATTTTTGCTGGAAGGAGCTATGCACTTGTCTTGAATCTTGTGGGTGTCTTGTTGGGGGAGGTGGTCTATGCTCGTATCGGTCACGGTTGTACTCCTTTGAATTTGTATCCCTATGTGATTGTAGAGGGTTGGGAGAAGCTTCTGTTCTTGCTGAGAGAACATACGTGGGTCTCTTTTCCCCGTTTTCTTGATTGGTTGTTTTTGGTTGCAGCTCAGGGCAATCTCTTGCCAGGTGTGTCAGCTTGAAGCATTTAGTACAGAAATTACCAAGTTTTTCATACTCCAGGGATACCACCGCTTCATCTCAGTTTGCAAATTCCAGGATCGTTTCTTGGGGTAAGGGTTCGAGACCATTCATTGACACCTTTATCCTTGCTGAGACCTTTGTTAGATCTTGTTCGATGTATGACCCTATTTCCTCTCCTAGGTAGGTCAAAGTTTCCGCCATCCAATAGTGAAGTGGAATACCTTTCAGTTGGATCCAGAAAGGGATTTGTGAGGGGAAAGAAGCGGAAATCGTAGGCTCCCATCTCTGCAGGATGACCATCCAGTATGCGAAGTTGTAGGGACGATTTTCCAGGATCTGTAGCAGATCTTCTTGTAGCTCAAAACGAAACTGGAAACAGCCTTTCCTAAGGTCAGATCCTACTATATTTCCTTTGATTTTCCATTTCTTTGTGAAGAAGTTTATCATGGACCAAACCCTTTGCTCTTTCGGATTTGTCAATCTTCCTATGAGGGTTAGGTTGTTTTCCCGGATCAAACTAACATTATCCATGTCCGGGACTCTAACGCGGATTCTCGTTAGTGGGTTTGTGCTTGTCGCTACAGCCTTTCCTTTTTCAGCATAAGATAGTCGGCGTTGCATATTGAACCAGTTGGAAAGGTTTTCTAGATTTCACCCAGTGGTCTTATTCACACCGTTGAAATTCTGAATGGGCTCTTTTCCGATGGTCTTATTCACACCGCTGCAGAGCTCTAAGAAGTTGTTTCCCGATGGTCTTATCCACACCAGGAACTAGCAGGTAAGAAATATTTTGTTAGGGAGAACAGGAGGTCTCGGGAGTTTGGGTTCGTTTGTTGGGGATGGTTGGTACGGGGAACCATAGAGTAATGGCCGGGACGTCATGAGCGGACCCTCCGACCCGGAGGTGGGGGCTGAACCACGGCGGCGCACTCCCAAAGCGGTTTGAATTTGAAAAAACTTCCAAATTAGGAAAGAAAAAGCTGGTGAGAAATCAAACAGTCAATAAACCGTAAGGTAAGGACCGTTCTCGAAAAGTTCGCCTGGGAAAGAAAGGCTCATCAGATTTAGTATTCAGTTTTTTTTATAATACATATTACAAAAAATTTACACTTACCACTATTTCAATGTGAGTTTGTAGTAGTGAAATCAATTCAATTAATTACAATGGATTTCCAAATCGACTATGCACTAAGGATTGCTCGACATATAATAAAAAAATAAAACAGTAAAATCGTTAGATTACAAGGAATTTTATATGAGTATTGTTTGATTACAATCAATTTCTTCTCGATCGTGAGGAAAGACTACTTCACGAAGAATCATGAAATTGCCAAATCGGCGATTTTAAGAAACTCTTTCATCCAAGATCGAGGTCTCGAATGATTGGTTTTGTTTTACCTAAATTTCATTAACGGTATAACAGTAAAATTCACATTCAAAGAGTGGTATTTGTGAAAGACAATTCATTTGGTGGTAGTATTAAATACTAGTTTATGATTTTTTTTTTTTAACAACTGAATTTAATAAGAAGCCTCAAACGGCTTTATCCCATTACAGATTTCGAGCGGACCACAGTGTCCAACAAAGCCATGGGAATAAAGTTCCTGGATCAAGACCAGTAGATGGGAGGCAGGCTTGGGATTGTATCAATGCGAGCCACTCCACAAAAGTATCAATTGGGGAGGTGCTGATCGTATTCACGAAGGGAGCCTGAGCCCAGACTTCTTTAGCATAGTCGCAGTGAAAGAACAAGTGATTTATCGTCTCTTGCTCTCCACATTTGATGCAGCTTGTATTTTGTAAAACACCTCTCTTTGCTAAAGTATCTCCTACATGGATCGCCTTCTGCAGTACTTTCCAGAGAAACAGTTAGATTTTCGGGGAGAAGGAGCCTGACCAGATGTGTTTATTCGACTGAAAGTTTTGGAGGTCTTGGGGGATTTGACTTACGGTCTCTTGGAGAGCAATAGCAGCGTGATATCCCGACCTAATCGTATACTCTCCTGACGTTTGAGGTAGCCAGACATATTTATCTTCTCTCTTGAATTACACTAATCAGTTTGGGTTTACAAATCATTGAATAAATTTTAGCGTTGTTTTATATTAGTTATTATGTCATATTGGTTTGTAGTTACAACTTTATATTTGGATTTTCTCATTACAGTTTATATTTTAGATTTTCCAAAATATATGTACTCTATGGATTGCATATAGTACACTAATCAGTTTGGGTTCACTAATCCTTGTCAATGGTATAGCGTTCTTCCAGTTAAGATGTTATGTCCTCTTGAATGTTAGTTACGGTTTTATATTTGGGTTCACCAATCCCTAGTTAAGGTTTAGAGTTTAAATTTTTCTCTCATATATGTCATTTAAATATTCCATATTGTACAATACTCAATTTGGGCTCACCAATCCATGTGAAAAGTTTAGTGTTTTCCACTTAAAATTCTTTGTCATCTTATAAGTTAGTTACAGCGTTATATTTGGATTCGTCCATTCCTAATTAGGATTTAGGGTTTAGATTTCCCCTCACATTTGTCGTTTATGGATGAAATACTAAACAAAATAATCAATTTCGGTTCACGAATACTTATGTAAGGTTTAGAATTCTTCCATTTAAGATATACTGTCTTCGAGTTAGTTACAACTGATGTTTGGTTTCATCCATTCCTAATTAGATTTTAGGGTTTAAAGATTACCTTGGTCATTGCTTTCACATGAAGGACTTAGACAAACTAAAGTACTTTCTTGAAGTGAGCCGTGGACCAGAAGGCATTTACCGTTCTCAGCGTAAATATGCATTGGACATCATTGCCGAGAGTGGTCTACTTGGTTCAAAACCTTCTCCAACTCTGTTAGAATAGAATCATCGTTTGGCGTTAGTCGAGAGTCTGTTGCTTGACGATCCAACAAAGTATAGACGTCTAGTGGATCGCCTCATTTATCTCAATAATACTCGTCCAGAATTATCTTACACCATTCATGTGTTATCTCAGTTTATGCAAAAATAAAAGGAAGGACATTTGGAGGCAGCTCTACGGATTATTGGTTTTCTTAATGGAGCTCCAAGTCAAGGTATTATGCTCAAATCAGACAAGGATCTCTCCCTTACAGTGTTTTGTGATTCTGATTGGGCATCTTGTCCATTGACAAGACGTTCCATTGGTGTCTATGTTGTGTTGCTCAGTGGTTCTCCTATTTCATGAAAAACAAAGAAACAAGACACAGTCTCACATTCTTCCGCGAAGGCTTAATATCGCTCAATGTCTGCAGCGCTTAGAGAAATCAAATGGGTGCGTAAGTTGTTAACAGAACTATGTATTGATATTTCCGCTCAACCTCATTTATTTTATGATAGCAAAGCAGCCATTCATATAGCTGTGAATCCAGTTTTTTATGAGCGTACAAAGCATATTAAAAATGATTGTAATGTGGTTAAAGATGCAGTTCGTGATAGTCTTATTGTAACTGAACATGTTCGCATAGATGTTTAAGTAGCTGACATTCTCACTAAGACGCTTGGTCGAGCTCAATTTCAAAGTTTGTTGTCCAAATTGGACATTCAAAATCTTCACATTCTAGCGTGAGGGGAGTATTGATGATATTCACTATAATGTTAGGAAATATGTTAATATATAATCTCCTAGAGATAACGATAGATAGTTTACTTATTCCAAAGTTAGGATTAGCCGACCTATTCTTATATAAATACATATGTTGATCAATGTTAATTAGATAACTCAGTTCAATACCTGATTCTACAGTTTACTTTGTCATTTCTTAAGAGATAGAGTCCTTCTTACTCGACAGCTCAAAGCTGACTAGTACAAAAATCATATGCTATGTGTTTTTCATGTATGGCGTACCAACAAAAATTGTCAACATATTTATGTTTGATATTTTTTAAACATTCATATCTATTAATTTTTGAAAAGTTCACGAAACTTGTCTTTCCAAAGTTTCATAGATTAAGTATTTCACAATATATGGTTTAAATTTTAATGTTAAATTTGAATTATATACATGTCTAGTTTTGTGAGATGAAATAGTGATAAAAATATTGGAAATCCTAAAAGAGAAAAATAGATTCGGTTGAGCATGCGTGTAACTTAAATTTTTTGTTTTTTTTTTTAATTGCAAAAACAAACTCTCAAACTTTCTATTTTCTATAACTCAATAAAAATTCCACAATAAATCTTTCGATGAAAATATATTATGGGATTAACGAAGATTAAAAAATCGATATTGTAAAATGAGAATTGCAACTACAAGGAGCCAAAGATAAGTACATATGATATTTAAAAAAATAAAGATATTATTACTGGTTAATATTATGCAGAATATATATTTCTATGTTTGTCTAACCAATAACATAGCAAAAAGAGAAAATAAAGGAAAGTATTAAATATTGTAAAATGAAAAAATAGCACAAAAATAGTTAAAAATTCTGTAAAAAATAGTTAAAAAGCTGTAAAAAATAGTTAAAAAGGCTGTCACTGTTAGAATTTGTAATATATCCAAATATAAAGATGTTGCATACAATGAATAGAAACACGTAGCAAATTATCATTGTCCATCTTTATTAAGAAAAATATTTTATGTCCAATTATAATTACAATCATATAGTAATATTTATTTACTAAAAAATACAATTATATATATATACATATGTATATATCTTATTATATAAAGTACGATGCGTCAAAGTTACTAATTAACATGATCGTGACACGTGTCAAGTTAATCGATAAGATTATGACACGTATTAAGAAATCCAACCAATTAGATTTTAACATAATATTTACATAAATCTAAAAATCTTATTTAAAAATAAAAAAGGAAAATAAGTTTGTTTTTCGATCTTATTATATAAAGTATGATGCGTCAAAGTTACTAATTAAAATGATCGTGACACGTGTCAAGTTAATCGATAAGATTATGACACGTATTAAGAAATCCAACCAATTAGATTTTAACATAATATTTACATAAATCTAAAAATTATATTTAAAAATAAAAAAGGAAAAATAAGTTTGTTTTTCGATTACTTATACAAAAAAGAAAATAAAAAAACGAAAATGTAAATAAAAGACGCATCAAATTTAATAATTAACATGATCGTGACACGTGTCAAGTTAATCGATTAATAATACAAAAAGGAAAATAAAAAATAAGAAAGGTAAATAAGAAAATTAAGAAAAAGGAAAATAATTTGTTTTTAATGTTTTTCATTTAAATTAATGAAATTGTATGATCAATTACTAATAATAAAATAAAAAATAAAAAAATTAGTATTAAAAACAGAAAAGGTAAATAAGTTCCTTTTTCGATTACTAATACCAAAAGAAAAATAAAAAAATTTGAAAAGGTAAATAAAAAAAATTAAGAGAAAAGGAAAAATAAGTTTCTTTTATGTTTTTCATTTAAATTAATGAAATTTTATGATCAATTAATAATACTAAAAGGAAAATAAAAAAATCAAAAGGGTAAATAATAAGTTTCTTTTATGTTATTCATTTAAATTTTTTTTTTGTTTTTTTTTTGTTTTTCATTGTTAAAATAGATTTAACCATTTTGATTATCCGTTTAGTTAGCTACGGTTTAAAAAAAATAAAAAAGTCAAATTTATCCATTTAGATTATAAAAGTAAAATAAAATTAATTAGGATATATTTCAATTTAAGAAAAAGAAAATTAAAGAAAAGGGTATATTTCAATTTAAGAAAAAAAAAATCAAAAAAAAAAATCAGATTTACTAGGATATATTTCAATTAAAAATGGAAATTTCATATGCTAATGATATGATTATATGACATTAGACGATGATGAGCTCAATGAGAAAGAGGATAGCAAGAATCATGTAGAGAAGATTTTGATGCGAGTCTTGAGAAACATAACTTCTATAGAAAGTAGAAAGAACATATACGGGAGAAACAAAAAAGTAAATTAAAAACAAAAAGTAATTAGATTAAATAGGATATATTTATATTTTAAAAAAGAAATCGTAGATGCTAATGATATGACATTAGACGATGGTGAGATCAATGAGAAGGATGATATCAAGAATCATGTAGAGAGGCTTTTGATGCGAGTGTTAAGAAGCATAACTTCTCTAGAGAGTAGAGAGATCATATATGGAAGATGAATGTGAAGAGAAAGAGAGACTTTATTTGCTTGAAGAGAGTTACTGGGAAAATCGTTAACATACTCGGACTCAAATTAAATACTCAAGGTTTTAACGCAGCGGAACAGAAAAAGATAGTTGATAAAGTGTGTGAACTATATAAGAAGTAGGGTTAGTGTTGCTTAGGATCCGCAATAGATTTTGTGTTTTGAATATTTTAATTGAAAATAATTGAGAACTAAAATAAATAAATAACTTTTAGGTTTCGATTTTGTGTTTTTCATATATATTTTTTAGTAGTGATCAGATTCTATTTTCTTTAACAAATATTTTACCGGGTTTTAAATTATATTATTTTCTGCTTTTTGTTATTCATTTAAGTTTCTTTTTCGATTACTAATACAAAAAGAAAATATTCGATTTTATTTTTAATTTACTTTTACGGGTTTAAAATATTTTACTAAAAACCTGCATATATGCGGGTCCTATTCTAGTGTATATATATATACATATGTATATATGTATATATATGTAATATAATTCTCAAACAAAACATATTCTTGATTGTTTTGCAGTCCTTTTGCCTCTCTTATAATCTCTTAAAATCGGAAACCAATTATGTCGCCTTCCATTGATCAACTACATGCTTTTCATGCCCAAGACAGAAAGATATTCTCTAAACTGGTCTTAAATTTCTCAAGATCTCCAGCTGAATCACTTCTTGTCATGGCCACATGGCTTTGGCTTGAGGATTTTGGCTTTGATGACATCTTCTCAATCATCATAGCTCTCAGCGATCCATTCCTTGCGACTCTCGCTGATGAGGCTACCTTGTGNTTTATATTCTGTTTTTATGTTCATCATCCTAGTTGCAGCGGATAAACGTGAATGACCCTCTCTACAACCATCATGAATCGGATTCTTTGCTGCATCTAGCATATCAAAAAACTTTCTTGCTTCTGAATTTGGTTCCTCAACAATGTTTCCAGTTTCCATTGTTTCACGAAAAGCATCTGTCACCATCTGTACAACACCAGTTGGATCCCTAGGCATATTCTCTTGCTCTTCAATCATATTATAATCATCACCAATATGATTACTACTACTTGCTAAAGTTTCTAAATCTTCTCCATGGGAAAACCATATATAATATCCAGGCGTAAATCCCCGCATATACAAATGCTTCCAAATAGTATCCACAGAGATAAATTTTTCATTACCACATAAAGAACAAGGACAATACATCTTACCGCGCTCTAACGGAATCTCTTGATTTGTAGCAAAACGCATAAATTCAGCAAGCCCTTGTTTATATTCCTCCGTTAATTCTCCGGTACTTTCATCTATGTGGTTGTACATCCACTCACGACTCTTGTGTTTATTATTAGACATAGAAATCGATTTTCAGTTTTTTTTTTCGTTTTAGGGTTAGCAGGTCCGATTTAGGAGAGATGAAGATATACAATAAATTGCCAACAATTTTTTTTTCACAAATTCGTTGGAAAAAACTCTAACAAACTTCCAACGAATATATCGTTGGTAATTTCCGACAATAATAATATTGTCAGTAGTTTCCAACGATGTTAATTTTGTTGGAAAGTTCCCACGATTTTGTTACTACTTATGTGACAAAATTCCGATTATTCAGATTTGTTGGAATTTTGTGATGCGCTTCCAACAAAACTAATTTTAGATGGAATTTTGTGAATTATTCGTTGGAAATTTTCCAATGACCTTGTTTGTGAGAATTTTTTGTTGGAATTTCTAATGCTTTCTTGTAGTGCTAAGACGCTTGGTCGAGCTCAATTTCAAAGTTTGTTATCCAAATTAGGCATTCAAAATCTTCACACTCTAGCGTGAGGGGAGTATTGATGATATTCACTATAATGATAGGAAATATGTTAATATATAATTTCCTAGAGATAACGATCGATAGTTTACTTATTCCAAAGTTAGGATTAGCCGACCTATTCTTATATAAATACATATGTTGATCAATGTTAATTAGATAACTCAGTTCAATACCTGATTCTACAGTTTACTTTGTCATTTCTTAAGAGATAGAGTCCTTCTTACTCGACAGCTCAAAGCTGACTAGTACAAAAATCATATGCTATGTGTTTTTCATGTATGGCGTACCAACAAAAATTGTCAACATATTTATGTTTGATATTTTTTAAACATTCATATCTATTAATTTTTGAAAAGTTCACGAAACTTGTCTTTCCAAAGTTTCATAGATTAAGTATTTCACAATATATGGTTTAAATTTTAATGTTAGATTTGAATTATATACATGTCTAGTTTTGTGAGATGAAATAGTGATAAAAATATTAGAAATCCTAAAAGAGAAAAATAGATTCGGTTGAGCATGCGTGTAACTTAAACGTTTAGTTTTTTTTTTAATTGTAAAAACAAACTCTCAAACTTTCTATTTTCTATAACTCAATAAAAATTCCACAATAAATCTTTCGATGAAAATATATTATTGGATTAACGAAGATTAAAAAATCGAAATTGTAAAATGAGAATTGCAACTTATGACTACAAGGAGCCAAAGATAAGTACATATGATATTTAAAAAAAGAAAGATATTATTACTGGTTAATATTATCCATAATATATATTTCTATGTTTGTCTAACCAATAACATAGCAAAAAGAGAAAATAAAGGAAAGTATTAAATATTATAAAAAGAAAAAATAGCACAAAAATAGTTATAAATTCTGTAAAAAATAGTTAAAAAAGCTGTAAAAAATAGTTAAAAAGGCTGTCATTAGAATTTGTAATATATCCAAATATAAAGATATTGCATACAATGAATAGAAACACGTAGCAAATTATCATTGCCCATCTTTATTAAGAAAAATATTTTATGTCCAATTATAATTAGAATCATATAGTAATATGATTCTCAAACAAACCATATTCTTGATTGTTTTGCAGTCCTTTTGCCTCTCTTATAATCTTTTAAAATCGGAAACCAATTATATCGCCTTTCATTGATCAACTACATGCTTTTCATGCCCAAGACAGAAAAATATTCTCTAAACTGGTCTTAAATTTCTCAAGATCTCCAGCTGAATCACTTCTTGTCATGGCCACATGGCTTTGGCTTGAGGATTTTGGCTTTGATGACATCTTCTCAATTATCATAGCTCTCAGCGATCCATTCCTTGCGACTCTCGCTGATGATGCTACCTTGTGCTTTCAATGCCTTGATTCTGCTGAACCTCCAAATGTCAGCAATCTGATCCCTCTCACTGCATGATTGATGACGAAAGAGATATCTCTTTCAAAAATATATGAACATCGATACAGTGCCATAATAGGAATCAAAAACTTCTTATCCACCATATGTTCTAGAATTTTCTCTGACATCCTTCAACAAGTTCTTCCGTCTTCCTCTTCATTCTCCAACAACACAAGAGTTTGCAGCCCTCTGATCATCCCTGGTTTTCCGCATCCAACTTTTGGGAGCATCAATGTTATGCCTCATGTTGTTGATGGGGATGATCTCCCCAACAATAACTTATTTCTCGTGCCAAATGGTCTATGGGGTTGGAACGCTAATTGTATCGCGACTGAGAATGATCGAACCATGTTTCTAACATTTTCTCGTGGGTTTCCAGTGTCAGAAGCAGAAGTAAAGGAACTCTTCACCGAAAAATATGGAGAAGATTGCATTGAAAGTGTTTACATACCAGAGGACAATGGAAACTCACCCAACATAAGAATGAATAGTAGTGGTCAGCAATCACTATATGCGAGGTTGCTCATGGACTCGGTCGCAACTGTGGATCGCATACTTAAAGGTGAGAATCTCATAAAGCTTCAAATCAACAAGAAGCATATTTGGGTTCGTAAGTACGAAGAGAGACGTCCAAGTATTTGATGTCAAAAATATTTGATCTTATTTTCTAGTATAATAATCATGTAATGTCCCAACCAGATTTGGGTTTCTTCACTTTATCAACGTGGAGAATAGGATATTTCATATTTTCTTATAAAATTAATGTATTTTTATTGTTTTATATAAAAAACAATGGTATGACCTAATAATAAAACTTTAAAATTGAGGAAATTCATAGAGCTATATTATTAAATAAAAGATATGTGAATTTTTACGTTTTAAGTCTTTTTTTTATTCATAGTATATAGTTTATGGTTTATTATTGGACCTTTTTAGAATTTTTAGTAATTTGTTGTATATTTCAGCATTCATAAAAAAAAAATTTGTGAAAAATAATTTAATTTTTGGCTATGGGTTTATGGTTTTATTTCTAGAAATTTTAATAAGTTTATGTATATGTTTATGTGGTGTTTAATTATTTCTGTTTTCGTTAAATAAATGATGTGACAAGAAACATTAATTTAGTTTAAAATTTTTTGATCAGGTTTTAGGGTGTAGGTTTTTTAATTAAAGTTTCCAGAAGTATCAGTAAATTTATGTACATATTTTTGAGTTTTATGAATTCATTGTTTGTAAAATATAGTTTTCAGACAAAAATTGAATTTGAGGTTTATGATTGAAGATTTAGGATTTAGGGTTAGAGTTGGATTTTTGGGGGTTAGAGTTATATAATTTGTTTAACATAATTTTAATATATTTTCGTAAAATACTGATACATATGATTTATCAAAAATTATGTACTTATAATTTAAATATTAATTGCATTTTCTTACAAACTTATTTATTTTATTATATCAAATAATTTATCATTTGAGTAAGTTAATGTAAATATTCTTATTTTCAATAATGTTTATATAAACATTATTAACATTATATTTTTAATGTTTAATAAACTAAACTTTTAATATATAGGAAAAACCTACGAGAGGTTTTCGACACGATAAAACCAATTAATGTTTAGAAAACCTACGTCATGTTCTCTACGCCTCTTGCATAATAATATAAATAACATATGTTGTATTTATCTTTATATTCGTAATAATTTAATGCTGGAAACTAACAAGTTGGTTAAAACATGCGGTAGATCAAATCCACCAACATCTCTTTGTATTTATTCTCCTATGTTAAAGACATATTGAAATGTGTATTTAACGTACAATTAAGCATATATTTTACGTTTTGTTCATTTGTGATATAACCCTAGATAATGTTTCTGGTAATTTATGTATGTCGGTGCTATAACCAGATATAAGTTTATGTATGTCGGTGCTATAATTCCATATTTTACATCAACTACCTCTCTTCCATTGTGTTTGTCGATGAAATAATCCCAAATAATATTTCTGGTGATTTATATATGTGAGTCAGATTATTTTTAATGTATGGTGGTTACATGACCAACAATAACATAGTAGAAAAAGAATCAAATCTCCCAAAAAGACAAATCGATCACAAACACTATCTAGGCACATTTATTATAAAGTGTCATACTCCCTCCGTTTCACAAAATGTGTCATTTTCACTCTTGATTTTTGTTTCACAAAGAGTGTCACTTTATGTTTCCATGCAATTTTTAAACTAAATCTCAGTTTTATCTCTACTATTTTAACCTATTAATTAAAGAGAAAAACTGATTTAGTGTATTAATAAAGGACATAAAAGATATTTACAATTTTTTCTTAATTTGTGTAAAAAATGTCAGAATGACACTCTTTGTAAAACAAAGGGAGTACAAACATAATAATTTACTTTTGTAAATCATTATTTATTATATTTATACTTCATGTGTATGTAAAAGTTTTCGTAAAAACAAGACAATGTTGAAGGCTGCAAGTGCACATCAATCAATCGCAGTATTTTAGGTAACGAATCTACAAAGAGTCTTAAGTGCACAATGGTTCTCAAAATGAAACGAAAGCTAAGTCAAAATATGGTTTTTGGTTTTGATGCAATGAAAGTAAAAATGACATAATTGAAATGAAAGCAAATGACAAGCAAATAATGATTCTACAGATGTAAACGTCTCATTTAAAACGTTGGGATGACAGAGAATCCTTAGGGATCCTAGTTTATATTATTCAGACTTAAAAACTAGAGGAAAACACAAGTATTTTCATTATAGTCGAAACATTACCTAGTTCCGTAATTTCTATATGGCGATGGCATAAAATTGACTTACTGCTAACAATCTAAATCACATTTGTCAAATGCAACATAGGCAAAATGATGCAGAGATGAATAAATAGTTCGATATCTCATTAAAATTCTTAGAGATAGCACTAGCGCTCTAAGAACGTACCCTATTAGTTCCATTTTCGGAAAACCATCAAGTAGTGTGCAAGTATGATTTTTTAATATCAATTACCAGATGATCAGACTAACAATATGCAATATGTTGTATTTTCATGGAAAGACATAGAATATACTTCTACTCAATGTAAGCCCCACTCTAGAATCCTAAAACTATCTACCAAACCATGATGATTCTCCTTTAGAGACCCTTAATCCCAACAAGTGACTACTCACACATATTCATCAAACAAGCAACAATAACAACATAGACAAACATATTATTATTGATGTATGAAAGAGAATAAGGTTCAAAAAATAACTCTTGGTGATCAAACAATGATAAAATCTTCTCCCAAATCACAAAGTAGCAAAAACTCAAACCAAAAACTATGAAAAACTAAAAAACTTTGAATGGTGGCTCCTCTAGATCGTGATCCTCCTCTCTTTTTATTTTTGAGTCTCTTTGATGCTTATATATGTGAAGAGGTTGGTTAGGGTTTGTGTTGTTTATGGAAAAATCTCTCAGGAAATGGAAACTTTCCATTTTCTTCCGACCATCGATTGATTAAACCAACTAGTGGTTCGATCGATTGGCTTCTCTGATCGATCGATCCAAATTGAGTTGCGTCGATTGGTCGGTTGATTTAGATATTCCAGAGGCTCCTACTCGGCTTGGATCGAGCCTCTGTTCGACTTGACTGTGTCGATTGAGTGGGTCTATTCAAGACCAATTTCTTCTGTTTGCTCCATTTCATCACCAGACGCACCGATCTTTAGTAATTTGAACATAAATTTTGATCCATCGTCTTGATTGACTTCAAACCACTTGGAGATAAAAAAAACTAACATCCATAGACATCTTGTGTCCAGATTTGGGTATGATCTGATGGTGTTAAGTGCTCTATCTAATGTCAAACTTTGATGCTCATAAGCTGTCCAATATTCAAAATAACCAAAAGAAAAGGAACGATGATTTCATCCTCTGATTGGCAACTTGTTTTGCATATCTTCCTCCATTCAATAAAACTTTTCCCATCAAAAGAACAGGAAACTCCATAAAATAGTAAACATGACAATGATTATCCAAACAAACACACGACAAAAAAATAAATGGAATCGTTGAAACATCACAACTCTTTTAAGAATAAAATCACAAAAGAGACTCTATTAAAAGGAATCAATCTGATTTCAACTAGAACGTCTAAATATTTCAAAAATGGGAAGCAATGAATGTGTTCACAATTCCCAATTCCCATGAATGAATGATGAGGTCATTGGATCCAAATTGACTTGTGATAGCATGATAAGTTATATATAGAAGGTTTACATTCTTTCATATATATGATTGTTTTGTATTGTGGTTGAATGTCTTACATATAACAATCACCAATTAATATGGATATTGCATCTCATTATCTTATTTTGAATTAAGAAAATTTTATCATTTTCTAATTCTAAATTTTATCATTTCACATAAAAATAAAAATATATATATAATTGTTTTTGACAACAAAAAAAAAAATTATATAAACAATGATGAAAATGGTTATTATGTAGAGTAGTTTATTTTTAAATTTTGTTTTAAACGAAATTATATTAAAAGATTAAAAACACAATAATTGTTTTGATATAATTTAGTAAAAATAAATAAATAAAACCTAGTTATTTATAAATAAAATAAATAAATATAGAGAAGTATATATTATAGTTTTTAGCATTAAATATTGATTCATAAATTAATATACAACCTACAAATGTTTTAAATTTCATACAATTTTATGCAACTCCTAGTTAATGTAATAAAAAATTATAATTCTAGCTTAAATTAGATTGGAAGAATTTTAAAATCACAGAAGCACACTTTTCAAAAAAACACAACAGAGCGGTTGCTATTTTTAATTATAGCATTCAAGTAAAACAAAGCCACATAATACTATTTATCGAGAGAAACCTCAAATCAGCGAAACTAGAGTATTTCTATCGCTGGAATTTATCGATAAGTAGATTTTCTCTGGTCTTAGATCAATAACCCAGCACTATTAATCGAATGCAGTATAGTGTATGGGGTGTCAGACCAATCTGGGAGCGTTAGTGAACATAACGGTCATATCGGTGTTATGAGTCAAGTTCAATCGGGTAAAGACAGAGATTTTATTACTAATAACTACTAAAAGACAGATCTTGTGTCAGTTAAGACCATAACTAAAATTATTCTAGAGGTTTTAAACAGAAATTACTGATTTAGATGATAAAAATGTAAATTTTTAAAATAAAAGAAGGATTAAGATGGGTTCTTTGAACTAGGTAACTCTCGGTTTCATTTTATCAAGATAAAGCTTTTGGGTCACATCAAGACTTGGTCTTTGATGGTGATTCTTAGGTAAAGGGATCCTCAAATCGTTTAGCCCATGGCGTTTGGGTCGAAACTCTTTGAATCTCTATCACCATAGACTAGCTATCGCATAGCGGTACAATAGAAGAAACAAGCATCTGTGCCGTCCCTATTGAACCGTAAGACTCTTGGATAGAGGGTTAGTCTTAGCCCAAGAAGTCAAACTCTTGTTCATGGATCCGGCTAAGCAAGCGCGTGGCGTTCGCGTCAAGCCGCCTGTGAACTTTAGGCTAGATGGCCAAACTAGACTAAGCTTTGGGAATGATAAACAAGAAAGAATCTAAATTTATGTTTTAGCTAAGCAAGAAATGTAAACCCGAGAGTTCCTTGGTCCATTTACCCCATCGAAATCCTAAAAAGACTACTCACTCGCCATTTGAAAAACCTCAAGATCCACAAGGATAGAAAGGTTACTCATGGTTTGCAAGATAGCCGAAAACAGGAAAAGGAAGAACTTTCTAAGTAATCTACTAAACAATAAAACTTAAAGACTCGAATATTGCATAAAAATCAAAGCTTTGAAATAGCTTCAATGGCGGAAATAACAAAGGTTTCTCTTGGTTTCAAAAAGAAGACCGAAAAGTAAAATAAGCAAAGCGTGTCTGAAAGGATAAGAGTGGAGAGGGTATTTATACATAAAAGAGGAAAAACCTAAAACTTTGGGACCACTTTCCCATTTTGGTACTATTTTGGCATTTAGCGTTTCGGGCTCACGTCGTTATGGACGATCCGAAACGCTAACTCTTCTGATTCTTCGGGCAGGCTCCATATCGGGCAACGATTTCGGGATCATGTCGTGAAGGCTCGCCTTCCTTGTAATTCGAATCGGCTGCTTCCCGTTTCCTTGCTCCGATATTCGTCTTCATCTAATCCTCTTGCTGAGTCTTCGTTCCGAGATGGCTCTTTCGGGATCACGCCGCTGCTACTCGTCAACGTCCGGCTTGTGCTCGTCCGTGTCGGCTTCGTGGTCGTGATCCATCCTCGATGTTGCTCGTTTATCCTCCATTCCGAGACCTCTTTCCTTAGCTTCTTCTTCGGACCATCCTAAACACCTGAGAACACACTCCAAACATGCAAGACTATGCAAAAACCTACCCTAATGCATCTAATCCTAACATGAGTGAAAACGTGATGAAAACTAATACTAAAGTGCAAGAATGAAGTCCTAACTACCATGAAACATGTGTTAAAATCATGCAATTTACAGAGATATCATTTATCGTTGTGATTAACGGTAAGAATCATCATGATTTGATGTTGATTTTTGTTTAGTCAGCTTGAATTGCTCTTTGAACTTCGTTTTTATGTTTAGTGTATATATAATTTTAGGGTTTAGATTTACGTGTCGAACTAGCCTTTTGAACTCCAATGGAATTTTCACTCAGTGATTTGAGAGAGTTTCAATCCTCGTTTTGCGAGCGTTTCGATCCGTGCTTCGCCGAAGTTTCGATCTATGTTTCCTCGAAGTTTCAACAATCTCCAAGTTTTGCTAGTTTCAAAGGTTTATAAATCTAAAATTTATTAGGATTTATAAATTTGAGAATTTATCACGGTTTATAAAATTCACCAATATCTATTATTTCTAAGAATTAGTGTAGTTGTTTACAATTAGTATTCGATTATGTGATTTATTTGAGTTTAGTAATGTGATTTCTTTAAGTTTGATGCTGTGAATCTAAATTTTAACTATGTTCTAAAACTTTGCAGATGATGGATGGTAGCAATGAATTCTATACAACATTGACATTACTTGAAAGGATTCATCAATCCGGAACTGAACTAGACAAACTAAACGCGATCATGCAGTATTCGTACAGTAGGTGGACAAAGTTGCAAAGGTATTAGGAGATACGGAGTCGGGGTGATCAAAAACTCATATCTCAACCCGATAGTTCAACTCGCACGGAGGGAGGACATTCAGTTTTCTGCAAAACTGTTCCATTTTCTGACGCAAAGAAAAATGTTTTTGCAGAAAGTGTTGTTCTTCGTAGTTTTGCATTCATTTTCATATGTTTTTATTTTATTTTGTGAGAATGGTATTCATATAGAAAACCTTTGAAAAATTCATTTATAGCCCATTACATTGCCGAACAGTCCTAGAATCACCACAATTGATGATAATATGATCCAGATATTGGGCCTATAAGTGCCTGAGCATACGAAGCATTTTGGCCCAATCAGATTTTTTTGCTCGCCAAAGACCGAGAATCACCGAGCACCCCGAAGAATCTCATCCTCTTCCTGCAGTGTGGATAATCCATGGAATTCAACTTCCCCAACCTCAACAATCCAGTCGAAACTCCAGACCCACCCCTTCTGTCTCAGGAAAACCCTTATCAATTCTCCTATACTCTTCCATATCTCAATTTCCCCATTTTTATATAACCACACTTCAACCGTATATAATTATTTAAAATAAAAGGTGTAAGTTTGAATTCAAAATGTCATTTAAAAGAAATCAACTTAATCAAGCAAGTCGAATTCTACCTATCCAGAAAGCCTTAGCCACATTCATCACAATAATCAAGCAAAATCAATCCTAACTTAGATGCGCATTCAAATTCCCAATTCCCTTTCACATTCATTATGAAAATTAAAACGTGGATCTCATTCATGCCTGTCAACTAACTCATTTGGCTCAGGATAAGGTTACGAGCTAAGTATGAACTTAATTGCTAACCCGTTCGCACTACGACAAACTCGTAGTGCGAACGGGTTAAGTGTTTAGTGGGATCACTCTTGAAAGGACCTTCTTAATGCAAAATGCTAAGGGTAAAAACCAATGGATGCATACAGGGTTAGACTACCATCTACCCAGAACATCTATTTCGTTCCTACCCTAGTCTAAATTGCTACCTCCTAAGCTACCCTTTCTTTCTTGACATTTCGCTTTATTCCCGATATTCCCTCTCGATATTACCTTTCCTGGTCATTTCGGGGGGACTTCTTTTTTGTTGGAGATCGGTTTCGGCTTTCTGGCTTCTTTGTTGCGTTCCTTTGTGTTTCACCTTTGGTGTTGTTGGCCGGATTTAGACTTTGTTGATTGGCCTTCTTTTTGCTTTATTTTGGAATCGCCTTTTTCTTCTTTGTTTTCAAGCCTCTTTGGTGCCGCCATCTCCTTAATACGTGTCCCCGTCTGACTCCTCGGTGTCTTTCCTTTTCCTTCTGTCAAAATGTGATAATACACCCCCCTTTTTCCTAGTCTACCCAGTAATATCGGCTTCCTATTTCGGTTTGTAGCCGATTTCAGATTCTACACCACCTAACCTAGTGTTGACCCGAGATGTGAGCCAACATCTACATGGAAATCTAACCTTGTCGGCCTAAACCCAACACTTTTTGCCTAAGAAGATTCGAAAATGGTGCAAAGGCCTCACATGCTCTCACAAAAGTGTTTATGGTTTAAAAACAAAGGTTTTGGTTTAGGGTGTGGTCTGGTACTTGGACTAGCAAGAGGGTGGTAAAAAGGGAAAAGAAAGTCCAAGTGAAATCCATGAGCTATTTGACAAACATAAACGAGATAATTAAATTTTCAAATTAACGGTTCAAGTTCATTAGGGAAATGGTTCAAGTCGCAATGCATCAAGCCAAAACTGAATTTCACAAGATAAATTCCAAGTGTGGTGCTGCCTTAAGCTCAGTCTAATTCAAAATGCATCAAACAAACAAGAACTAAGGCATTGAGTTCATGACTTAAAAATGGCTATTTACAAGGATTCATCATACTTATCACCCTATGCGAATGCTTATGAACCCTAAATGAATGCATCTAGACTCAATCCTAATATGGAAATGCAACTACATGAATATTTTTGTGGAACAAAATTTTCAAAATATTTCAATTTTTTGTGTTTTTTTTTTCTATGCAATTTTACGAATGTCATGGTTGATCTAAATGATGCATAACTACATACTCCCCCAAACTTAAATCACACAGTCCCTGTGTGATAGAAGAAAGGAAGAATACGGCCCTAAGATGATGCAAAAATTCTTAAACAAAAAGCAGAAAAGAAAAAGAAAGAAAAAGAAATGCTTATGTACAATGGGTTGGAGTGGTACCTCACTGTTCGGTGTGATGTGAGGACGTGGTGTCCTCACTGGTCGAGAATGAGGGATTGTCTGAGTCTGGTATCGGGGATTGGCTCGCACGCCTCTTCCTCGATATGCTTTCTTCTTGGCAGGAATTTCTTCCTGGCTCGCTAATCTCATGTTCTCTCGTTAGGAACGAGAAGGAATGCCTCTCCTGGGGAGTTTGGCTGTCTGCTTCATCTGATTCCTCTTCTTCGTTTCCTTCTGCTTCCTCCGGAGACATTTCGGCTTCATACCGTGGCGAAGATGTCGACCCCTTTAGTTTCGAGGTGAGCGACTTGATTTGCCCCTTCAGGCCTTTCACGTGACCTTTGATTCCCTTCACCGTGGAGACTAGCTTCCTGATCGAACGGTCTTGCCATTTGCAGTATCGCTGGAGCACATTGATCCTATCATGAGCCGCCTTCAGAGTTCGGTGCGGTCGACTGGTGATTGGATCGAAGTGATAGTGTTCAGCTCCATAGAGAGGGAAACCAAACTCATCGGTTGGGTCATCATAGCCGTCTTCTTCCTCATCTTCCTCTTCAGCAACCATATCGGCTTCTTCCCGATATTTCTTCTCATAATCCTCATTGAAGTCAGCTCCATATGCGAAGAGATGCTCGTCTTGGGGGTCGAAGTCCAGATTCTTTGGCTCCCTTATGGTGGTCAACCATGGGTTCGGTAAGAACAGTACTCCAGCTTGTCCCGATGCACGGATGAACTGATATCGGTGTCCATGCCGATATGGCTTCCCGAGGAACTGGCACTTCTTTAGATATGCAATGTCTATCCACCGGATCCCGTGAGTTGGCTCCTCAAGATCAATTCCAGCTCCTCTTAGAATAGCAGATACAACTCCTCCACAGCCTATCTGAGGTCTGTCGCTTGGCGTGGATATCATCCACGATTTATAGTGGAGAAGCTCCTTCATCAATAACGTGATCAATCCGGTGCTTCTTCTGCTTCCCCTCAGTTCAAACTCATTCCGCGTCTCCTGAATGATTTCCACCAGGCCGTCGTCCATGATCTCCAGCTCCTTTGTCAGGACAGCTCCGCATTCCTTCCTTGCAAAGAAAGTATGTGCAATAGATCTTTGCACATACCTCAAGGCTGGGTGCCTTATCCTGGTGCTCTTGTTCACCCCTGGCTTGTACGTTCCCACCCCAAAGTGTTTCCACAGTGCCTCCAGCTCCTCCCTTTCTATATTCAGGGACATCTCGCGCATATCGCCTTGGCTGAACCCGAATATCGACTCCAGCTCCCGAAATGACATTCGGTGAGTGTCGCTTCCATACTTGAAGCGAATGTGCCCATCACCGACTTCCTGCTGAGTGATCTCTCCAAATGCGTAGAACGTTACCTCCAGTGTTGCAAGGAACTGGAAGGTCGCTTCATCATGGGACGCATAAGCGTTTTTCATGAATTTCTTCAGACCCATTGCGTTGAAGAGGATCTGGCAGTCTTCGTAGATGCCTAACTCCATCATAGTCTCCTCATGGGGGTAGCGTGTGGCCTTGAACTCCATTCGCCTAAATGCTGTACGCATTTCGGCCAAGGTATGTCGGGATCTCGTACTTCTCCTTCCCGATGCTCGTGTGGGTGAACGTACTATCGCTGCTCGGCTGGATTCTCCAACTGGTCTCTTTCCTTCTCTCTTTTCCGTTTGGTATTCCCTTGATCTCCCAAGAACAGCTCCGCTTCTTGTTGCTCCAACCATTGTGCCTAACAATAAAAAACACTCGAAAGTGTGTAAGCACAAGGAAAATTCTAAGAACAGGGACTATCTTGCATGTATGTTTAAGCTCAAGGTAACTCTATTCATGACTAAAGAGACCTGAGAAAAACATGTTCGAGTAGTACTAGATCGGGGAAAATTCTAAATCGTGAAGAATAAAGAGTGTTATTTGTAAGCCGTTCTTCACAAATCCAGATTTTTAGACACGCATTGCGTTAAACAAAATGTGGAAAAAGGATTTCTAGAATCTCGACACTTCAAAAGAGATTAGCCGTGAATCTATTCTCACAAATAGATGCGCCGAAATCCAGAAAAAAACCTTACAAAAAACCTAAGTTTTCACGCGAAATAAAAACGTTTCTCCACCTACTCTCAAATCCCTAATGCAGCGAATCTAAACAACTCTAAGAGATTATCAATCATATCGACTTGTATCAAAATTTACCTCAGAACGATATTTGCGAAAATCCTTGGATGAATGCTAAAACTCGACTTTGCGAAATAAAAACTCAAGAGCAATTTTTCTAGGATTGAGAGTGATGTGGAATGAAAACGAGAGAGGCGAGGGTTTTTATAAAGAGGAGACATGGGGAAAGGAAGGGTTGACTAGGGTTTCTTGGTTTGGAGAATAGTTGTCGGTTAACCCCAACCAAGCATTCTTGCCTTATCCGAAAAATGGGCCATGATTTTGGGCGCCTTTCTCGGATTGGCTAAGCTTAATCACCCTTTTACCTGGACGGCCATATCGGGTTGACACCGATATGGTGTGATTGACGTTACGGATATCGGCTGGTTCCCGATATGATGCCACCGTGGAGGCTGTCTAGCTTGGGCTTCATCCTATATCGGCTACACACCGTTGTGCTTGCCCGACAGAGAATGGCTAGGGACAATATCAGGGTGTTCTCCCGATATGGAACCCCGTTGCTGTGCTAGACAACTCCTTCATAGGTCTAGCTCCTCCTTTATGCAAGTGACCCGACCCTATCTTTCATGGGATCTTAAAAACATTAAACTAGACTAGAAAAAGCATTAATATGTACATGGATAAGCTTGGGGTGCCTCCCAAGAGCGCTTTGTTTTGAGTCACTGAGCTTGACTTTTCTTAATCATTTTTTTTTCAACATGAATGGGGGAAACGAATACCCCTCGATCCTGTGGGAGGATCTTTACTTTCCTTAATCGCAGAAATGAAATCAGCCAGAGTTGCGCCGGATGTCCCCTCCTTGCTTACCTTAGATCCCTCTTGATTGGTCAATTCGGCATCTTTTATCACCCTAAGATAAGCAAAGGGTCTGACTTTTCCTTTGCATTTCAGCTTGTATCGCACCTCACCATTAGCAGAGAGAATAGGTTTGAGTGTCATACCGTCCAGAAGATCACCGAGGGTTGGTCCTTTCACATACGATTTCCTGCAGGTGATCACCTCCTTTGGCGCTTCATGGACTACTTCTGGCTGGTCCTCGAACATAGCGTTGAGTGAAACTCCATCAAAGCTGACTCCATCGTAGCATATCTCTAATGATGGGTCTTGGGTTTCCTCAATTGCCTTCTTGAGCCAGAGAGAGTAGGCATGTTCCTTTTCGTTGACTCTCTTCCCCTTAGTGTCAAAATGCATCACCAAACTTCCGGTTAGCCTTAGCTCTACCTTGCCACTTCTGCAATCAAACATGCAACCGGCAGAGGCTAGGAAAGGTCTCCCTAACAGGAGGGTTTCCTTATCATCTTGGTCCATTTCTATCACCACGATGTCGCTCGGTAATAGCACATTTCCAATCATGAGAGGAAGGTCTAGTAGTTTCCCAACCGTCTTCCTCTCACTTCCATCGGCCAGTGATAACGGCTTCTTGCAGTCGGTATAGGTGTCATACCCGAGACGCTTAGCCGTGGCGAGACTCAAAACGTTAATGCTTGCTCCGAGATCTCACAGACAATCTTCAAAGGTAATTCCTCCGAGTGTGCATGGTAGAGTGAATGATCCTGGATCTTCGAGCTTCTTAACTACTAAGGGTTCCTCCTTATGTTTCTCCTCACGAGCTGCTGCGTTCCTTCCTATGGTTGCCATTGCATCAGCGTAGAGCTTGTCTTTCAAGGCTACTAGGAATTCTGGAATAGGCTTAGTTTTGTCGCCACTGTTGAAGAGATCTTCAACTTTCTTCAAGGTCTCAATCAACTCGGCTTCTTGTTCCTCTATTAACCGCTTCTTATGCCTCTGGGGGTATGGCATCGGTGGTTTGTAGACACGCAGGAATGGTGCTTTTGGGGGATCAGTGGATACTTTTTCTTCAGAACCTTCTGAATTTTTCGAACTCCCTCCCCTTCATAGGATTTCGATGTCCTCATCGACTTGAGTCCGATTCGTCTTACTGATATCGGCTTGATCCCGTTTTTTCTTGTCGCTAGTCGTGATCATTTGGCAATACTCCTTGGGGTTCATGACTGCTTTTCCAGGAAGGTTGCTTGTTTGGCTTGTTGATGCTATGCCTTTGTTGTTTTCCAGGGCTTTAACACGAGTGGTTAATTCCTCGATCTTTCCGGATATTTCGGTGTTGACTCCATCGATCTTGTTGTGCACTTCGGCAAAGCGCTTGTGAATATCCGCCTTGATGTGTGTTTGACCGTTGAGTAGGAGCTTTAGAGTACCTTCCAAGTCAAAATTAACTAGAGCAGTCGGATTTTCTTGTTGTTGTTGAAAGCCAGGAGGTACAACGGCTTGTTGCCGTGGTTGGTAGCCGTTTTGGTTCTGGAATCTTGGTACGAAACCTTGTTGGTTCGTGTATGTCACGAACTGTTTTGCTCCTCCGGTTTGTTGCTGAGGGTATGTCTGGTCCTGTGGGTTGGCGACATTTGTGCTTCGGTATGAGAGATTGTTGTTTGGTCTCCAATTGTTGTAGCCTCCTTGAGCATTTATGTAGTTCGCATCCTCATACTGAATGTCCTCCCCCTCTTGAACTTGAGTGAGTTCTTCCACGAAATGTACTTCCTTTTGAGCTTGGGCAAGTAATAGCTTGTCGAGTTTCTCAGTTAGCTCTTTGATCACTCTCCGGCTTCCATCTCCGTCTTCTTTGGAACCTCGGTTGGATCTGTCATAGTCTTCGTGGTAAGAAGAGTCACTTTGAGCAAGATTTTCGACCAGCGCCAGACCATCGTCAACATCTTTGGCTAAGAAGTTTCCATTGCTCGCCGTATCGAGAAGCATCCGAATCTTGGGAATGACGCCACGGTAGAGAGTGCTGAGGAGAGATTCTTGACTGAATCCATGGTGTGGACACTGAGTAGTGTATCCCTTGAATCGCTCCCAGGCTTCACCGAAGGTCTCATTGGATTTCTGAATGAATCCGCTTATCTCGTTCCTCAATCGGGCTGTCCTCGATGTGGAAAAAAACTTCGTCAGAAAGGCTTTCTTGTAGTCTGCCCACGAGGTAATGGATTCATGTGGCAGGGTCTTTTCCCGGGCGTGTGCTTTGTCTCCCAAAGAGAAGGGAAACAATCTCAGCTTGAAACCGTCTTCGCTTACACCGTTTATCTTTGTCATAGTACACACACGGTCGAACTGGTCAAGATGATCCAGTGGATCTTCTAAAGGTAGGCCGAAGAATCTTTTGTTTTGGACCATGGATATCAGACCGCTCTTTATCTCGAAATTATTATTCTGGACCGGTGGTGGCTGAATACCATGTCAGCTTGTTGTCGATATCGGGGCATCTCCCGCACCGATTTGTCTTATAGGTCTTTGGGCAGCGGCAACGCCAGGCTGTCCTTGGACTCCTTGTACACCCTGTGGACCTTGGGGTCCTTGGTGACCTTGTTCTCCTTGTGCACCGGCTGCGCCCGCAGCTCCTTGAGCACCTTGTGGATTATCCATTGTTACACGGTCTTGTGTTTCGGCTTGTTCCCGATTTCGTCTGGCTGATCGCTCGAGCAGATGTATATCGTCTATTCTGGGAACAAGATTTGTTGTGCCGTGTGAGCGTAGGTTCATATACCTATCAAAACAGATATATGCAAGTAGAAGTGTTAAATAACAGGAAAAATAAAAACTTGTCCTTATAACGACCTAATACCGAAATGACTAAACTATCTCCCAAATCGGCAACGGCGCCAATTGATAAGTAGATTTTCTCTGGTCTTAGATCAATAACCCAGCACTATTAATCGAATGCAGTACAGTGTATGGGGTGTCAGACCAATCTGGGAGCGTTAGTGAACATAACGGTCATATCGGTGTTATGAGTCAAGTTCAATCGGGTAAAGATAGAGACTTTACTACTAATAACTACTAAAAGACAGATCTTGTGTCATTCATGACCATAACTAAAATTATTCTAGAGGTTTTAAACAGAAATTACTGATTTAGATGATAAAAATGTAAACTTTTAAGATAAAAGAAGGATTAAGATGGGTTCTTTGAACTAGGTAACTCTCGGTTTCATTTTATCAAGCTAAAGCTTTTGGGTCACATCAAGACTTGGTCTTTGATGGTGATTCTTAGGTAAAGGGATCCTCAAATCGTTTAGCCCATGGCGTTTGGGTCGAAACTCTTTGAATCTCTATCACCATAGACTAGCTATCGCATAGCGGTACAATAGAAGAAACAAGCATCTGTGCCGTCCCTATTGAACCGTAAGACTCTTGGACAGAGGGTTAGTCTTAGCCCAAGAAGTCAAACTCTTGTTCATGGATCCGGCTAAGCAAGCGCGTGGCGTTCGCGTCAAGCCGCCTGTGAACTTTAGGCTAGATGGCCAAACTAGACTAAGCTTTGGGAATGATAAACAAGAAAGAATCTAAATTTATGTTTTAGCTAAGCAAGAAATGTAAACCCGAGAGTTCCTTGGTCCATTTACCCCATCGAAATCCTAAAAAGACTACTCACTTGCCATTTGAAAAACCTCAAGATCCACAAGGATAGAAAGGTTACTCATGGTTTGCAAGATAGCCGAAAACAGGAAAAGGAAGAACTTTCTAAGTAATCTACTAAACAATAAAACTTAAAGACTCGAATATTGCATAAAAATCAAAGCTTTGAAATAGCTTCAATGGCGGAAATAACAAAGGTTTCTCTTGGTTTCAAAAAGAAGACCGAAAAGTAAAATAAGCAAAGCGTGTCTGAAAGGATAAGAGTGGAGAGGGTATTTATACATAAAAGAGGAAAAACCTAAAACTTTGGGACCACTTTCCCGTTTTGGTACTATTTTGGCATTTAGCGTTTCGGGCTCACGTCGTTATGGACGAGCCGAAACGCTAACTCTTCTGATTCTTCGGGCAGGCTCCATATCGGGCAACGATTTCGGGATCATGTCGTGAAGGCTCGCCTTCCTTGTAATTCGAATCGGCTGCTTCCCGTTTCCTTGCTCCGATATTCGTCTTCATCTAATCCTCTTGCTGAGTCTTCGTTCCGAGATGGCTCTTTCGGGATCACGCCGCTGCTACTCGTCAACGTCCGGCTTGTGCTTGTCCGTGTCGGCTTCGTGGTCGTGATCCATCCTCGATGTTGCTCGTTTATCCTCCATTCCGAGACCTCTTTCCTTAGCTTCTTCTTCGGACCATCCTAAACACCTGAGAACACACTCCAAACATGCAAGACTATGCAAAAACCTACCCTAATGCATCTAATCCTAACATGAGTGAAAACGTGATGAAAACTAATACTAAAGTGCAAGAATGAAGTCCTAACTACCATGAAACATGTGTTAAAATCATGCAATTTACAGAGATATCATTTATCGTTGTGATTAACGGTAAGAATCATCATGATTTGATGTTGATTTTTGTTTAGTCAGCTTGAATTGCTCTTTGAACTTCGTTTTTATGTTTAGTGTATATATAATTTTAGGGTTTAGATTTACGTGTCGAACTAGCCTTTTGAACTCCAATGGAATTTTCACTCAGTGATTTGAGAGAGTTTCAATCCTCGTTTTGCGAGCGTTTCGATCCGTGCTTCGCCGAAGTTTCGATCTATGTTTCCTCGAAGTTTCAACAATCTCCAAGTTTTGCTAGTTTCAAAGGTTTATAAATCTAAAATTTATTAGGATTTATAAATTTGAGAATTTATCACGGTTTATAAAATTCACCAATATCTATTATTTCTAAGAATTAGTGTAGTTGTTTACAATTAGTATTCGATTATGTGATTTATTTGAGTTTAGTAATGTGATTTCTTTAAGTTTGATGCTGTGAATCTAAATTTTAACTATGTTCTAAAACTTTGCAGATGATGGATGGTAGCAATGAATTCTATACAACATTGACATTACTTGAAAGGATTCATCAATCCGGAACTGAACTAGACAAACTAAACGCGATCATGCAGTATTCGTACAGTAGGTGGACAAAGTTGCAAAGGTATTAGGAGATACGGAGTCGGGGTGATCAAAAACTCATATCTCAACCCGATAGTTCAACTCGCACGGAGGGAGGACATTCAGTTTTCTGCAAAACTGTTCCATTTTCTGACGCAAAGAAAAATGTTTTTGCAGAAAGTGTTGTTCTTCGTAGTTTTGCATTCATTTTCATATGTTTTTATTTTATTTTGTGAGAATGGTATTCATATAGAAAACCTTTGAAAAATTCATTTATAGCCCATTACATTGCCGAACAGTCCTAGAATCACCACAATTGATGATAATATGATCCAGATATTGGGCCTATAAGTGCCTGAGCATACGAAGCATTTTGGCCCAATCAGATTTTTTTGCTCGCCAAAGACCGAGAATCACCGAGCACCCCGAAGAATCTCATCCTCTTCCTGCAGTGTGGATAATCCATGGAATTCAACTTCCCCAACCTCAACAATCCAGTCGAAACTCCAGACCCACCCCTTCTGTCTCAGGAAAACCCTTATCAATTCTCCTATACCCTTCCATATCTCAATTTCCCCATCTTTATATAACCACACTTCAACCGTATATAATTATTTAAAGAAGGAACCCAGATCATGTGGATGTGTCTTCTGCAGTTAAATTTGTGTTCAACTACAGGGGTCGGTTAATTTACTTCTGTTCCTTGGTCTGCTCTATACGATTTCACCAACGTCTCTTTTATCTCCGCCTACCCGGCTCGGGTGTAGGTCCATTTGTTACATTGTTTTCCGATCATATGCATCGACAAATCTCTAGTGTTGTGCCGTTTTTGTGGGTTAGTGATTACTTCTTTTGTCTTTGCTTTTTTCTGAATCTTGCTTTCAAGTTAGTATTGTGTTGTTGTCTTATTTCATTTGGTTGTAGAATATGTGACGTAATTTGATTCCATTTACTTTATAATCTAGGTTGTCGTTGTTTTGCTTTCGAAACTATAAGATGGTGAACATATGAAGATTATATCTTCTTATTTTTTCAATACACTCAAAGTTTGTCTACAAAATCATTTAGCAAAGGACCATATTAAATTTTAAAGCGGTTGTTGATTCTGAGTTTTTATTTTTTTGGATGTTAAATGATGAACACAAACTTCACCATTTGTTTGTTGTAGTAGCAGTGTTGGCACTTCTTCTCCATGTCTCTGTGGTTGCACATAATTGTTGCTTTTACACTCCTCAAGGTGATCACGTAACGTGCCATCCTCGTTACCCTCGCTCCATGGAACGATTTTTTTATTTTCTTCCAGCATTTATCGGCCTTAGATTTGGTCTATCTCCAGTCGAGCTTCTCCAAGTAATTTGTCCCTTATGTGAGTTGTCCCATGCATAACATTATGATCCCGTAAAGATACATACCGTTTCCATAGCCTTCTTCTGCTGCTGTTTGTAGATGTTGCAACCCCGCTACTGTGTTATTCTTCTAAAAATACTCTTGAATGATTTTGATGTAGTGGGCCTCTGTGTTTCCACTTGAAAGGCATCTTTCCATTTGGTATTAGTACTGTGAATCGGGCGAACAAACATAGTGACGCTTTGTGGAGACAATTAGTGGGTGTGTTAATCTGACTATTATAATTATATATACCTTTTCATTAGGAGCAGCATGTTGACACCCATGAGTTTAACTCCTTTCTTAACATATCGGGCCTCCCAAAATCGAAGAAGACGGGCAAGGACTGGCTAAACTTTGACCAGATTTCAATTCAGAGAAGCGAAAGTGAGTGCCTTCCATTGTGAGATGTTTTTTGTGGTGGTAATTAGGACCTGGTAATAGTGAGCTTCTATCGTAGGTAATAATGGTAGCCGATGAGTTAGAAATATCTATTTATAAGAAAGTGGAGATGGTGGATTAGTGAGAATTAAACGGGAGGTAGTGGAGAGGGTGTGGAACTGTTAATGAGACAATGAATGAAGATTGTGGGAGTAACATAATTTGTATTACTGGGGCTTTAATTACCCGCCATGAATGGAGAGTCAAGGCTTTAGGGATAGGGAGTTAAAGAGGTGGTACAAACGAACGGGTATTTCATTTTCGTTGTCTCCGCCGGTTTAAGTGTAGGTCGATCATTTTGATTGTTTTCCGATCGCTGTTGGTAGTGTAGATTGACATCTTGATTTGAGGATTAGTGATTGTGGGTAATCTCGTCCAAGGTTTCAGTGGCCGATGTTCTGTTGAAGGCGTGAAGATGTTATTGGTGTTTTTAATGGGCCTTTGGTAAGAGGCATGTTTTGGGCTATTCAATAATTGTACCATGTGTATTGTAATATGGGTTGGAGATGATGTTGTTGGGCTTCGAATTAATTGGGAATTTGGCGTAGAGTAGTAGACATTAAAAATCAGTGTCCAACAATCGTTAAAACCATATAGTAATAATTTAATATTAAAAATTTATACTATATATATATATTTTTAATTTTCTGTTTATATTTATTATGTTTAAACTTTATTATATTTGGATAATATCACTCAGAAAATATTAATATATTATTGCACCCCTTGTAAAACCAACCATATTACTTATTTTAATGTTATTTTGTGTTTAATTTTATGTTTATATATATTATGTTTCAATTTTATCGTATTTGGATAATATCAATCAAAATATATCACTCACTCATAACATATATTCAACTTACAAAACCTTAATGATACCAAGGAAACAGAAGTAGACATAATAAAATTTAAATATAATATATATAAACATAAAATAAGATTAAGTTATATGGACGGTTAAACCAACCATTTAAACAAAAAACTAAACGTACAGAAAATTAAAAGTGCTTTAAACAAAAGGAAACAAGATTAAAAAGTTCATTTATTTCTTAAAACAAAAGGAAACAAGATTAAAGTGCTTTAAACAAAAGAGAGATTTCAATAGGTCACAAGTGGTGTCAAAGAAGATTAACCATGTGTGTTTGTATTTTGAGGATTGAATCACGAAAGAGTTTTCAGGATTGAATCACGAAAGAGTTATACCAAGCTTGACAATAGTTCTATTAGTTAAAAGGGACATTGTACAAAGAATGCTCATGCTAACATTGATAGCACCTTTGATTTTTGTGCCAAGAAAAGGGTTGTTTCCGGTGATTGGTTAAGTTTTTGTGACTTTGTGTAGGTGTTTGATTTAGTGATATGGAGGAGTTTGAATTTTGGATCTTTAGCCAATCAAGGATGTTGGATAGATAGAGGCTTGAAGATGTTTTGCATTTGTCCCACCATTTGAATCTAAAATTTTTCTGATAACTAGAATTGTATATGGCAAGAATTCAAGTGAGGAAATTCAGAATGGAAAAGGGCTAGTGGAGGAAATTTATTTTCATTTTCTGATGGAATGAATTTTGTTTTAAATATTTGTAAATATTTTTGAATGATAGGTTTGAAAATTTCTGTGATAGAACCAAAATAGTTCCACCACAATATGAACCAAAAGAGAGATTTCAGTAGATCACAAGTGGTGTTAAAGAAGATTAACCATGTTTTTTTTTTGTTCGAAAATGCTTCGATTAATTAAAAACTAATCAAGCCCAATCTCTTGCCCCAACAACTCTGCACCAAGGGCCCGTTTAGCAATAGAGTCTGCCAACATATTGGCTTTTCTGGAAATGAAGATAAATGAAACTCTGGAGAAAAGAGAGGAGAAATGGGAGATATCATGCAGAATCCCAAAAGTCTCTGATAGATAGATGTCGGTGTTGATCGACCGGATAATTTGCTGCGAATCTGAAGCCACCTGAAGGCTGGTGATTCCCAGGTCCATGGCATGTTCGAGAGCTAAGGCTATGGCTAGTCCTTCTGCTACCAAGGGTGATGAGGTGTGAGTCTGCGTTTTTGATCCCTGTGCAAACGGTTTCTGAGGGTTATCGTGGAACAGGATCCACCCCATTCCAGCCGTCTTATGATCTTCCCTCCAAGCACCGTCCGTATTGCATCAGATCATGTCAGGCGGAGCTGGTTCTTCAGATCTGCTCAGCATGGGACGTAAGATCGCTTTTTCAGATACTTGAGCTTCTTGCCATTCTCTGGCTCTAACAATCGCTAGATTCAAGGTTTCTCTTGGTGAAAACCTCCTGTTGCTGAAAATCTTGTTGTTCCTTGTCAACCAGATGCTCCATAGGATCCACGGGCCCAGGGACCTCTCCCTGATTCCTGTTGGGGGGAGGCAAACTAAAGTCTTTAAAGCTGAAATTCCCCCTTTTATATTTTCTATGGCCATCGGGAGGAGCGGATCCCTAACCGGAGCTAGGCTCCACACGTCTTGAGCGAAAGGGCATTGGAATAGGAGGTGTAGTGTTGTCTCCGGATCACTGCAGTGGGTACATCGCGATTGTGGAATGATGCTTCTAGCAGCCAGATTTTCCCCAACTGGTAAAGCTCCTTGAGCCGCTTTCCATAGAAAGAGTTTTAGTTTTGGTGCAAATTCTCCTATCCAAATCTCTCTCATCCAGTTAAAGTTGTCCACTCTTTCAGGTAGGTGATTTGCCATTGTCACTACCACATGGTAGCCCGTCTTTACTGTGTATTCGCCATCCGCTCGGTGAAGCCAGGTCGTGCGATCTGCTACATCGAAAGACCCAGGGATGATGCATAGGATTTCCTCCTTGTACTCCGGTAAGATTTCATCAATTTTATTTGCATCCCATTTTTTTGAATTTGGTAGTAGCAGATCCGCTACTTTAAGATCTTTGAATTCATTTGGTGCTGGCCCCATCGGGCCTAGAGGTTTTGAGGTTGAAAGCAATGCTTCTCCCCAAATGCACGTTGTGTTCCCATTGCCAATGACTTTTCCCATTCCTTGTTTTAGCAGGTCTTTCCCGATTTGGATTCCCTTCCATCCATGGAAGCTGTATGCGCTGTCCAGGAAATTGGACTCTTGGAAATATTTCCCTTTCAGTATTCTGGCGAGGAGACAGTCCGGCTCGCGATAGATACGCCAACTAAGTTTACTCAGCAGGGCGTCATTAAATTCTTGGATATCTCGAATCCCTAAACCTCCTTCCTTCTTCCCCCGTGTAAGTTTACTCCACGCTACCCAACACATTTTTTTTTTCTCTGGGTTTGCATCCCACCAAAACCGAGTGAGCACTGATTGTAGTCTTTTGCATAGGTTCACCGGTAATTTGAAGCAAGACATAGAGTAAGTGGGCATAGAGGACAGAACCGACTTTAGAAGAACTAGCTTTCCGGCACTTGAAAGGAGCTTGGAGGACCAAGAAATTGCTCTCTGTCTGACTCTATCCACCACAGAATTGAACAGATCCTTTTTCTTCCTTCCAAACGCTTCTGGAAGACCAAGGTACTTCCCTTGTCCTCCTTCCTTATTTATCCCCAATAATCTCTTAACTCTTCTGCGTATTCTCTGAGGTATTTTCTTAGAGAAAGTGATGGCTGATTTAGAGCAATTAATTTGCTGACCTGAAGATTCTTCATACTTTTGCAGGATCCCTTTGAGGGCTTTACATGTTTTCTCATTCGTCTTGCAGAAAAACATCGTATCATCTGCGAAAAGAAGGTGATTTATCCGAGGGCTTTTAGTTGCAATTTTGATGCCTTGGATTTGGCCCTTCTCTTGCGCTTGGATGCATAGACCAGAGAGGACCTCACTACAAAGGATGAAGAGATACAGGGAAAGTGGATCTCCCTGTCGGATGCCCCTTGACGGTATGACATTCCCTTTTGCTGATCCGTTAATGAGAATTTTGAATGTAACTGTAGTCGCACACTGCATAATCCAAGGCACCCATTTAGCATGAAAACCCATTCTTTCCTATACCAATCTGATGAAATCCCATTCTATGCGGTCATAGGCCTTTGTCATATCTGTTTTTATTGCCATTGATCCCCTCGTTGTTGCCTTTGATATTTTCAAAAAATGTAGCATCTCGTGTGTAATCATGACGTTGTCTGATATTGCTCTTCCAGATACAAAGGCAGATTGGTTTGCCGAGATTATCTTATCCAAAATTGGATGCATCCTAGCGGTAAGAATCTTTGACACTATCTTGTAATAGACATTGCATAAAGCGATTGGTCTGTAGTCTGACACTGTTTTTGGTATTGAGATTTTCGGAATAAGACAGATGTGGGTGGCATATAGTGAGTTTGGAAAAGTACCAGAAGCAAAGAAATCTTGAATCTCTCTGGTTATGTCGTCTCCTAGTGCTTCCCAATTAGAGTGAAAGAAGCTCGCAGAGAAACCACCCGGGCCTGGTGCTTTGTCCGGGTGGATCGAGAAAATTGCTGCTCTTATCTCTGCTTCCGTCAGTATTTTAATCAGACTAGCATTTGTCCCCTCCGAGATTCTTGGAGATATACTATGTGCTACAGTTTCAACCCTATTTCCAGCTTGAGAGGTAAACAGGTTTGTGAAGTATTTTGTGATTACCTCGGCGATCTGCTCTTCTTCATAAACCGAATTGCCTTCCCCATCCTCAATTACTGAGATGTTATTTCTTGCTCTTCTACCTTCTTTTGCAGCATGGAAGTATCCGCTATTTTTGTCACCCAGGCTTAGCCACATTTGCCTGCTTCGCTGTCGCCAATATTCCTCCTCTGCTTTGTAAGCTTCTGCGAGATCTTTATTGATTTGGTTGATTTTACTTTCATCAATGTCATTACTAACAATTGCCGCTTCCAACTCTGCTCTTTTTTCCTCAATCCTCTTATGACTGTTGAGGTGATGTTCTCGGTGCCATTGGATTAGTGCTCTACGGCAGTTAGATATTCTCTGTTCAACAGACGCCCTTGGGTAAGCTGTCCATGCTTCATTGATCAGCATTTTAACTTGTTCATTATCCTTGAGTCTTCGGTCATACCTAAATAACCCTTTCTTGTTTTTCTGGGAAGTTTGAAGTAGGGTTATAATAGGTCTATGATCTGATCCTTCAAATCTCAAGTATTCGCTTCTCCCTGATGGGTATTCCTCTATCCATGCACTATTTGCCATTGCCCTGTCAAGTCTGCAAAAGATTAACCATGTGTGTTTGTATTTTATGGATTGAATCACGAAAGAGTTATACCAAGCTTGACAATAGTTCTATTAGTTGAAAGGGATATTGTAACAAGAGAGATTGTTCAAATTTTCTAGAAAACTTAGTTTATCATTAAGATCAAATTCCCAATCGATTGGGGCAATGATTTTTTAAATTTTAAAAGTGGAATAAGCATGATTAGTGTGGTTTTCATTAAGTTAGAAATGTTTGAAGGACACTGATTCTGTTATTTCCAAATTTGTTTGAAAGAATAACATAGTTTTACATGTGTTAGGAGGTTTGAAAAATCTAGTTTTCCTAAAATATTTTTTCGATAGTTAAAAATAGGTCATTGTTGATCTAAAATCATTTTTCAACATTTATAATGCTTTGATAAACAGTTTTTTTTTTCAAATTTTCTGAGAGAGAACTCTGTGAAAATTTCTTCCAAATAATTTGTGAGTAATTTGAAGGTTTTGTAATGATTTTAGAGGTCTTGTTTTTCGTTTGAAATTATTTTTAAAGGGACCTCATTTAAAGACAGCATTTAGAGGTTTGTAATTAATTGCTAACCTTGGAGTGCCTCTTTCAATTTTAGAGTTTTCATTTACATAAAAAGCAGTGCAAGACGGAAATACTCATATATTTCGCATATTTAACATGCATTTAGAATAGGTTTTCATGCATTCATCATTCATAATAGGCTAGTTTGCATCATCTATCTCATTCTATGTCCTAGAATACTTTGCATTAGCATTTGCATGGTTTCTTGCATATTTGCATCTTTTTTTCAGGTTGTTTAGAGTACTTGGAGATGTGAAGAATGGCTGGAGCTCAAGAAAGTTCAAAGGACAGCTTGGAGATTTATGGAACCACTTAGGAGAACTCGGACAAAAGCTCGAGGAGCAAAGATCGAGGAGCAGATCGAGCAGAATGACTCGATCTAAGAGAGATCGACTAGAAGATCGACCAAGCCAAGTTGATTCAACCACGATCGAGAGGAAGATCGAGCAGGACGATTCGATCTAGGAGAGATTGAGTGGACGATCGACCGGCCAACCCGAACCAAGTGCAGATCGAGTCCACGATCGACCAATCTGACTCGATCTTCCAAGCCAGGCGCATCAACCTCTTCTCAACTTGAGTGATTGTCTTCTAGTGAGGGGACCACCTTGGCATGAAAGTCTTCTACAAGACAAGAAGCCCCGTTTTAGGGAAAGGGTGGACAATTTCTTAATATTTTCCCTATGACTTCTAGGGGAGGAAGGTTTTTATGGAGGCATGATTCATCCACTTATCATTTTTTAACTTTCACTTGTCATATTCTATCCTAGGCGTGAGAGAGAGAAAACAGTGTGTTCTTGCTTGTTCTTGAGTGTTCTTCCTTGTTCTTACTTTGTTTTTGCAAGTTCTTGACTATACTTGTTTTGTTTCTTGTTGATTTCTTGTGTAAAACTCTTGTATTTTGGGTTTGATTCAAGTATCTTTGTTTTCTTAAAGTCTAATCTTTCATCTTTTAATAACCGATCATGTTCATCAGCTCTAAACTTATGTTTAAGAGAGGTAAGAACATGAGTTGTGAGTAAACCACCAAGATTTGGGGTTGGGATGATTAAGGGGGTTGAAAACTAGAATTTTGGGTCTTTTCTTGTTCTTCATCTAGTTCTCTTCTTGGATTTGGGGGTTTTAAAGTCTAGAGATTCTCAATGGAGATCTCTTTAATCTTAGGGATTTCCTTATCCTAACAAGACTTAGGAAATCCCTTAAAACCAAATCCAAGAGACTAGCTCATCCTTTCCCAAACATCATGGATGCTTAGGGAGCTAGTTAAGCCATTTTTAAGATCCATGCTTAATGTTCTTCACCTTATCTTTCCACCACACATCATGGGTTAGGAAGAAAGAGTGAAGAAAGGATTTACACCACACATCATGGGTAAATCTAGTTTGGTTTCTTAAAGCTTAGAGATAGCACTAAAAAGTGTAGAAAATTATGTTTTCAAAACCCCAAGTTCGAATTTTCAACCTCCCTAAGAATGAATCCCAACCTTGAATCTGTTTTTAATCTTTGAAAAATTAAAACCATTTCCCTTTAGTTTTGTGTTTAATTATTTTCCCTAAAATTATGCAAAAGAGTTTTCTAAATTTGTAAAATTGTGCTTTTGTTATTTTTAGTATTTTAGAAATTGTCTAGAGTCTTGTTTTCTGTTTGGTATTGATTTGGTAGTCGTTTGAGTTTTAGAAATAGTTTTTGAAAATATTGTTACTTACCTAAAAATTGTCTAGTTTATCCGGTTTTAAAATTTGATTTTATAAAATTATTAGATCGGTTGTTTAATTGTTTAGAAGTCATCTACTAGTTGTATAACCCTTCTGCATGGATTGTTTATAAAATAGTTTTCGTGTCTGTATAATCACCGCAAGTAATTTTCATAGGATTGTTCCCCAAATAACCCGAATTCCACTTAGCTTCATTTGAACTCTTATATTCTTAGTATCTTTCACCCCAATTTGGATTGACACCTGGAGTATTACAACAACAAAAGAACTACGATTTAGGTTTGATTAAACTTGCTCAAAAAGCTAGTCATCAAATGGTGCCGTTGCCAAACTTGGGTTTTAAGTGAAAGTATTAGAATTTGGAGCTTAGTGGAGATTAAGTTTTTATTTTGTATTTGGTTACTAATTTCTCTACTTGTCTATTTGTGTTTTCAGGTATATGAACCTGAGGTCTAGAGGTGACAACAACTTGCTCACGCCACTAGACAACATACATCAGCTTGGAAGTGCAAGACATAGGAGGGAAAGACTACTACTCGAAATTGACGAGTACCATCAAGAGGTGATGGCTGACCACGACCAGGTGGAGGATCCACCTCAACATGCTGCTGCTGGGAGAGGCATTGGACACCCTTACCACCTCCCAATAGCACCACGTATCATTGGTGTGGGTGATGCACCAAACACCCACACAAATCGCTTTGGCATCACTCCACCACCGGTGCAAAACAACAACTTCGAGATCAAGCCTGGATTTGTGTATATGGTCCAGAACAGCAATTTCCATGGCCTGGCAATGGAAGACCCACTGGAGCACTTGGACAACTTCGAACAAGTGTGTGGAATGATCAAGATAAACGGCATCTCGGAGGATAGCTTCAAGCTACGCCTTTTTCCTTTTTCTCTTAGGGACAAAGCCAGACATTGGGAGAAGACCCTACCTCAAGGCACAATCACGTCATGGGTTGAATGCAAGAAAGCCTTCCTGTCAAAGTTCTTCTCAAGCACAAGAACGGCTAGGCTAAGAAGTGAAATAAGCGGTTTCACACAAAGGCAAAATGAAACCTTTAGTGAAGCAATGGAGCGGTTCAAGGACTATACCATTCAGAGTCCTCACCATGACTTCACTGAGGAGACACTCTTGAGCACAATATACCGTGGATCCTTGCCAAAGATTTGCATGTTACTTGACACAGCAAGCAAAGGAAATTTCCTTGGACAAGATGTGCAAGAAGGCATGGAGCTGATTGAAAAATTGGCCTTGAGTGATGGAAACTATTCTGAGGACTATGACCGAGCACCAAGAGGTCATGAGCTGGAGGCACACAAGAAGGAGCTGAAGTCACTCCATGAAAAAATTGACAAGATGA
>JAHZTW010000001.1:175896246-175908163 GCA_020283515.1 Alliaria petiolata
ATGCATAAGAGCCTCATTATATAGAGGAAATACAAGCATTGTGTCCATTGGACTTACAATAAATGTAGTCAAGACCGGAAATCAAAATACTAGAAAACTAGACTGAATGTGGTAAAAACTAGGCAACAATAAATAAGGAAGACCAAGACCAAAGACTAAATGAGATGAATGACCCTTGAGCTGCATTCCCTTCCTTTGACAGAATCTTGACTACGTAGACGAGCTATATTGATGAACTATATAGCTGACGAATGTAGCTGATTATGTAGTTCGAATATATAGCTTCTCAGAAGTCTGCTTTGTATTTTAAGAAGTATGCCAAAAGCACCATAGTGTAAGCCAGCCCATTCTGTTTCTCAACTTCTTGCGTATCCTCCTTGTATTGCTCTCTTGCTCCCACATCAGTCTCTTCGGGTTCGAAAGGATTTGTCCTCAAATCCAACAACTCATCATCCTCAAAGTAAGGAGAAAGATCCGCCACGTTGAAAGTAGTGAAACTCCATATTCACCTGGAAGTTCAAGTTTATAAGCATTTTCACCAAACTTCTCAAGTACTTTAAATGAACCATCCGATATCGGCATGAGCTTAGACTTGCGCCTGCTTGAAAACCTCTCTTTCCTCAGATGCAACCAGACCATATCTCCTGGTTCAAATGACTTAGCTCGGCGATTATTGTTAGCCTTCTTCTTGTACTTCTCATTCGCCTTTTCAATCTCAGCACAAACACTCTCATGCAACTTCTTCATTGTCTTAACTCGTTCTGTTGCTTCATAGCTCACTTTGAACTCACAAGGCAATGGAATCAGATCAATAGGAGTAAGAGGATTCAAACCATACACTATCTCAAAAGGTGATCGTTTTGTAGTGTAACTCATCGATCTGTTGTAAGCAAACTCCGCCTGAGCCAACTTCAAATCCCATTCCTTCAAGTTCTTCTTAATCAAACCCCTCAAAAGCATAGTCAAAGTTCTGTTTGTTACCTCAGTTTGGCCATCTGTTTGTGGATGACATGAAGTCCTAAAGAGTAGCTTAGTACCAAGTAATCTCCACAAAGTCTTCCAAAAATAGCTCAGAAACTTTGAATCACGATCTGAAACAATGGTCTTTGGCACTCCCTGAAGACGCACAACCTCCTTAAAATACAAATCAGCAACTTGACTTGCATCATCCGTCTTGTGGCAAGGAATAAAATGTGCCATCTTACTGAACCGATCGACCACAACCATGATAGAATCCTTTCCTCTCTGAGTTCTTGGCAATCCCACAATGAAATCCATACTTACATCATCCCAAGGCTGTGTAGGAACAAGCAAAGGAGTGTAAAGTCCGGGTTGGAAATGACTTTTCATCTTTTGACAAGTTGCACACCTCTCCACTATAGTATGAACGTATTTGCTTATCTTAGGCCAAAAGAAATGCTCCTGCAGCATATCCAATGTCTTATTGATTCCAAAATGACCAGAAAGACCTCCACCATGAGCCTCACGAATCAATAAATCTCTTATAGAACTCTTAGGAGAACACAACTTGTTTCCTTTGAAAAGAAACCCATCATGCAGCTGATACTGATTTACAACGCCTTTTTTGCACTCATGATAGACTTGCGTGAAGTCTAAATCTCCATCATACAGTTCTCTGATCATCTCAAATCCCATAATTCTTTAATCAAGAATAGAGATTAAAGCATACCTCCTTGAGAGTGCATCAGCCATCACATTGATTTTTCCAGCTTTGTATTTCGACACAAATGAGAAAGATTGTAGAAACTCCACCCATTTAGCATGTCTACTGTTGAGCTTATGCTGGTTGTTGATATACTTCAGGCCTTCATGATCAGAATGAAGAACAAACTGCCCTGGCTGCAAGTAATGTTCCCAATGATCAAGAGCTCTCACAATCGCATAAAACTCTTTATCGTAAGTTGAGTAGTTCTTTCTAGTTCCTGTGAGCTTCTCACTGAAATAAGCAATAGGACGTTGCCCTTGAACAAGAACAGCTCCTATTCCCACGTCACTTGCATCACACTCAACTTCAAACACTTTATTAAAATCAGGAAGCGCCAAAACAGGTGCTTCACACAGCTTCTGCTTCACCACTTCAAAAGCTTTTTGTGCAGCCATACTCCAATCAAACTTATCCATCTTTGGAACAAGTAGAGCTTGAACAGAACAAGGACTCATGCTCTCTCTCACATAACCCCTTGCAATAAGCTCTTCTACTTGCTTCTGTAACTCCTTAGCTTCGTCTGGATTACATCTATAAGCTGGACGATTTGGTAGAGGTGCACCAGGTAACAAATCAATTTGATGCTCAATACCCCTAATAGGAGGTAAACCAGGTGGTAAATCATCAGGAAACACATCACTGTAATATCTCAGCAGCTTCAGTAACAATGGATGTGTACTCATCTCCCCTGCTCCTTCATTCTTCTCGACCACCAGTAGTGCAAAAACCTCTTTCTCCTCATCAAGCTTCCTCACAACACGTGATTCTCCCAAGAAAAGACTTTCCATGCAGCTCTTTTCTTTCAATTGCTCTGTTTTGTGCAACAGAGTAGGAACTAATGGTGCCAGCGTGATATGCTTCTTATCCTTATGAAAAGAATAAGTGTTCCTGTACCCATCATGCATAGCTCTCCTACCAAACTCCTAAGGTCTCCCAAGCAATATATGACACACATCCATTGGAATAACATCACAGAAAACCTCATCTTGATAGTTCTTCCCAACCGAAAACGAAATCAGAACTTGTTTAGATACCTGCAATTTGCTGCCATCATTCAACCACTTCAGCTTGTATAGTTGCTTATGCTTCACAATAGGCAAACTCAGCTTCTCCACAAGTGTACTAGATGCCACATTAGCGCAACTCCCGCTGTCAATGATCAGATTGCATACTTTCCCTTTAATGGTGCAACGAGTTTGAAAGATGTTCTCTCGCTGTGTTTTTTCTACAATAGGAATAGAATGCAAAACCCTCTGAATTACCAACAATTCTCCATCATCAGGTTGTTCAACGATCCCTTCCTCTTCATCTTGAGCCTTCTGATCCACGGCCGCCAAATCAAGAGAATCCTGCTTTATCTCTTCTTCTAACTCTCGAATCTCTTGAATTGTCATAACTCTGCGATTAGGACATTCAGCTTGGAAATGCCCAAACCCTTGGCACTTAAAGCACTTCTTCTTCATATTAACTTCTGCAGGTGCTGCTGTAGTCTTTACTTCAATCTTCTTACTACTGCTGCTAGCATCACCTTTAAAGTTCCCTCTCGGATTCAATGAAGAACCAGAAGTGTAAGTTCCATCTTAACCTGCTTCTCCACCTTGATAGCAAGCTTCTTCACGTTATCAAGAGTCCAATATGTTTGCAACTCCACCTTAGATGCAATCTCCTCACACAAACCATGTACAAAACGCACAATAGTCCTCTCTTCTGGCTCCTAGACATCACAACGCAACTGTAACAGATCAAACTCCCTTGTATACTCCTCAACAGTGCGTTTCTCTTGCTGCAAGTGTGTAAGCTTCAGGTACAAATCTTGCTTGTAGTCATCTGGTAAAAATTTCCTCTTCATAAGTCTCTGTAGCTTCTCCCAAGACCTGACACGAGTCTTGCCTTCTCTAGCACGTCTAGACTTAAGAGTATCCCACCAAAGACTAGCATATCCTTTCAGCCTCAAAGTAGCTACCTTAAACTTCTTCTCATCGTTATAGGTATTATATTCAAATGCCCTCTCCATCGATCTTAACCAATCTAGAAAGTCATCTGGATTCAGATTACCTTGAAAATCAGGAAAATCCACTTTGAATTCTTCTTCACGACGATGCTGCTGCTGTTGTGGATGGTTGTCTCTTCTCCTTTCACCACGTTCTTCACGATCAGAATCAGAACCATGAGAAGAGCCTCTGCTGCCGTCACTAGATGCTTCATCTGCCTCAACCCTTCGTCTTCTAGGCTGATCTTGTGCATCTCTTTGATTAACAGCCACAACCATCTCCTGCATCTGTTGTCGTAGCTCTGCCATCTCTCTGCCAATATGCTCAGCATAGGCTTGATCAAGAGTCAAATCTCTGGGTAGATCGATCACAATGATTATCAAGAGGATAAACGAAATACTACACTCCAACAACCTGGATTTGCTCTTTTTTACTCCAGCAACCTGGATTTGCTCTTTTTCACTCCAGCAACCTGGATTTGCTCTTCTTCACTCCAGCAACCTGAATTTGCTCTTTTTCACTCCAGCAACCTGGATTTGCTCTGATACCACTTTGATGCGTTATGTTGGAAGCGATTTGGAGTGAATAACACGAAACGTAACCGGATAGATAGGAAGATCGGGATCACCACAACTCGTAAAGCCGAAGCACCGGAGCTGATAAAGAAACCCGTTGAGCTNCAGGAAGCGATTTGGAGTGAATAACACGAAACGTAACCGGATAGATAGGAAGATCGGGATCACCACAACTCGTAAAGCCGAAGCACCGGAGCTGATAAAGAAACCCGTTGAGCTAACACCACACCTGGATAAAGTCGCCACCACCAGATGATAAAGACGCTCAGAAAACCACCACCAATGACTCTTCCAAAAATCAAAGGATAAAGGTAAATGATCAACAGATCAAAAGGGGTCACAAAAGACTCTCCAAATTACTTGACAACTCTGTGTGACTTTATTCATGCATAAGAGCCTCATTATATAGAGGAAATACAAGCATTGTGTCCATTGGACTTACAATAAATGTAGTTAAGACCGGAAATTAAAATACTAGAAAACTAGACTGAATGTGGTAAAAACTAGGCAACAATAAATAAGGAAGACCAAGACCAAAGACTAAATGAGATGAATGACCCTTGAGTTGCATTCCCTTCCTTTGACAGAATCTTGACTACGTAGACGAACTATATTGATGAACTATATAGCTGACAAATGTAGCTGATTATGTAGTTCGAATATATAGCTTCACAAGTCTGCCGTGAATTCTCAGAAGTCTGCTTTGTATTTTCAGAAGTCTGCCAAAAGCACCATAGTGTAAGCCAGCCCATTCTGTTTCTCAACTTCTTGCGTATCCTCCTTGTCTTGCTCTCTTGCTCCCGCATCATGGAGAAAGAAAAAGCTAGTACAAGCGGCCAAGGTACTTTACCTGGCCAATGTGAGACAAATCCCAAGGAGTATGCAAACATGATCACTCTAAGGAGTGAAAAGAAAGTACAACCACGGTCCACAGCTAAAGACAATGAGGACATTGTGATTCAAGAAGGAGGGAGTGATCTTTCAAATGATCAAGAAATCACCTTTGACAATGTCTACATTGAAAGGGCAGGAAAAGGCAATGAAGCGGTTTTGGAAAAACAAGTGGGGGAAGCAAGTAAAGAAAAAAATATTTTCGTATCTCCACCTTACAAACCAAACCTCCCCTTCCTTGGACGCTTCAAGAAGCAGCTGATTGAGAAGCACCGAACCTTTTTGAAAAACATTTGAGAATTGTTGAGCTGCAACTGCCTTTACTTGATTGTTTTGCCATTGTACCGAAGTATGCCAAGTTTCTGAAGGATACACTTGCCAAGACAGCTAAAGATTGTCAAGAGGTCATGGTATTGAGCCAAGAGTACAGTGCAATCATCCACAAAGAGATAGCACCAAAGAAGCTAGGAGATCCAGGCTCATTCACCATACCTTGTGCGCTAGGGCCGTTGAGGTTTAGCAATTGTTTGTGTGATTTAGGAGCAAGCATTAACCTAATGCCCTACTCCATTGCAAAGAAGCTAGGCTTCACCAAGTTTAAGAAATGTAGAATCTCATTGATCTTGGCTGACAGAAGTGTAAGACTCCCGGTAGGAATGCTTGAAGACCTACCAGTGAGGATAAGCAATGTGAGTGTCCCCACGGATTTTGTTGTTCTTGAAATGGATGAAGAACCCAAGGATCCCTTAATACTTGGAAGACCGTTTTTGGCAACTGCTGGAGCCATAATAGACGTCAAGAATGGCAAGATTTCGCTGCACTTGGGCAAGGACATCAAGCTTAACTTTGATATCAATGAGTTTTTGAAAAAACCGACGATCGATGGACAAGTGTTCTACATAGAGGCTATGGATCTTTTGGCTGATGAATTGCTAGAAGAATTGGGTCAAGAGGATCATCAACTGTTGGCGCTGACAAAGGAGAGTAAAGAGTATAGCTACCTCAGTGATCAGACCCAAGAGTATGTTCGAATCCTTGATTCTCGTAAGACTGTCAAGGAGATCGACTGTGAGATCGAGCCGCTGACTCGATTTGAAGCCACGATCGATAGCCAGATCGACCCATCCACTCGATCTAAGGAAGATATCGACCACCTGACTCGATCTCCAGCCCAATCTAATGGAGAACGAATGAGTGAATCGAGGGACTCTACTCGATTCGACCAAGATCGAGTGGTAGATCGACCAATCCACTCGATCTCTGCAGGACAGACGCATGAAGAAGGCAGCTTGGAAGCTCATGAATCGGGGTCTAAGGAAGCAAATGAGGACAGTAACCTCAACACAAGCCAAGAGGAGGACTGGAGTGAGCTGCTAGCCCCAAAGGTGGACCTCAAGCAGCTACCAATTGGGCTAAGGTACGCTTTCTTAGGACCGAATGAGACTTACCCGGTCATTGTTAATGACAACCTGAATGATGATGAGTTAGACTCTCTCCTTAGGGAATTGAGAAAGTATAGGAAGGCCATTGGGTACTCTCTTAGTGACATCAAAGGCCTTTCACCATTACTTTGTACTCATAGGATTCATTTAGATGATGAGAACACCTCTTCAATTGAACACCAAAGGCGTTTGAACCCGAATTTAAAAGAAGTGGTTAAGAAAGAAATCCTAAAACTTTTAGAAGCCAACGTGATATACCCCATAAGTGATAGCACGTGGATCTCGCCGGTTCATGTCGTGCCTAAAAAGGGTGGTATCACGGTTATAAAAAATGAGAATGATGAACTAATACCTTCTATGATCATAACAGGTCATAGGATGTGTATAGATTATCGAAAACTTAACAAGGCCACTAGGAAAGACCACTTCCCACTCCTAATCATTGACCAAATGCTAGAAAGATTAGCCAACCACTCCTATTATTGTTTTCTAGACGGTTATAGTGGCTTCTTTCAAATCCCGATTCACCCTAATGATCAAGAAAAGACAACATTCACTTGTCCTTATGGAACGTATGCATATAGGAGAATGCCTTTTGGTTTATGTAATGCTCCTGCTACATTTCAAAGATGCATGATGTCTATATTTTCTGACTTGATTGAGGAGATGGTTGAGGTATTCATGGATGATTTCTCCGTGTATGGCTCTTCCTTTGGTGTTTGTTTGTCTAATTTGTGCAGGGTACTCAAGAGGTGTGAGGAGACCAATCTCGTGCTCAATTGGGAGAAATGACACTTCATGGTAACAGAGGGGATTGTCCTTGGTCACAAAATCTCAGGAAAAGGCATTGAAGTGGATAGAGTAAAGGTGGAAGTGATGGTCACTTTGGCGCCCCCGGTTAACGTGAAAGGGATAAGAAGTTTCTTGGGGCATGTCGGCTTCTACAGGAGGTTTATCAAAGATTTCTCCAACCTAGCACATCCTCTCACTAGGCTACTATGCAAGGAGGCTGAGTTCAACTTTGATGAGGAATGCCACCAAGCGTTCAAAACCATTAAAGGAGCGCTAGTAACCGCACGAATAGTCCAAGCCCCGGATTGGGACTTTCCCTTTGTGATCATGTGCGACGCTAGTGACTATGCTGTAGGAGCTTTATTGGGGCAGAGGTAAGACAAGAGGTTGCATGTTATCTACTATGCAAGTCGCACCTTGAACGATACACAAGTAAAATATGCAACCACCGAAAAAGAGCTCCTAGCGGTTGTCTTTGCATTTGAGAAGTTCCGGTCATACTTGGTGGATTCTAAGGTGATTGTATACACTGATCATGCAGCACTAAGGTACATCTACTCCAAAAAGGTTACCAAGCCAAGACTACTAAGGTGGATCCTTCTCTTGCAAGAATTCGATATGGAGATCAAAGATAAGAAAGGCATAGAGAATGGTGTGGCGGATCATCTTTCTAGAATGAGGGTGGAAGAAATCTTACCTTTAGATGACTAACTCCCTGAAGAGCAACTTATGATGGTCACCACCGTGGTATGTGCAAGGCTGGAAGAAAAGTTTGAAGAAGTTTTGAGTCTAAGGGAAGAAGATCTCCCTGGGTATGCGGATATTGTTAACTTCCTAGCTTGTGGAGAAGAGCCTACTCATTTGGACCGGTGCCACAAGAAGAAATTTATGAGGGATGTCTCACACTACTTTTGGGATGATCCTTACCTATACAGAAGATGTGTGGACAGCATGTACCGAAGGTGTGTCACAAGAGAAGAGGCGAGAGACATACTTCTACATTGCCACAATATGACATATGGGGGTCATTTTGCTAGTTTCAAAACGGCTACAAAGGTTCTCCAAGCTGGGTTTTGGTGGCCTACACTCTTCAAAGATGCACATGAGTTTATCAAGTCATGTGAAGCATGCCAAAGAGCCAGAAACATCACCAAAAGAAACGAAATGCCACAAGCGCCAATCTTTGAGGTAGAGATCTTTGACGTTTGGGGAATCGATTTTATGGGCCCATTTCCATCATCATATGGCAACAAGTATATTCTTGTGGCAGAAGACTATGTGTCTAAGTGGGTGGAAGCCATAGCCTCACCAACAAACGATTCAAGGGTGGTGGTTAAACTCTTCAAGACAATCATCTTCCCAAGATTTGGAATCCCTAAAGTGGTGATAAGTGATGGAGGCAGCCACTTCATCACAAGATCTTTAAAAGTCTCTTGAGAAAACAAGTGGCCAAGTGGAGGTTTCAAATAGACAAATCAAGACTATACTAGAGAGAACCGTGGGAGTCACTAGAAAGGATTGGTCTAGCAAGCTTGATGACGCTCTATGGGCGTATAGAACAACCTACAAAACTCCCATTGGAACCACGCCTTTTAACCTCCTCTATGGCAAGTCTTGTCACCTTCATGTGGAGTTAGAACACAAGGCTCTTTGGACTGTGAAGCAACTCAACTACAATCTAAAGACCGCCCAAGAGAAAAGGTTGGTACAACTTCAAGAGCTTGATGAGATAAGGATGGATGCCTATGAGAGCGCCAAGATTTACAAGGAAAGGACCAAAGCCTTTCATGACAAGAAGCTGGTGCACAAGGAGCTCAAGGAGGGAAACATGGTTCTACTCTACAACTCAAGATTGAGGCTGTTTCCCGGAAAGCTCAAGTCTAGGTTGTCCGGACCGTATGAGATTAGAGAAGTACTACCATATGGAGCTATAACTTTGGTTGGAAAGAATGGAGAACTTTTCACAGTGAATGGGCATAGAGTCAAGCCATACATGGCGAATGACTGCAGCAAGGAGAGCACCACATTGCCTCTCCAAGACCCCCCACTAGCCTAACCAAGTAAAAGTCAAGCTTAGAGACTTAAAACAAGCGCGCTTGGGAGGCAATCCCATGACTATCATTGTACATATTTTTGTTTTAAATCTATTCTTTCTATTTTGAGTGTGTAGGTACAAGGAAGTAAGAACCAAGGAACATGTTCGTGGAAATGACAAGGCAAAGAAAGGAGAAGCAGAGGCTGACGATCGACTGAAAGATCGAGTGAAATCACTCGATCGTGGAGCCAAGATCGATCAAATGATCGACCAGTTCACCCGATCACGACCAAAACGACCTTGAAACGAGGGCGTTAGACGATCCAACACTCGATTCAAATCAGATCGACCACCCAATCGAGCTAGAAACTCGATCACGGAAAAATAGGCGTGAGATCGAGTGATAGATCGACCCGTTTCACTCGATCTCGCGCCAAGGGAAGTTTTCAAATTTCCCTCTCTTTCTCCTTCCCTCTCAATTTTGAATCTAAATTGTGGTCAAATGAGGCTCCTTTAACCATATATAATTGTGCTTTGACCACAATTTAAATTTCCCACTTGCATGCTTGTCCAAAATTTTTCTTCTTTATAAAACCACACATCCACTCTCTCCACTCCTTAGCTACAACTCGATTTTTACAAAATAGAGAGAGATTGTGAGTCTTTCTGGTTTTGTGAAGAAAAATAGCATCTTATTCCCATCAACTTTCAAAGGTATTTCAAATTTTTACATGGCATATTCGGATTTTGAGAAATTACCTTTTTAATTTGCATGGATGAATATTATTTGCTAGGGATAAGGATAAATTTTTAGAAATATCTAGATATTAGGGAAATTTTCTTGATTTATTCATATTTCAAGAGATTTTCATCTAGTATTTATTGATAAATCCGAAACTTTCCCGAAATTTTTTTATAAGGCTCTAATCTCTTGATCTTGTATTTCTCTCTTTACCCTCACCTATACTCATCTTCTCTTTGAGATTTTGAATTTCAGGTACTATGGCACCAAGGAAGAGAAGCAGAGATTTGGCTGCACCAGAGGAGACACAGCAAGAGGTTGAAGAAGCGGTTAAGTGGAGCAAGGAAGAGAAGAAAACAAAGAGGAGGCTAGAGAGGTTGCGGTTTGAGCCCACAAAATTTGCAAGTAGGGAGTTCTTGCAAAAGCTAGGATTGTTGGAGGGGTTTTATGAGCTGCTCAAAGACATGGGGCTTGCATGCCTTTCACGGATGGATTGTCCCACCTACCCCGAAGCCACGCTTCACTTCCTCTCCACCTTGGATTTCGCATATGAAGATCCGAGTATTCAAACTCCAACCGAGGGTCTTGTCACCTACAAGATAAGGAAGCAAGCCTACCGCCTCTCTATACCTAAGCTATGCCAAGTTTATGGTCTCGATGCTGCAGACAACCTTGTGGAGTTCCCACAGTTCAAATCCGCAAGCGATCTATGAGATTTAATTAGTGATGCAGACTACAAGTCCAACACCGCCAAAATCAAGAAGGTGCAAAATCCCTTGCTAAGATACACTCTCAAGATGCTAGCCAACACCTTCGGTGGGAGATCCACGACAGCAACAGTCACCAAGAACGAGCTATGTTTCCTTTTCCAAGGAGTTAAAAACGTTCTATGCGATAACGAGGTGAATGACGAACCGATGGTGGATGGTCTTGGAGACAACGTGAATTATGGGTGCATCTTGGCTACATCCTTGGTCAAGTACAAGGCTTGGGCTATTAAATGCAAGGCAACTTCAGCACTCATTGGTGGCTTCCTCACGCCACTGTTCGTACAAGCGGGAGTACCCCTTGGAGAATTCACACGTTGCGCGGAGCGTGCTTACATGGATCAGGTCTATGATAGGGCTCAGGTTTTACCCTAATAAAATTACTGCAAGTGCACAGCAAAAGCAATCGTAGTATAAGGGGTATCGAAATCCCAAGAGAAGTAGATGCTACACTAAGGTTTCTAAGTTCAGATTATGCTAGGTCAAATAGAATGAGAGTAAAACAAAGCAAGATATAAATGAACAATCACGAATTAGGGTTCTTAAAATCAGGAGACTAAGGCGCTAGGTTCATGAAAATTCTCAGGTGATCTAAATTGCAGGTCTAGAATGTTAGGAATTATGAAGAACTGTTCTTGAACTCGAAACACTGATGTAAAATCAACCAACTCTCGCTGCGAAGATTTTCTATGTCTAAACCCTAGAATTCCAAATCTCTTTGCAAATCCTATCAATTCAAACAAGCATTAAAGTTCAGGTCCGATTGTTCACAAAACCCTAAACCAAATCTCTTTGCGAATAGGTATTTTGCTCATCTAACATTAGTTCAGGCAATAAATAATACTCTCGCATCTATTAATCAACCTAAGATCAGATTCTAGGTCGCGAAGCTAGAATAAGCATTAAACACAAATCCAGATGAAGAACTCTAATGATTTTATCCTAACAATTTAATT
>JAHZTW010000001.1:175910504-175982312 GCA_020283515.1 Alliaria petiolata
CAACTTTGAAATTAAGTTCTAACCATACTTGGATCATTTGATTTGATTTTCTTGGCTTAAAGTTAAAACAAGCATGAATTGAACCCTTTCCTAAAAATCGGAACCTTAACATGAACATCTAATTATCATACTTGTGCAATTTGGGAAAGAATACATAGATTACAAAAAATATTTAGGCTTTCTTATTCACTTCACCACTCTCTTGTAAGCCTAAATAGAATACCACACCTTGACCCTTGCCTTATTTCAAGCCAAATTTCTTGTGTGATTGCAAATTGTGAGGCCTTATTTTCTGTTTGAACTTGGCATAAAGTGTTAGGTTTTGGGCGACATGTTTAGGCTCTCATGATGATGCTAGCTTTGCATATTAAAGCTAGTTTTAGGCTTCATTTGGGATTGGGAGTTCACGGGTTTGAAAATGAGAAGGTGTTAAGGAAATGAATGAAAAAGGGATAAATAGTTCTAAGTGGTTGCTCTTGACTTGTATTGTTAAAAAGCTCAAGTTAAAAGAAAAATAGCCCTAGAGGCATGCATAAAAGAAAAATCTTTAGAAGAGGGCTATTTAAAGAAAGAAAAGAGCTAATATTTGTGACCTTACCACTAGCTATAAGCAAGGTAGAAGAAGTTTCCCTAAAAGTAATTGTGATTGATGGAGTTCTTGTGGGTTTATGCTTGGCGTGTCTAGCCTTGTTGATTTGGGTAGTCTCTAGAGGGTGAGTGAACTTGGAAAAGAAAAAAATGAATGAGAAATGGATTAGGATCATTGTTAGTATACTTGGGTAGATGTGAGTCTAGTCATGTATGCATGCATTGCCTTTTACCTTTAGCATTATGCATAAGTTCAAACCTTTTTGAGATAAACCAACGCTTGGAGTACCCACTTGAATGAGATCATTTTTATTTCATAGCCTTGTTCCTTGCCAAATGTATTCGGTTTTAAATGCACAAGTGTGATTCACGGTTTGAGCTCTTAATGAATGTTAAAGGTTAGAACTCTTGGATTGCTTGGAATAAACAAGTCATGATTTGATTTTTGATATGTGATGATTATGGCTAAGTTCTTTTGAGTAAATGCTTGTGTACTGCATCCTAGAACTGAGAACTAGGACCTTTGAATTAATACATTTGAAAAACACTTTTGGATTTGAGCCCCCGCTTTTAATCATCTCTTCCTAGCTTGAATTTTGTTTGCTTGAGGGCAAGCAAAAGGCAAGTTTAGGGGAGTTGATATACTCATATATTTCGCATATTTAGCATGCATTTAGAATATGTTTGCATGCATTCATCATTCATAATAGGCTAGTTTGCATCATTTATCTCATTCTAAGTCCTAGAATACTTTGCATTAGCATTTGCATGGTTTCTTGCATATTTGCATCTTTTTCAGGTTGTTTAGAGTGCTTGGAGATGTGGACAATGGCTGGATCTCAAGAAAGTTCAAAGGTAAGCTTGGAGATTTATGGAACCACTTAGGAGAACTCGGACAAAAGCAAACGAGCCAAGATCGAGGAGCAGATCGAGCAGAATGACTTGATCTAAGAGAGATCGACTAGAAGATCGACCAAGCCAAGTCGATTCAACCACGATCGAGAGGAAGATCGAGCAGGATGACTCGATCTAGGAGAGATCGAGTAGACGATCGACCGGCCAACCCGAACCAAGCGCAGATCGAGTCCACGATCGACCAATCTGACTCGATCTTCCAAGCCAGGCGCAGCAACCTCTTCTCAACTTGAGTGATTGTCTTTTAGTGAGGGGACCACCTTGGCATGAAAGTCTTCTACAAGACAAGAAGCCCTATTTTAGGGAAAATGTGGACAATTTCATAATATTTTCCCTATGACTTCTAGGGGAGGAAGATTTTTATGGAGGCATGATTCATCCACTTATCATTTTTTAACTTTCACTTGTCATATTCTATCCTAGGCGTGAGAGAGAGAAAACAGTGTGTTCTTGCTTGTTTTTGAGTGTTCTTCCTTGTTCTTACTTTGTTTTTGCAAGTTCTTGATTATTCTTGTTTTGTTTCTTGTTGATTTCTTGTGTAAAACTCTTGTATTTTGGATTTGATTCAAGTATCTTTGTTTTCTTAAAGTCTAATCTTTCATCTTGTAACAACCGATCATGTTCATCAGCTCTAGACCTATGTTTAAAAGAGGTAAAAACATGAGTTGTGAGTAAACCACCAAGATTTGGGGTTGGGATGATTAAGGGGGTTGAAAACTAGAATTTTGGATCTTTTCTTGTTCTTCATCTAATTCTCTTCTTGGATTTGGGGGTTTTAAAGTCTAGAGATTCTCAATGGAGATCTCTTTAATCTTAGGGATTTCCTTATCCTAACAAGACTTAGGAAATCCCTTAAAACCAAATTCAAGAGACTAGCTCATCCTTTCTCAAACATCATGAATGCTTAGGGAGCTAGTTAAGCCATTTTTAAGATCCATGCTTAATGTTCTTCACCTTATCTTTCCACCACACATCATGGGTTAGGAGGAAAGGGTGAAGAAAGGATTTACACCACACATCATGGGTAAATCTAGTTTGGTTTCTTAAGGCTTAGAGATAGCACTAAAAAGTGTAGAAAATTATGTTTTCAAAACCCCAAGTTCGAATTTTCAACCTCCCTAAGAATGAATCACAACCTTGAATCTGTTTTTAATCTTTGAAAACTTAAAACCATTTCCCTTTAGTTTTGTGTTTAATTATTTTCCCTAAAAACCTCTTAGATAGCTTAATTATGCAATAGAGTTTTCTAAATTTGTAAAATTGTGCTTTTGTTAATTTTAGTATTTTAGAAATTGTCTAGAGTCTTGTTTTCTGTCTGGTATTGATTTGGTAGTCGTTTGATTTTTAGAAAAATAGTTTTTGAAAATCTTGTTACTTACCTAAAAATTGTCTAGTTTATCCGGTTTTAGATTTTGATTTTATAAAATTATTAGATCGGTTGTTTAATTGTTTAGAAGTCATATACTATGTATAACCCTTCTGCAGGGATTTTAAAATAGTTTTAGTGTCTGTATAATCACCGCAAGTAATTTTCATAGTATTGTTCCCCAAATAACCCGAATTCCACTTAGCTTCATTTGAACTCTTGTATTCTTAGTATCTTTCACCCCAATTTGGATTGACACCTGAAATATTACAACAACAAAAGAAGTATACTTTAGGTTTGATTATACTTGCTCAAGTTACTCATCAAAGACCAAGGTGATCTCGATTTTGAAATTAAACATTTGTTTAGAATCTCCAAATTTTATTTTCTACAGTAGGTTTCTAATTCATAGTTCACATGTATTGGACGAGCCTTTGTAGGGAAAAAAAAAATTTCATTGAAATTTCCCTCATATGGCAAATCAACATTGTTGTTTGCGATTCCAAATGTCAAATCAAACAATGTGTTAATTTAAGAAATGGTTTATTTAAATTTGAAATCTTTTCTTTAACTTTATTTGTATTCATAGCTTTTAATTTTTTTTTTGGTAGTAAAAATTCTGATTTTAAGTTTTCGAAGGAGTTTAAGAAATTATGCGGTGTTTCGAATTGTTTGCATTAGATTATTTTTCACGGATATCAAAATGAAAACATTGCGGGACAAGCCCAGACTTTATGCAATTAAGATCGGCATCTGTGTCAAACATAGCGATCGTATCGATTTTGTAATTTTCAAAGAAAACAATTGTGACTCTTATTTTTTTATTCGCAGGAGGTGATTTCTCTTACAACACAGAAAAAATCATTAGGAGCAGAGCCTAAAGACTGTATTTGTTCTTTTAGGTTGAGATCAGCTTCTATGTTATCTAGACAATCATTATCTTGTTCATCAGAACTAGAATCGTGATGACCTTTGATAGGAAATAAGATTGAGTGAAAATACTCAAAATCTTTTTTTTCTTTTTCTTTAAGGGTTTTGAGATTGTTTTCTTTTATCTCTTTGATTTCTGTCCTATGATCGTGTATCATTGTTTTGGAAATACTTTTCTTTCTTTTGTCGAGATGGTAGTTATATCATAAGAGGTTTTGGAAGATGTTGGACCATGAGATTTTGGAGGAATTTTGGGGGTTTTTTTTTCTTTTCCATTTAAGGAGAAGAATATTGTTTTAAGGAATTTTTGTTTTAATTGAGGATCGGAAATAGAATTTAGGATTTCAAGTTGAAATTTTTGATTTCTTTGTAAGGACATGGATTTTCTTTTCATCAGTTTCTGAGCCATATGACGAATTTTGTAGTTCATTAACTTGTAAGGCTTTTCTGAATATAATGGTGAATCAAAATCATCAAATTAATGATGAAGAATAATCCAATAAGAGATTTGATATTTTACTGAAAAGTTCTTCTCTTAGATCGAGTTCTTGGATTTTCCGGCTAAAATGACAAAATTTCGGAGTGTCACCTTTCTTATTACATTTAAAGCACGCGAGATTTTTATAGAAAAGTTTTTTGGCTGGGCCTTCTTTTTTGAAGAATTATTTACGAGGCTTTTGCCAGGAGTTCTCGTAAGGTATAGATTTCTTATAGTTTCTAGTGTAATTCCTGGGCTTGTTTTTAGAGTAGTATGATTTATTGCAATCTCCAATGCAAGAGTTACTAGCTCTATGGTCAAATTCAAATTGTTTACAAAACCTAATTCAAATTTTGTTCTTTTAAGTCCCCATTTAAGATGTTTCTGGATTTTTGATGTGATCAAGTTTTAATTTAACGATAAGTTTATGCAAGTGCACATATGTGCGTTGTAATACTTATGGGTCGATCCACTGAAGACCAAGTAACCGCACAACAAATTTATGAGATAGAATTGAGGTAAGATAAAAAAATATGGGTGTTTGTTTTGGAGTTGTTAATAGGGACGAAAATAGTAAATAATAAACTTAAAAACTAGCTGGATGTCCGTTCGTTGAGCTTATTGTTTATCTCTATCTCTTTCTGTTTAATATCGAGATCAAGAAACTTGCAAGCTGATTCTCTGGCAAAGGACGCCTTAAAGTCTCTTATCTTGTACCCACCCCTTGGGGTTTAACACTCTTTAATAACAATATTAGCTGTTTGTCCAAAAAAAAAAAAAAAAAAAACTTAAAAACTAGCAAGTAACACGGTTAAAAAAATAGGAGAACCCATTGGGCGTTTAGGACATTTGCAGGGTATAATGGATTCGTTAACAAAGTAATTAAACAGATAATTTTGATAAATATATTCTAGAACTCGAATAGAAACTAACCTACACTCGTACTATTACTCACAAAATCTAGCAACTTAGATTGCTAAACTCTCGTTTGTTCTCCAAGTGTCTAAACAATCTAGTTCGATAAGTTCACATAACGCTTTAGATAAACTCCCACAGTTTAAAGATATTTGCTCATCTAAATAAGTTCAGAAAATTTGACAACACTTTCGATGTGTAAATTAACCTAATCGCAGTAGTTAGGTTGTCAATCAATCTATACGCACCAAACACAAATTTAGATGAAAAACTTTAAAGATAACCTAATCTAGCAACCTAGTAATCAATCCATGAATCCCCTTTGAAACTTTTAAACCCAACAAAGAAACTACTCAAACATCTTAAAGCAAATCACAGTCATAGATAAAGAGAATTGCAAAATCAAATAAGAGTAATGAAAACAAGGGTTCAAATATCGTCTCAAGTTGGTAAAAGAGAATGAAATTTTCTCCCAAAGAATAAAACGAATTAGGAACAATCAAAGAACGTTGTTGATATAAGACTCCGCTGAGACTTAAACATAGGTGTAAGGTGATATGATAAAAACAACAAGCTGGATTTAACGCTTTCTCTTGTTTTGGTGGATGGTTGATGATAAGACAAGGATTGCTTGCACAAGACTTGAATCGAGGTAGAATCTAACAAACTAGCTTTACGATTAATAAATGGTATGTGAAGTGGATTGAATGCACTACAGATATGATGAGAGGATCTCTGATACTGCAATACACTCAGTCTTGGTGAATCCACACGCAAGAACACAAGCAAAAAGTCTCTAGACAGGCGACGGTCGTGTGCTAAGAAAAACTACTTTATTTTATTCAAATCACGGGTAAGAAGTTTACAACTTCTGCAGGGGAGCTTTATAAGAGCTCACCAGCTAGCCCTAAGGACAAAAATACCAAAAAAAGAAAGAAAATAATCGCCTAATACAAGCTAAGTAGAGACAATAAAAGACTAGCTAGAAAAGGGAAAGTACTAAAACTTAAAAATGTAAAATATGGTCGGCCTCTTGCATCTTTCTTTGCTGCTCGATCCTTGCTCTCCTAGTGCTCTTAATACCACTAGGAAACTCCATATTACCTTCAATAATTGTATAAAAAAAATACTTTGGTTTCGGCTTCAAATGAGCTTTTTTGAAGCCGAAGTGGTCATGTCTTGTTATGGTCCGTTCTATGCAAATCATTTAATGATTTCTTCTTCTTTAAGCCCATTGAAGTCAAAATGATAGATATCTTCAAGATTTTCCTCGCGATTAGCTCCCAAAACGTCTTCATGCTCCATTTGCTCTTGCACGGCTAAATGGCTTGTTTTCGCGGTATCTTAAAGCTCCTATATGATCTTAATGAGATTCTTGATGTTCTGAGCTTAATTTCCTGCCAATTAAACAGAATTTCCTTGCTTTGTTCGAGGCTGGTTTTCCATGAGGCTCAAAAGTGCAAAATCCACCATTAGGTCTAATTTGGATGCATTGGAGCTCTCTTGGAGGTTGTCGACTTGTGTAGGGGTTCTGAACGTGTCTCCACGTCCCATGGTGTTTAGGAGAGTATCTACAGAAATTTTGAATCCTTCTCTAAACCTCCTAGTTTTGGAACATGTCATTGGAGAGTCCTTGACCACGGTACATGCTCTAGGTCCATGGTTGGGTCGATGTCTTCATCATTCCCTCCCTCTTTAGAAGGTTTTGTCCTCAAAATGGGTCATATGCATCATAAGGAGATAAATCAACAACATTAAAACTATATGTAATGTTAAACTCACCTGGTAGCTCCAAACGATATGCATTGTCATTAATCTTCTCTAGCACTTTGAATGGGCCATCTCCTCTAGGCGCAAGCTTTGAACTCCTTTTCTGTGGGAACCTCTCGGGTCTCATGTGCAGCCACACCCACTCTCCTGGTTCAAAGAATAGTTTCTTGCATCCTTTCAGTTTGATTTTTGTATCACTCGGTTTTCTTCATGATGTTTATTGGTGAAGCTTCTTCACGAATTCCACTTTCCTAAGACCATCTAAATTAACTCTTAACTTGGACAATTGGCGAGAGATCAAGAGGCGTTAATTGATTAAAACCATATACATTTTCAAAAGGAGACATCTTGGTAGCCGAATGAGTAGTATGGTTATAAACAAACTCAATGAAAAGCAAACAATCTAATCATGTTATTAAATTTTGACCAAGTTTGACTCTTAATAAAGTAGATAAGTTACGGGTTACCACTTCAGCTTTTCCATTCGTTTGATGATGACAAGTTGTAGAGAATAGAAGCTTGGCACCAAGTTTTCTCCACAAAGTTCTCCACAAAGTTCTCCACAAAATTCTCTTGATAAATTTTCTCTGCTTCACTAATACATACATATCTAACAACTAAAAATCTCATAATCTCATCTTAATCTACACAACAACAAAAATTCTTAATGAAAATCATAATTTTCATCCAAAGCAAAAAAATAAAAATAAACAAACATAAGTATTATACACATATTATTTTATGGTTTTTTATTATTAATTTTGTTGAACTAATAATTTTATATTTTCTCATAATAATATATTTTTGATTTTTTTTTATAATTATATAAAATGTTATATGTTAATTTATTGTTTAACCGCTACCTTACCCGCAAACTAGCCAGTTATAAATAACCCGCAAACACATCTTTTTCCAACCGTTATGCAACTCATACAAACCGCTTAGTAATGCTCTTAATTGTAACACCCCGATATCATGTTATAAACCCGTTTTAAATTCGTTATTGTGAAAACCAAATACTCCTAATTAATGAAACCCAAATACAGCCCAAAAAGAAGCAAAGGAAATAAGGGTTTCGATTATATGAATTACAGCTCCATCGTCATTAGCTTTTGCCGTCACCAACTCGTTGTTGCAAGACGAGAGAGAGAGAAAGGAAGAGATTTAAGAAAAGGATAGAGTGGAGGGAAAGAAGCTCGTGAGGTAGGGAGTGCGATGAAAACTAAGGAGAAGCAAGAGATAAAGATAATTAAGAAGAGAGATCATGGAGAAGATGACGTGTGAGAAGGAAGCGGAGGTCGAGACGGAGGAGTAGTCCAAAGGAAGATGACATCACCGCAAAGGAAACAAAATTAAAAAAGAAGATCTAGTTCGTTGCAGTTAGTAGAAGAAGAAACGATGCAGATCAAAGCAGATCTGAATGTCAAAAGCTGAGTTCAAGCAAATCAGATTGAAGAAGAAATCATTGTGGATGCATTAACTTTGGAGGCTCCTCGGTGGCAAAGGAAGTATCGGTTAGGTAAAGAGATGGTGTAGGACTGATCATCATCAACACAGGAATTCAGTGAAGGCAGATCGGAACCCTAGTTCCAGTGGAGCTGCGTTATGGAAGCGTTGCTTCCTGGACAAGAAACGCTTGAGAAACCAGCAATCTGCAACAGGGAGAAAGATTCCCGCACAACCAGAAAGATTCAGAGCTTCATCAAGGTGACCGTGGAAATATGTTGCTTCAGAGAATCTTTAGGAAGTGACTGAATTACAATCGGAATTATAAGTCATCCGGAAATTGGTTTGCAAGTTAGCACAAAATCATGCAAGTCTAACATTTAGACGAAACCAGTTTCGCTGCATCTTTTTCAAGGGATCGTTTGAAGGGTTAAAGAAAGTCCGATCAAGCTGATATTTGGTAGCACGGATGGTGGAATCTCTCTCTTCATAATCAATGGTGGGATTGCAAAGTTAACGTTAGTTTGGTACTTATGCATGTGTTTATGAAGCTGTTTGATGAGGTGCAAATCAGTGTATTATGTATGGCAAGTTTTAATGTTTGGTTGTGAAAATGAACTCGGCTTGAGCTGAAACTTTGCAGGAGTATCCTAGACCCGTAAAACTAACTCGGTTGAAGTAGAATCAATTTGAGTATTGGGAGCATGGGGAAACGTTTTGTTAAAGTTCAGGAAGCGAATATGTCCAAATGTAAGGAAAGAGAAAATCTTCAGCATCAAGTGACAAAGGTGAGGGTGTGATCTGTGGAAGTATAGTTCATATTTATATTATTATATTACATGATTTATGATATATAAGCTTAAATCTGATTGTTAGACTTGGGGTTTATGATGATAATGATTATGATATGATATGTTTTGGATGATTATGTGATAATAGCATGTAGGTTCTATGATGATAGCATGTAGGATGTATGATGATAGCATGTATCATGATTGACGAGAGTGTTACAAGTTAATGTGATGTATGTACGAGATATACCTAGTCAAGTACGATAAGTGCGGATAAAGACCGCTAGGTGCGATGCACTGAAACGATAAGTGCGGATAAGGACCGCTAGGTGCGATGCACTGAAAACATAAGTGTGGATAAGGACCGCTAGGTGGACACGTAAGTTGATGTGAATGCACCGAAATGATAGGAATGTCATGTGTTATAGCTTGGCAAGTAAATTAGGATCTATGTTAGTGTCTAGGTATATGTGTTTTGATGAGTATAATATAATCGTAAAAATGTTAAGTATGTTTCGGTTGGCAGATATGATCTATCTCATTGAGCAATTCATTACTCACCTTATTTTCCTTTTCAGTGTGTGGATGTACGTTAAGTTTAGGACGCGAGACCAGTGGCTAAATGGGAAAAGTTTTCAAAAAATAGATTTTTAAAAGGTACTAGATGTCTCGGTTAAGTTAGATAAGTCGGGGCGTCACATTAATCGCAATCCCCCGCTTCTACAAACTCCTGCACCCGCAACCGCAACTGCATCGTTTAAACTAGTCAGGCCCTAAGAGACTCTCAAAAACCGTCCCCACCTTCAAAAAACTTCAGAAGATCATACACCCCCAAGACTTGCCTTATTCGAGAACGTTTTACATAAATTCCAACGGCTACATTCTTTTGTGGGGAAACGAATCAGGACATCTAAGAGGAGAATAATGCGTGGATATATCACCAAAATATCAAGATACAAAGCATCAAAGCACCATAATCTCCAACGGCCATAGTCCACAATTATGTTGGATGATTTCTTGCTCTTTTAATTTTACTACCGTTAGCTGATCAATAATGTGACCACTATATAACCTCCCTTATTTTTTTCATTTGTAATCACCTTTTTAATTTTGATTAACAGAAAGTATTCGTTTTTTTCTCAAAATTGTGTCTTTGAAGTTCATCTTGTTCTTTTGCATAAAGTGTGCAATTCACTTCTATTTTCTAGAAGCCACGGATTTAGCTTGTTTGTGTGATTCAAACAAACTGGCTCGTTCACCGATTGAGAGAGTCAATCAGCCCATCACAACTCCATATCCACCTTCGCTTCCACTTCCGCGTGCATAGCTTGTTTTCTTTGACAACCTTGTGATCTCCTAGCTTGGTGTGATTCTGAGTTCCTATATAACGAGTTCTTTGTGTATTGTTAGAGTACTTTCCTTTATCTGGGCTATTCAAGACTGGCCCACACCGTCCACCATTGGTCATGTCCAGAGCTTTCACGGATTAGCTAGTTTCTACCAGCGCTTTGCCAAGGACTTTAGCACCGTAGCTGCGCCCTTAACCGCCGTGATCAAGAAGGACTTAGCTTTTAAATGGGGACCATCACAGCAAGATGTTTTTGACAAACTCAAACATAGCCTCACCAACGCCTCGGTACTAGTACTTCCTGATTTTGATAAAACGTTTGAAGTTGAGTGCGATGCCTCAGGATTAGGCATTGGAGCCGTTCTTACACAAGGAGGGAAGCCGGTGACCTACTTCAGTGAGAAACTTAGCGGCGCTACTCTGAACTATCCCACCTATGACAAAGAATTATATGCCCTTGTGAGATCGTTGGAGACATGGCAGCACTACTTGCTATCCAAGAAATTCGTCATACATACGGATCACGAAACACTTAAGCATCTGAGGGGACAAATCACGCTCAAAAGAAGGCACGCCAGATGGTTGGAGTTCGTGGACACCTTCCCCTACATCATTAAATACAAGAAAAGCAAGGAGAACATCGTGGCGGATGCTCTCTCTAGACGGTACACTTTGATCACGACTATGGAGGCTAAAGTAATGGGTTTCGAGCATCTCAAGGATCACTATGAGGGATATCCTGACTTTGGAAACATCTATCAAGCATGCAACAAAGCACCCTCAGGTCCTTTCTATTTTCACAATGGTTTCTTGTTTTGAGATAAACGTTTGTGGGTGCCGCAGGGATCCATGAGAGAATTGTTACACCGGGAATCACACGGAGGTGGACTCACGGGCACTTCAGAGTAGACAAGATGTTAAGCGTGGTGGTCGAGCATTTCTTTTGACCCCACCTCAAGAGGGACGTGGAGAGATTCTACTCCAAATGCATCACTTGCCTCAAAACCAAATCAAGGTCACATTCGTATGGTCTTTATATGTCTTTGCCTATTCCTAACCTACCATGGGTAGCTTTCGATGAATTTTGTGCTAGGACTACCCAAGATCAGGAACAAAGACTCAATATTTGTGGTAGTAGATCGATTCTCTAAGATGACCCATTTCATACCCTGTGCCAAGACGAACGATGCAAGACAAACATCTGATATTTTCTTTAAAGAGGTGGTGCGTTTGCATGGGTTACTACGGTCCATTGTGTCGGATAGGGATACCAGATTCTTGAGTCACTTCTGGAGAACACTCTGGGGGAAGATCGGAACAAAACTCCTGTTCTCGACGACATGCCACCCTCAGACGGACGGCCAGACCGACGTGGTCAACCACACGCCCTCAGCTCTTTTAAGAGCCACCGTCGGTAAAAATTTAAAACATTGGCTTGATTGTATTTCATTTGTTGAATATGTTTATAATCGTGCCACACACTCGGCTACTAAGCTTTCACCATTTGAGGTTGTGTATGGATTTAAGCCGACCACACCGTTAGACCTTACACCATTACCACCAGCCGAGAGAGTAAGTCAGGACGGCCTAAGCAAGGCCGAGCTGATCAAGAAGCTACATAAACAGGCAAAGGATAACTTGGAGAAGAAAGCGCAGCAAAATAAACAACAAGTGGATAAGAAAAGGAAGGATATTATCTTCGAGCCAGGCGATTGGGTTTGGCTTCATATGCGGAGGTTCCCCAGCCAGAGGAAAAGCAAGCTGGCGCCAAGAGGAGACGGACAATTCAAAGTCTTGGAGCGCATCAACAACAATGCCTACCATCTAGAATTGTCCAGTGAGTTAAACATTTCTTCAAGTTTCAATGTATTAGACTTAGCTCTGTATGATGCAGAAGAGACGATTCGGAGGTCAGAACCTTCTCAAGAGGGAGGGAATGATGAGGACATAAGCACGAACCCGCCTAAATACACGAGAGTTCCCGTCATGTACGAACCGCCAAGGACACGATCCGATACTTGGAAAATGCGAGAAGAATTCAACAAAGCGGTAGAGAGCCTCATAAACCAACAAGAGACCAATGACCTCACCAACACGATGGAACGGCTCATGTTGGATCAAGATATGCGTACGGAAGACGCAGACGTGGAAGCATGCCAAAAAACCCAAAAGGACACCAAGACAAGCCTCGACCCAAATCACTCCAAATAGCCGCTTCCAAGAACGAGCCCCGGCCCATCTCTATTCATCATCACTCAAGTCCAAAACGACCACGTCTAGAAGACTTGGCGGCCAAGGACGCTTACCATATCAAGAGGCGACGGTAAGTGTTTACATTTATTCTTTTAATCTCATTGTTTTCATTTCTTTTGCAGGGATTTATTTCATAAACTTTTTAGACTAAGTTTAATATTTTTTAGCTTTAAACCATGTATTAATTTCCTTTTATTTTTCTTGTTTTGACCAACGAAGGTCCAAATTGACGAGCTATTAATAAAGCTCCCTATGCGACTATGTAGTTCACGTTTTTTACCTATTATCAATAAAGAGCGAACTTTCTTTAAACCCTAAAACGAGTTCATAGAGTCTTGCGCGGCTGCCCCTTGATTCTTGTGTTCGCCGACTTATCAAAGCTAGGTCATAAGCTTTGTGGCGTCACTTCGATCCACCTAGTTACTACCGATCCGTTCCATCTCTTGTTCATGTGACAAGCGCCGTTTGGCCATTCACTTGATCTCCATCCATTCGTTCCGCATCAAAGCTGAGAGCGCCGTGTGGCCAGCGGCCTAGATCCCATCATACCGGTCGTATAAGATCGTTCCTTGATCTTATATCACTACCCAAACAAAATATTGGTGCCTTTTACTATCTAAGCACACTAAAATTTAAAAACCAACCCAGACTCCGGCTTTTGAGAGTAAAACATTGTTGTCCGGAACACAGTTAAGTCAATCGTTAAATATGGTGAGTTAGCTTACACATATGTCATGAAAGGAAACGAGGTGGCACTGTTTGAGTCTAAAACGATGTTGTTTCCTGAATTTGGGACTAAATCCTTAAAAAAATTCTCCTTCTTCCTGTTTCTTCTTCTTCAGCCTTCTTCTTCGTCGGTCGTTTTCACCTGCGATATCTGTTAGAAATTTAAGTGAATCGTTGTAACCGCTGACGAACTGTTGTAACCGCTTAAATAAACATTTGCAACCGTTTAAATGAATCATTGCAACTGTTGTGTTTAAGGTTACAACCTTCGGTGACTAACCATTGCAACAGTTGGTGACCAACAATTGCAACTCTATCAACTATTACAATCTTTCGAGGTAACCTTTGGTTTCCTATAAAAGGAGTTGTTGGATTTGCCAAAATCACAACAAGAAACAGTTACAAAAACAGAGAAATAAGAAGGAGAGAAAGTGAGAGATTAATTGTTCCAAAGGTCATTAAAGATCTTTGGAAAAACACATATCAACACTAGAACTCTATGTGTCTATTGTATCCTACAAGAGATTTCGTGTAACCCAAGGCTTAATAAGGGTCGAGATACTCTTTAAGGAAAGTGTCTTCGTGCGCGATTCAATCATTATCCAAGTTCATAATTTATCATCCGGGTTACAAATAACCAACAATCTTAAAGAGTACTTTCTTGTGAACTATGACTAGTGTTTCTGTGCGAGAGATGACATCCAAGTTTGGAAAACTGGATAAGTTGGAGGGAGTAGATTTTTGAAGATGGCAAAAAAGATGCATTTTCTCCTCACGACGCTTAACGTAGTGTACGTTCTAAGCATGCCAATTTCTAGAATAAGTCTCTGGAGGAGACAAGGAAGCAACTTAAATGGGAAAACGACGATTACATATGTCGTGGCCACATTCTAAACGATATATCGGATCCACTCTTTGATGTTTATCAGAATGTTGAATCCGCAAAAGAGTTGTGGGATGCGTTAGAATCTAAGTACATGGCAGAGGATGCTTCTAGTAAGAAGTTCCTTGTGAGTAATTTTAATAATAACAAGATCTCTGATTCTAGACCGGTGATGGAGCAATACAATGAATTGCTTCGCATCCTATGGCAATTCGCCCAACACAACATGAAGATGGATGAATCCATCTTAGTGTCGAGTATCATCGACAAGTTACCACCTTCATGAAAGGATTTTAAATACATGTTGAAGCACGAAAAGGAAGAGTTGTCACTTGTACAACTTGGCAGCCATTTGCGCACAGATGAATCTCTAAGGGCGCAAGAGGGAGTAAAACCCAAAGAGGCTGGATATTCTTCCATAAATATGATGGAAGAAAATAGGAGTTCTAAGATGAATAATAAAGGGAAGAAATGTCCCTTTAATAACAACACTAACTATAGATCTAACAAAAAGCTTAAAAGCGTTTGTTAGAATTCTAATAAGTCGGGTCACTTGAGATGTGATTGTCAGGCAGGGAAGGATAAGAATGGAGCGAGACAAAACCGTTCGGGGCAAGGGTCTAAGGACCAAGGCCCATCCACTCATCAAGGATGATGAAGTGACATGGTGGATTGACTCGGGTGCAACAACACATGTTTGCAAAGATCGTGGCTGGTTCAAGACATATGAACATGTTCAAGATGGATCCGTACTACATATGGGAAACCAGTCAACCGCCCTTATCCTAGGTCGTGGAAAAGTGGTGTTAGAATTTAGTTCTGGAAAAATTCTTAATCTCGAGAATGTACTTCATGTGCCCAGAATTAGGAAAAACTTAGTCTCTGGTAGTGTTTTAAATAAGTGTGGTTATAAACAAGTATATGAATCTGATAAGTATATCTTATCGAAATGTGGTGTATATGTTGGATTTGGATATTTCTGCAATGGCATGTTTATGCTTAATATTAATAAAGTCATTGTATGGGCTAAAGCAAGTACCTAAGCACTAGCATTAAAGGTTTGATGAGGTTGTCTTATAAAGTGGATTCCAGTTAAATCAGTCGGATAAGTGTTTATATAGCAAATTTGATGAGTCCGGTAATGGAGTAATCATTTGTTTATATGTTGATGACATGTTGATCTTTGGCACCGACCTTAGACAAGTAGAGCTTACAAAAGCATTTTTGTCATCAAGTTTTGCCATGAAAGACATGGGGGAGGCAGATGTGATTCTTGGAATTCGAATCAAACGTGAAGGCAAAAGAATATCTTTGACACAATCTCATTACATTGAGAAAGTGCTTAAGAAGTTCAATTGTGAGAATTGTTCTCCAATGAGCACTCCCATGGATGCGAGTGTGAAGCTTATGCCTAACATGGGAAAAGCAGTGTCACAACTCGAGTATTCACAAGTAATTGGCTGCTTAATGTATGCCATGACGAGCACCAGGCCAGATATAGCTTATGTTGTAGGAAGGTTGAGTAGGTACACTAGTAATCCTAGTACTCAACATTGGCAAGCCTTAAAACGGGTGCTGAAGTACTTGAAAGGAACCATAAATTATGGTTTGTCTTATGATGGATTTCCTTCGATTCTAGAAGGGTATTCAGATGCAAGTTGGATCACCAACGTGGAAGATCATTCTTCTACAAGTGGTTGGGTGTTTTTGCTTGGGGGAGGTGCCATTTCATGGGCTTCTAAAAAGCAAACTTGCATTACAAGTTCAACTATGGAATCTGAATTTGTAGCATTAGCGGCTGCCGGTAAAGAGGCAGAATGGCTAAGAAATTTAGTTTACGAGATTCCATTGTGGCCGAGACCAGTATCACCGATATCTATCCATTGTGATAGTCAAGCTAAATTGGCTAAGGCCTATAGCCAAGTGTATAATGGTAAGTCACGACACCTGGGCGTTAGACATAGCGCGGTACGTGAGTTGATAACTCATGGGGTGATTACCATAGAATTTGTTCGGTCTCAGCAGAATCTAGCGGATCACTTGACAAAAGGATTAGCTAGGGACTTGGTAACTAAGTCGGCGAAAGGGATGGGGTTAAAGTCCATTTGAAATCTTTGGTGATGGGATACCCAATTCCCCTCTAATACGACGTTAGAGGCTGAATTCAATGTGGAAAGCCCACACTTAAAGATTGAAGCACATGTTTTATATCATCCCAAGGAATGTGCTTGGAACTGCAAGAAAGGGATAGGTTGAAATTTTTCTTAATAGGTATTTTGAAAAAGTGTATTTTGCAGGTGCACGATTAAAATATCTACCTATATGAGTGTGAAGTGCAGCCGCTTCAAGAAGCTAGGACTTGGCTTTGTATGCACTCATGAATGGATAGGGACACATGGCTTATAATAGTGTCAAGTATAAACACTTAGAGTAGTGTGGAAATTTGTGTGTGTATTATCTTCATGTGCCCAAATGAGTTGAGAGGATTCAATCCATAGGACATCCTGATTCTCGGGCATTTGGAATGTGTAATATCACTAAGATGAAAATTCAATCGTTACGACATTTTCATTTATGCATGAGTTTGATTTATGTGTTGTTTATTTAATTTAATGAATCTATGATTACACTTAAATGGGGGAGGAATGTTGGAAATTTAAGTGAATCGTTGTAACCGTTGACGAACTGTTGCAACCGCTTAAATGAACATTTGCAACCGTTTAAATGAATCATTGCAACTGTTGTGTTTATGGTTACAACCTTCGGTGACTAACCATTGCAACTGTTGGTGACCAACAATTGCAACTCTATCAACTATTGCAATCTTTCGAGGTGACCTTTGGTTTCCTATAAAAGGAGTTGTTGGCTTTGCCAAAATCACAACAAGAAACAGTTACAAAATCAGAGAAATAAGAAAGGGAGAAAGAGAGAGATTCATTGTTCCAAAGGATCATTAAGATCTTTGAAAAAACACATATCAACACTAGAACTCTATTGTGTCTCTTGTATCTTTGCCTAGAACAAAAGAAAATTTTGGTTGTCTTATCCTACGAGGGATTTCATGTAACCCAAGGCTTAATAAGGGTCAAAATACTCTTTAAGAAAAGTGTACTCGTGCGCGATTCAATCATTATTGAAGTTCATAACTTATCATCCAGGTTAAAAATAACCAACAATTTCTGGGTTGGAACTGATTGCCAGTTATTTCGTGAAAAACAAAACATAATTTTACAGATTGGAGTAGTTCATAAGGGAAAATGAGGTTGGGTTTTAAAAATTTTAAGGTGTTTAGGTAGTAAAATACACCAAATCTTTGTTTGAATAGAAAAAGGCACCGCGCAGTTAGTTCATGTGAAATGAACATTTGCTACCGCTTAAATGAACATTTTCACCCGTTTAAATGAATCATTGCAACTGTTGTGTTTATGGTTACAACCTTCGGTGACTAACCATTGCAACTGTTGGTGACCAACAATTGCAACTCTATCAACTATTGCAATCTTTCGAGGTGACCTTTGGTTTCCTATAAAAGGAGTTGTTGGCTTTGTCAAAATCACAACAAGAAACAGTTACAAAAACAGAGAAATAAGAAAGGGAGAAAGAGAGAGATTCATTGTTCCAAAGGATCATTAAGATCTTTGGAAAAACACATATCAACACTAGAACTCTATTGTGTCTCTTGTATCTTTGCCTAGAACAAAAGAAAATTTTGGTTGTCTTATCTTTGTCTCTTGTATTTTTGTCTCTTGTATCTTTGCATATTTCATGTAACCCAAGGCTTAATAAGGGTCAAAATACTCTTTTAGAAAAGTGTACTAGTGCGCGATTCAATCATTATTGAAGTTCATAACTTATCATCCAGGTTAAAAATAACCAACAATATCTGGGTTGGAATTGATTGCCAGTTATTTCGTGGAAAACAAAACATAATTTTACAGATTGGAGTAGTTCATAAGGGAAAATGAGGTTGGGTTTTAAAAATTTTAAGGTCTTTAGGTAGTAAAATACACCAAGTCTTTGTTTGAATAGAAAAAAGCACCGCGCAGTTAGTTCATGTGAAAAAAAAACCATTTTCTCCAATGGTAGATACTCTACAGTTTTGACTTACATAAAATCACCCAACTAAAAAAACAAATGTAGAAAAGGACCATAGTAAACTCCATTTTAATTTAGCTCTCCATTAGCGTTTATCAACAACCAAGTTCTTGTTAGGTTTTTAACCTCTGTTATTTTTTTGGTTCTGGTGATTCAAAAACCCATAAAAATTTTGAAACAAATAAAGAGAGAAATCAAAAGGAAGAATGAGAACATGCGATGTTGAAGGTTTGAACAAACAACCGAAGGAAGAGCGAGAGAATCAACGATCTCGTTCCAAGAGATTGGAATTTGGAGGATGAATCCAATTTTCATTGCAGATGAATAAATTGAGGGCATAGATGAAAGTTAACTGTTTTGAGAACTAGTCTCTAAAAGTCCTATGAAGATGTGGCAATGATTGAAGCTTTAAAAGGGAAGAGAAGAGAAGTTCAGGCGTTGATAGTCTTCTGATTTCAATCCAAGATGAGCCTGTTATCTCCGTGAAGGGTTTTTCGATCTTTCATGATGCGCAATATTCATCAATCCAATAATTGGAAGGGATTGAGTGTAAATTTCAAATAGTTATTTGTTGTTTCAACCAACAAATTTGGGATCTGGGCATTGCTTGTTCATGAAGAATTAACGAATCAGTACAAGTGAAGATATTGAGAATCATCAATATCATTAAACGCGTATGGAGTTTCATCCAAGAGAAGATAGCCGAGAACGACGATCTCATCATTTTGGTATTGATATCTAGAGAAGGAAAGAAACGGGTTAATAACCTGTTGGCGAGTAAGGCTTCGGTTTCGAAAGCATCTTGGAAATTCACTTCTTCATCGTTCTTTTATTGTTTGGACACGTGGCAGTCTCTGAAATGCTGATGTGTCAGGCTGCTGGAGAGGGCTCACCTCTATTCATATGTACTAGTTTGATGGAATTTAATGAGCGTTTTGTGGGAAGAAAACTTGATATCTGAGTAGGCGAAAAAGTCAGAGATGAAAAGAAGGTTAACCATTTCAAATGGTTGTAGTGACCCATGAGGCAAGAAGTAAAATTCTTTGGCCTAAGCTCATTCTTCTTCAAAAGAGATTTCACTTTTAGGATCATCTCGTCTCATCCTCATCACTTTTTGTTAAATTTCTTGTAAAAATCTGAAAATTAATCATAAGTTTTCTAGATGCTATTTGAATCTTATGCAGTGCTTATTTGCTACTATTTTGAGTCTCTTGATACTTTTTTGTAGTGTCATTGCACTTAGAGATTGCTGTAATGCATCAACTTCACATTTTTGGTCGAGTTTTTGTTTTGTTTTATAGGTACCATGGACTATGATCGAAACTATGAAATCCACTCAAAGAACCGAGAGCGAGGAAGACCTCCAAGGCGATCATCACGCTAAGAAGATAGGAGAAGACGAGACCAAACCGCACTGGAGGAAGAGCAACCCTTCAACATGGCTAGCTATAGGCGCACAAGAGACGCTTCACGCAATGCTATAGAGGCTCGCGGCCTCACTCCTCCAACATGTGAGCTTGCTCTACCACCAAGAGAGCCAACTTCTCCTCAATAACGTGAAGTCAAATTTATTGGCGCTTCAATGAATACTGCAGTTGACTACCTATAGTACATGAAGAAATTAAAGATCAAGCCAACTCTACGCATTGACTACTCGACTTTGAAGACTCTAGGGATTGCTGAAGATGTCATTTTGTACTTGGATGACCTCAGACTTTGAGCATTCATGGAGCTCGAAAATCCTACCTACAAGGAGCTCACACGCGAGTTCTTAGCATTTGTTTAGCTATCCTATCCGCAAGGTAAAAGACCAAGACCAAAAGAGGGTAATCTTTTTTTTTTTGCAATTCAAGGAAGTTCTTTCTCTATTAGGATTTCGTGTATCTGCGAGACACTTGGATTGAAATTGAGGAATGAGACAGACATGAGTCAAGAATGCAACGAAGAGCATTGGGAAATAATGGGAAAATGCGTTTATGGACATGAGAGACATTCGTCCGCCTTTCGCACATGGATGTGTGTTTAATGCATCGATCGATTGCTCATAGACTCTTCTCCCAAGCTAATTAGTAGTGTATACTAATCCCCGAGCTTGTACTACTTGATATACTATATTTCGTGAATTCATCATGCATTTAGGATAAATTTTCGTTCATATTGCATTCATATTTAGATTAATTGTAACTTTTGTCCCAGTTTAGGTTTTAAGACATGTTGCATTAGCATTTGCATATATGCGTCATTTTTAGGTTATATGGTGTACATGGAGCTGTGTTGGATGATGAGCGTGGACAAGAGGATGAAAGAAGAGCTTATGAGTTGATGGGAATCAAAGGAAAGCTCGAACAAAGGAAAAGAAGCTGAGATCGATCCTTAGATCGATGAGCATTGCCCGTTTCAGCTGAGATCGAGCTGAAGATCGAACTGGTTCACCCATTTCAACCGGAGACCGAGCTGGAGGATTGAGCTCTCTTTCCCATTTCAGAAGAAGATCGAGCCAAAGATCGACCACTCCTGCCCGTTTCAACTTGAATCGACCCAGATGGTCGATCTTATTTTTCTTCCTTCCTTGCCCAGCTCATGTTTTGTCTTCTAGTGGGGGGGTTTGTGGTCCTATATAAACACTTTACCCTATTTTTTAGGGGATCCACGTTTTTCTTTAGTCTTCTTCCCCATTTTTAGATCTATGACCATTGTAGAGAAAACCTTAGCTTTCATTTTGTAAAAACCTTGATTTTAATTTAAGTACATGTCTCTTTAAGCTTTAATCTTTCTTCTTTATTAGCTTAATCATGTTGAACACCTCTCCTCCTATGATTATGAGGGGTTCGAACATGATTAAGGAGTAGTCTTTCTTGGATCTGAAGATGGGTTAGATTAGGATGATTTAAGTGGAAAGCTTGGTGTTTGGGACTTAATTTCATAAAATCATTTCTCATTTAGTGTTCCTAGTGTTAGATTAGCATAAACCATGCAATCTAAACACAAGGGCATTTCTCACCGTAAAAGTGTTTGATGAAATGCCCTAACCAACTAAATGAAGAGATCTACCTTCTTATACTAGATTAGGTTCTCCACCTTTGCAAATTTTCCCCGTTACTAATGAGCGTTAGGTATTGGGTTGAGGATTAACTTTTAGATTAGTACCACCTAAGATGGAAAAATCTAAGTTAGCAACCATGTGATTAGTACCACCTAAGATGGGAAAATCTAAGTGAGATCCTTATGTCTAAAAATAAGAATTGTTGGAGTATGAACATCAAGTTAGCAATCTTAATCTTCTTATTCAATTCCTCCATCTTCGAATTCTTGCTTTTAATTTCACATTTCGAATTTAGCATCCTTTCTTTGAGTTTAGTTTTGCTTGTTGCTTATTTAAAGTCTTCTAGCTTATTACTTTTCAAGGTTTAATTTTTATGCATTGTTTCCATTTCAATTAGGTTGTTAGAAACTTTTCTCTTTGATTGTGCTTAGATTAGATAGATTTATGCATTCATAGTGTTTTTCTCTACCCATTGGATTGATACCTAAAATACTACAATGACAAGAGTAGTAGAGTTTTAAGAATTGATTGTTAGAACCAAAAAAATCCTATTATCACTACTTTAGTTCGCCTTCAAGGACAGACCATTACCCACGTTCCCCGCATGTGTCTTAGCCGAGAGACTTGTGAAGGTGAAGCAAGACATTATCGTACCGTGATGCGAGATTGCCTCAAGTACCTATGGAGGTATTATTACTGTGATCATGGAAGCTGCAGGAGTGGATATGAGTGTAGAGAGACCACTCGATGATGCATGGTTCGATCTTCTTCAGTTCTAGATGAATCGGAACCTCACATGAGTTACTATGGATCCGGACAGGTTTGGATATCAATACCGCATCGGGAAAAAGGATGACCGCACTGTTTACCTTCCATCTTCTACCATTTCGTGACTTTTTGAGGGTCGCCCGCAATGGATCCCAAACCCGGAAGAGTTACACGCCGAGATCTCTCGCCTCCCACTCACCATAGGTGAATTTGTAGCCACCAAGGCTAGGAAAGAAGCGAACGGACGGAGAGCCCACCATCCGTCGTCTTCCTTTACACGCAGCACTTCTCGATCCACTTCAGCTGATCCCACGATCATTGCGCTCCAGGAGCAAGTTACACGTCAGCAAGAGATGCTCGTAGTGATAACGTGAGAGCTTAGGGATAAGGGACATATCGATGGCGACTTTTATACCCTGATTTCGATTGCCTAAAATACATTCTGTCTCGGTCAACACTCTTTCAGCTTATGAACACGGTTCCATAGATTCTATATTTTCTTATATTTATGCTTTGAATTTTATTTATCTTATATCGAGTCAGTCGCATCTTTTCACCATTTTCTCAATGGGGTAGTGTGATTTAAGTACGGAGGAGGATTTATCTGTACTAAGATTTTTTTCTTTTCTTTGTTTTGATTTTCATTGAGTCATTTTCATGATTTTTATCTTTTGAACTAAGATGTATTTTGATATATATGATATTATTTTAGATACCATGACGCAATCCGATAATGATTTCGACCAATGTGCTTCTACACTATGTCCTAGTAACAACTCTTTCAACCTTCAATACTAGACTAGAAAATAGCTAGAAAGCCCGCGATACGAAATCCCAAAGAATTTTGATCTATAGAAATTTCATTGGAAGGAATACACTAGCTTTATTTGGAATTAATTTTCTTGTCAACAGATTTAGGCGATCCACGATCCAAAACGTTCTGGACATCTTATCTTTTTCACCACTCTTTGCTGATCCCGAATGGCCAATTCACTTTTAGTTGGTATCTTCCCCGAACCCTTTACCATCTTTCAAACTTCATGCAACTCTCTTGTTTTCACATTGCGCATATATGTGCAAAAAGGCCGGAGAGGGAGGAACGTCATGATTTTCAATCGCAGAAGACGCAAGATCAAATAGTTAAGGCACAGAAGTATCAACAAGAAGAGTAAACAATTTATACCTCAAAAAACTCAAAAGAAAGGTAAATATTTGTGGTGCCTAAGACTCTACTTCACTAAGGCACTTCCTGTTTCATACAAAAATAAAAACTAAAATAAAAAATAAAAGAGAAGAAACTCAGAACGTAGGGCATGAATTCTTTAGAAGAATTATGATGGCACTTGTCCATAAAAAAAAGAGTTATTAAAAGAAACCGATAGAAAAGAAAGTCTAAAAAGAGTCTAGGAGAGACGAAACATTCGCAGAGGCAAAGTATGGTTGGCTTGTGAGAGTTTAGATGCCACCCGAAGCAAAAAAATCCAAGTATGGGGGAATGGCGATGAAAATAAAAGGAGGATTTCGCGGAGGTACCTATGCGAAAAGTGACTAGAAATCATGGATCACTACAAGCCATTTATACCTAACCTCATTTTAATTTGCTTAATTCTCTTGACAAGAATCAAGCCAACCTTATTATTACTTGGAGTTTAGATAGTGAGATTTTCTTAAAGAACTAGTACTAAAAGAACTATAGTGAAATTTTTCTGGACTAAGCTTCGATTGATGTGGTTCGATGGATTATGGTTTAGAAGGATGTTCACTGAAATTTTCTGGTTCTCTTATTTTCAAACATATTTCTGAACTTTTATCTATGTTTTGTTTGAGGACAAACAAATGTTTAAGTCAGGGGGAGTTGATAACACCAATATTTTACACCTATAATCTACTATTTCAAGATCTTTTGCAGGTGTTTTAAGTTGGTTTTCAAAGTTTTTCAAGTAATTTTCATGTTTTCTAGTTTCAAAAGTCATTTTAGGTATTTTGGGCGAAAAGACATCTTTTGGATCTTTTGGAGCAAAACGACATTTTGGACAGATTCTGACCACCAGAAGTATCAGATCAGATGGAGGCCTCTCAAAAATTTCATATGACTCATTGTTGGAGACAAGAAAGAGTATTGAGTCATGGGACGCAGAGAAGTGGTTTCAAGGCAATCTCACGGTTAGATCTCTAGTTATGCCAAATTCATTGAAGACATATTCTGCAGGCGCGGGGAAGTAATGCATTGAAGAACCAAAGAACAACCACTGTGCCACCAGCCTCGCATGGCGCAGCGAGAATTTTCATGGTGCCGCCAGCCCAGGTGTGATCCATAAGCCCAATTTGCATGTTTAAGACTTTTGATCGATTTAAATCCCGAGCCTTTCTCTACACTTGAAGACTTATAAATAGCCAACGACTTAGGGTTGAGAGAATACGTCTTTGGCAGAGCTTATCAGCCTCATTCACGCACACAGCAGCCTTCAAGTTCTTATTTTTGTTTTTACATCTTTGTTCTTAGTTTTTTTCTTTAAAGGAGAAAATCTCTTCATATGCAACTCTTTGGAGACGCTTTATAAACCCTTCTCTTTAGTGTAATACTAACGTACTTTCATATATCTATGATGTCTCTCGTTTTTATGAGCGAGTAGTCACCTAGTTAGGTTTAAAAGGGTTTCTAGGTTGATAAAAATAGGTTTTCTATTAGGTATCTTCGTTTATTTCTTTTACTTATTGCATATTAGGATTGATAAATCAATTAACGTGTGTATTTATTAACTGGACATAGAGTAAACGAGCGGTTGCGTCGTAGGATACGAAACCATACATACAAAGCACCGTGAGTGTCTATAAACCGATTCATTATTGCGTGTTTGGCTGCGCCGTGAGATGCGACTGCATACTCTCGGAGTAGTACAAACATAGGTGATTAGATCTATGATAGGTGATCATAACGAACCATTTCAGCTTAAATAACCTAGACGACATAGTCTCTTATAAACCTAAGACTCTTTTTAGACTTTCTTTTCTTCCGGTTTGTTTTTATAACTCTCTTTTTTATGGACAAATACCATCATAATTCTTCTAATGAGTCCAGGGACTATGTTCGAGTCTCTTCTCTTTTTTCTTTTTTTTTCTTTTTTTTTTTATAAAACAGAAAGTGCCTTAGTGAAGTAGAGTTTTAGGCAGCACCAAAATTTATCATTCTTTTGAGTTTTCCGAGCCATAATTGGTTACTCATCTTGTTAATACTTATGTGCCTTAACCATCTGATATTACGTCTTCTGTGACTGAAAATTATATTGTTCCTCCCTCTCCGACATTTTTTCACATATCTGCTCAAAATGGAAACAAGTTGCATGAGGTTTGAAAGATGGTAAAGGGTGCGGGGAAGGTACCAACTAAAAATGAATTGGCCGTTCGGGATCAACAAAGAGTGGTGAAAAGGATTAGATGTCTCGAACATTTTGGCTTGTCGATCACTTAAATTTGTTGACAAGAATTTCGATCTATAGGAATTTCATTGGAATGAATACACTAGCTCTATTTTATTTTTTGAATTTAATCAGTGAACCCCAGATAATTTACTTGAGCCCAATGCCTTTTAGCTATTGTTTTACAACAGTTTTATTTTCATTTCTTGCTTAATCCGATACTACAAAATCGTGAAACAAAAATTTTCGTGGAAATCATAAGATCTTCGCAAAACAACAATTTTTGTGGATTTGACCCCTTTATATTTTATTTGTATTAGTGAGCACTTCAAGCTATCTTTAGAGGTAAAACTTGAAGCACAATAAACCTTGCATCAGAATTCACGAACCAAGAATACATTAACAAGTTTACAAAGTGTTTTGGAAGAAACTTATGATCTTATAGGAAAGATAAATTTTTCTATCTGAGCTAGGCATTGATTCCTATGTTCCTTAAGTTCCTAGGATCCGACAATAATACAAGAATATGTCTCTTAGCAAAGATTATAGACAAATGATAAGTCTAATGCACAACAATCCCACCCACCCACACATCACTTTCAAGTAAGTCTTCACACCATTGCTTGAATTTTAATCTATCTTTTTATCACCCATTGGACTTTTTCACACAGAGGATAATGTGATTTAAGTCTGGGGGTTTATCTATTACTAACTATGTTTTATTTCATGAGTCTTTCACATGCATGTTTATTTTAATCAAGTAGTTTTATCGAGTCAAAATCTCTTTTTATTCTTTTAGCTTGGAACAACAAACTTTGCTAGGTACAAATCACTCTAAACAGAAAGTCTAATGACCATTCTGGCAGAAATTAGAAGCAGGGATTATTAAGTTGAACCCAACGAGTGGATCGTTCTACTAAAGAAAGGTCAGATTTCTTGTGTACTCGAAGAATTTTGCGTTGACTCTTCACTTAATGAATCAAAAAAATTATTCTTGGGGTTTGAGGTACATCGAATTTAATTCTTCTTTTAGACACTGTCAAGATAAGGTTGTACAATATCTCTTTGATCTTCCCTTATTAAATAATAATAATTATAATAATAATAATAATATATGTATACTAAGTTTAAGAACGGTAGCCTCAGCTTCGTGAAAAAGGACAAGGAAGGTTAGCCTAAACTCATGAAACCGTCTCCTCACAAGGAACACGAAAGTGAGTGGCACCGTTCGAGATCTACAAAAAGGAGAAAAAGAAAAGAAACTTGATAAAAAAATATAAAAACACCCTAGAAAAGTAGGGAGAAAATCGACTAAGAATACACAAAATAGGGGAGTTGTACCGAAACTGTCTTTGTTCAGGCATTTCGAAGAAAAGAGTCTATGGTGTCTTTGATCGATACTCCCTCGATAGAGACCGCACACTAAATGAATAAAGGGGTCAATAAAAGAGAGCTCGAACTACTCTAAGTGATCTTGAATCGTATTTGGGAAAAACAAAAACCTCTAGGTAATTAGACTGAAACGTTTTGGATTTTGATTCCAAATTATGTGATTCAACAAGTCGAATTATTGACTTGATGATTTCCTAAGTATTGTGATTTTCCATGTTTTCAAACCTCTCTCCTTTGGTAATATTTTTTTTTGTTTGAGAACAAACAAAAGTTTAAGTCTGGGAGAGTTGATAACACCGACATTTTACCAATTTTAGCTATCACAAATGAGCACTTTAATAAGTATGTCACTCGATTTTATATGCATTTATAGTTTTTTCGAGTATTTATATGTTCAAGACTTTTTCAGGTTATCTTAACAAAAAGAATGCAAAACGGAGCAAAACAGGGATTTTAAGACATGTGTGAAATCACAGTAGTTCGACATCAAGCGGAAGCCTTATATATTCTTGATCAAGTTTATTTTTTGGAGAAAAGATAGGCTGATCTACTATCTTTCACGTAGAAGTGGTTTGAACTCAATCAGATATCTAGATATCAAGATATATCAAACGCAAGAAGGCCCGTCTGACCAGCCCAGAACAAGCCCGTCGACCGGCCAGAGTTCATTTGCCCGGTCCTCCACAGCCCAGCTGCGGTAGAATCACCTCCTGGCCGGTCCTCCACCACTCACACTGCTGGCCAACTCAAAACATCATTATCAAGCCTGTTTGCAAGCCCGTTCAAGCCCAATTGCCCTTCAAACTAAAGGGAACCCTAAGTGACGTATGAGGAGACTTGAAGACCTATATATACTCTTGTTTTAGGTCTTTTTGTGAGCTCCCATCATCAAAACGTAGCCACCAAAAGATTTATAGCCGCATAAGGCTTTTTGCTTTGTTCTTCCTCTTCAAGGGGGAGAGAGATCTTCTCTCGAACCCTCCCTACTTTTATTTGTTTAATTCGATTATGCATGCATTAATATCGTTTCTACTCGCCCAATCATGTTAGAGTAGATTCGTAGTAGGTTTCTAAGGGTTATTCGAAGGGGATTTCATAAACAATTTCGAATAAGTGGACAATTGATTGCATAGTCGTATTCTAGAATTTTCTTTCGTTCTAAAGATTTTTTATTGCATGAATCTAGCGTAACTAACTAGAGACTGATCATAGGATTTTTTAAAGCCGCTAACGTATTGAATTAATTCACCGGATCTAGCTTAGACGAGCGGTCGCGTCGTAAGATAAGAAAGCATACTTACGAAGTGCCGTGAGCGTTGTAAAGAACTCGATCATATATATTGCGTGTAATTGCGTTGTAAGCTACAAAAACATACTTACAGAGTAGTTAAAACATAGATGGTTTAGTTTATAAAAGTAGGGAAACCATGAAGTCGTGATTTAAGTTTAGGGAAAATAGGCCTTGTCTCGTTTACTTTGCTTTGATTCTTGATTCATTTAGTTACAACCTCAGAGATATCCAAAAGAACCCAACGCCTTGTTTGCTTATCTTTAGTCGCACCTTTACTTTTCACACTTTTTAATTCGTTTTGATTTGCTTAATTTCATTTATTGCTCTCTTATTTCCGCACTTTTATATTCTCGCTTAGATTAGTTTATTTACTTGCACCGTTTTTAAATTTCCATCTTTCAATACTACCATATGTGACACACAAACCTCAAATCCCCATTGTCTTAGAAGCGCTTCTAACCGCTTATTGATTTTTGCTACCAGACTTAGATTATTTGTGTATCGATACCTCAAGTACTACAACGCACATCTGTGCACGCATTTAGGGTTTATACATTTAAAGCTTGAAAAACAAACTCTAAACTCCGCATCAAGAGACTTGTTCTCTACCTAGTTCCTAGGATGACAAACAGTGCTACCTACGTGTATATGATAAAGTTAAGCGTTGGCTTTTAATGATTCCATAACTTTGTAATTGTGAAGTATAACATGACACTTATGGATAAGTTAATGGCATATCACCTAGTGAGTGTGAAATGGGGCCGTTTCTAGGGGAATGAAAGTGAGGTTATATTCTCCAAGTTCCCTCATGAATAATCAGGCATGTTCAAGGTCAAAATGAACAAAATAAAGAACTTAGTTCTTCGAGAATTGAAGCTGTATTACAGATGATGTCTTGGTTTACATTAAAGTTTGGGTGGGTGGTTCAAAACATCATGATCACCTCCTGGACGAGTAAACGCAACATATATTAATAATAAGCTGCAAAATGCTGCATACTCAAACACTGTGAATTTTCATCTATACTCTCGAAAAGTTCGTCTGTCTAGTTATAATATCTAAGTCTAGTCATATGTGGGGATTGTTATAACAATTTTTAAGCCAGATGGGCTTCGTCCATTTGTAAAAAATTGGATGTTATGTGAATGAGAAATGGGCAATTGGGCTCATAAGAAATCCATAGAATGTTGGCTAATAGTTAAATGAGAAGAGTGTGTTTTGTCCGAGCTACATGTGCCGACGCCAGGCCAAACCAGACTAGGCACGGGCGCGGGTTGTTGGTCGAATGGGCTTTCGGGCCAAAGTTTCTATTCCTTTTCGGCCAAGATTTGATTAATTTTTTGGGCTAAATATTTAAACAACACCAATCAAAATTCTAGCCCATCAGATTTTTTGGCCTTAATCTTGAATGAAATTTGGGATTTAATTACCAAATATTTTGTTCAAGTTTTCGTCATTATTCTCTCTCCTTGCGAATTAAATTAGAATGATATGATTTCCAACGAAGAAAGATATGATGAATACTTTGGTTATGATCGAAAACTGTTGTTGGAATTGTCATACAAAATATATCTTTATTTGACTTGTTAGACAGATATACCAAATATTAGGTTGTATTTGGATCATGGGCTCAAAAAAAATAGTTTAATGCGAAATGATAAGTTCATAGATACCAAAAAACATGTTTCTTTCCAAAAAATAAATAATTACAATAAAAGCAAAACGGTATAAAGTTTTTCTAAAATTTAAAAAGTGGTTTTAGGACCTCTTTATAATAACCTTTACTCAATTTTTTTATGCTCTTAAATTTTTAATAAAACAAAAATATTTACAGATTATTTAGTACAGATTGCATCACAAAATTTAAAATAGACTGAGATTAACATTATGATAAAACCTGTAATTTATATGATGGAAAACAAGTGCGCGGACACTAACCTAGTATACTTTAAATCTAGTAGAATTGATTTAAACTTATACAACCAATAACACCCTCTAAATGTCTTTCGAGATCACATGTTATTGAATATGAAATTTATGTAAAACCAATTAAAATCACTTAAAATCCTTTGTTATTCAATCAAAAATTGGTAAAAACTAAATCAAATCCATAATTATTGAAAATACTTTAAGTAGTAGATTTAAAAGTATTTTAAGTGATTTTAAATTATTTTGGTGGAGTTTGTTAGTTAAAAATATGAAAAACCAAATCTCATTGTTTTAGGTGGGGTTTCATAGATTTTTAATAGCAAACTAGGTGATAACCTGCGCTATGCTCAGGATAAAAAATCAATAAATAATTTTATTAAAAATATTTTTGAAATAGTTAAAAGTAAAAATAATTTAATCAATTTTATATATATGTGAATAATATAATTTAATATTTTACTTTTTTGACATAATATTTTTAACTTATTTTCAAGTTTAAATATTTATATTATTTGGTTAATTTATATGGTTCTATTAGCAAACCATATAAAAAATAATTATAAATATGGATATCTATTAAAATCACACATATCAAAGTATTTTTTATTGTAACCTAAATTATAGTTTTAATTTGTTATAATTTTCTAATTTTTTATTATTAAAATCACACATATCGAAGTATTTTTTATATAAACATATTTTCTGTCTAATCAAAAAAACATATTGTGTATAAATTATACTTCATTCAATAATATTTTTTTAAACTATATTTTATTCATTTTTAAGAAATGTAATGTGTAATATGATGTATATCATAAATCATCATATAACCTAAAATTTGATTTTAGTAATCCAATTTTCTGGTTATATTAAAAGTAATAAATGGATAAAGGCATATAATGTAATTAGTCAAATCAAAAAAGGAAATTTGTATTAGAATAATGGGAGAATAAGCGTGGTGGTGACACATCAGCAACATGGCACCATTGTAAATATTTCAAAAAATAAGCTTACTCTCGAAAAATGTTTATCAATCTTATTATATAAAGTAGGATGCATCAAAGTTAGTTTTTAACATGATCGTGACACGTGTCAAGTTAATCTTATTATATAAAGTAGGATGCATCAAAGTTAGTTTTTAACATGATCGTGACACGTGTCAAGTTAATCGATTAGATTTTGACACGTGTTAAAAAATTCAACCAATTATATTTTAACATAATGTTTACATAAATATAAAACTTAGTTTTAAAAATAAAAAAGGAAAATAACTTTTTCGATTATCTTATTATATAAAGTAGGATGCATCAAAGTTAGTTTTTAACATGATCGTGACACATGTCAAGTTAATCGATTAGATTTTGACACATGTTAAAAAAAATCAAATAACTAGATTTTAACATATTGTTGACATAAATGTACAAATTAGTTTTAAAAACAAAAAGGAAAAATAAGTTTCTTTTTCGATTACTAATACAAAAAGGAAAATAAAAAAAAAACAAAAAAGTAAATTAGAAAAAGGAAAATAAGTTTTTTATGTTTTCCATTTAAATTAAGAAAAGAAAAATAAGTTTTTTATATATTTCATTTAAACTAAGGAAATTGTATGATCAATTACTCATAATAAAAGGAAAATCAAAAAATTAGTTTTAAAAATAGAAAAAGAAAATAAGTATCTTTTTCAATTACTAATACAAAAAAAACGATACTAATATATATATTTTAATTAAAAAGAAAAAAATTTAGATGCTAATGATACTAATATATATTTTAATTATAAAAAAAAAATTAGATGCTAATGATATGACATTAAACGATGGTGAGCTCAATAAGGAGAAAGGTATCAAGAATCATGTAGAGAGGCTTTTGATGCGAGTATTGAGAAACATAACTTCTCCAGAGAGCAGAGAGATCATATAAGGGAGATGAATGTGAAGAGAAAGAGATACTTTATTTGCTTGAAGAGAGTTAATGGAGAGATTGTTAACATACTCGAATGACTCGAATTGCATACCCAAGTTTTTTATGCAACGGAACAAAACAAAAATAGTTGATAAAGTGTGTGAAGTATATGAAAAGTATGTTTAATGTTGCTTAGCACCCGCAAAAAATTGTGTGTTTTAATTGAAAATAAATGAGAATTAAAATAAATAAATAACTCTTAGGTTTTGAAATTGTGTTTTTCAAATATTTTTTTCGGTAGTGATCAGATTTTGTTTTCTATTTTCTTAAAAAACATTTTAATGATTTTTAAATATTATTATTATCAATCTGGCGGATCCTAATCTAGATTTTAATTATGATAAAAGAAAGATAATTAATTCGTCAAAATTTTAGAATAAATATATATATATATATAAAGTATTATAAATAAACATAATTCATATAAGAGTATTAAAACATATATATTTGTAAATATTAATAAAAGTAAATTTTATTTTTCTTTACAAATTATTCGATTTTTTTTTTAATTTTTTTTTACGGGTTTAAAATATTTTATTAAAAATCCACATATATGCGGGTCCTATTCTAGTTAATATATAAGAGATCATAACAACTTTCCTAATTCATCCAAAATTATTTAAAATTTTGTTAAAACTCAAATCATTCCAAATCTGTTATTCTAACTTAATTTTATTTTATTTGAACAATTATTTTCAAACTTAGTTTACTGGTATTAATTAAAGGGGGGAACTAAACTCCATTTGGTTCACAAATCAAACTGACGCCCACTTGAGCTTATTAAGGATAAATTTTTTTCCAAAAGTATTAAATTTTAATAAGATATTGCAATTTGAGAGATGCATCAAGACCTACTACTGCTGGTATAGCTTCTATTATATTAGGGTTTTTTTTTATAACTTTCTTGTATTATATTAGTTTTTTTATTTTGAACATTATTATATTAGTTACTACTTACTTACTAGTATGCTATATCATTTTTTAATAATTATCATTCACCGTCAGATTTATATAGCTTAATTTTTAAAATAGACGTAAAATAGGATCTTCGTTAATTAAACAGAAGAACATCTTATAAACGTGGTCAAAAAGAAAATAAAATCTTATAAACTATTTTCAAGATCCATAATATATTTTTAATACATATGATCGAATACTCCAATGCATCTTGAGATACAAAATAAAAGTCAAAGAAAAGAGTCGCCACGTGAAAATGTTACCAACTAATAGAAAAACACTTAATGTAAAGGTAGAGAAAAAGTATCTATAAATGTATACCCATGGCAGTAGTCATGGGTCACTCAACTGAATCTCTTACTAAGAATATTTTGAATAATGGCTTCTTCTTCAAACAAGCTTGTGTTCTTCTTCTTAGCTTGCCTCCTCCAGTTCACATTTTCAGATTACCTCGTGGCTGGAAAGTCCGACAAAGTGAAGCTCAATCTTTACTACGAATCACTTTGTCCCTACTGTCAGAATTTCATCGTCAATGGTCTTATCAAAATCTTTGACTCCGATCTCCACACAATCACCGATCTCAAGCTTGTTCCATTCGGTAATGCCAAAGTCTCCGATAATCTGACCGTCACTTGCCAGGTTCTTTTCAATTTCTCCCTCTTCTTGTTTGATATTTCCTAATTATATGATTAGCTCACTTGTATCTACATTATGTGGTACTCTTTTCTAATTAATTTTGTTTGGGAAATTAATTTTGTGAAGCATGGTGAAGAGGAATGCAAACTAAATGCCATTGAAGCTTGTGCAATAAGAACTTGGCCCGATCCGGTATATAATTAATGAATGCATTTATTTACTATATTATACTTCCTCTATCTTTAGATTGATTTTCTAAATATTTTTCTTGTTCTAAAAAGGTTGATTTTCTAAGTTTTTTTTATTCATTTTTATCAATCAATGTTTTTTCTAAAACCGTGTTTCGGATCTTTGACTTTTAATCTCCCTCCAATACCAGGAATCAGCCTTTAGATGTTCCGATTTAAAAAATAATCTTGCATCCCATAAAAATTTTGAATATAAGACACACAAAAATCAACTCCGTTGTACTACCACTAGACCACCAAATGATATTAATTGAGAATATTTGAATGTGTTGAATTACTATATATAGGTTTATAGTTATGAAAAAGTGTTTAGTGAGAAACAATAATGTATTTTATGACTAAACATTAGTTGTTTTTTTTTTAATTTGTGTGAAAACGCACAAAATCGTGCTATTAGAAGAGAATAAGATCTTACGATTCATTGCTACTTAACTAATTATTGATGGCATAACATGTACATATGTAATTAGTTAACTAATGAAAAATTTAAGGAAATATCACTTTAATTATGTTTTAAATTTTAATAAATTTTATTTAACAGTCCCCAAAAATACCGACTGTGTGGAGTCAGGCAAAATAATTGTAAGGACTAAGGATTTAGTTGTAATGTTTTTGGAACGCAGAAATTGCACTACAGGTTCATAAGGTGCGTAGAAATGGACACGAAAAATTGGAAATCATGTGTTAAAGATCCTAGGCATGAGAAGGCCATCAATGATTGTTACAAAGGTGATCTCTCTAAAAAGGTAAGTATACATAAAACACTCAAAACATATATTGTATAAATATATAACACTCATAGCATAACCATTTTATTTTTATTTGATTGCAGCTCATACTTAGGTATGCAAAACAGACCTTGAGTTTGAAGCCAAAGAAAACATACGTACCATGGGTCACACTCAACGGAAACCCACTCTATGAGGTTAACCTCCTTATAAACTCTTCTTTTCATGAATAATATGACTTCGTTTATTTACAATTTTTTATCAATCAAAAATGTGATTTATTACTAATTGTCTTTTTGGTTTTGGGAGATGCAGAGTTATGATGATTTTGTGCCCAGAGTCTGCAAAGTGTACAAAGGAAAGGCTGCTCTTCCAAAAATCTGCAATTCCTCTGTTTTGTCTAAGTCACCTGAAAGAAAAGTGTCGAGCTTCAAGTCTCCTATGCCGATGAAGCTATAAATTACTAAAGTAATAATCAATCTACTTAATTGAACTGTTTCTAAACTTTTTATGTTTATGCGTTGATGAACCTTCTTAATTTTGTTTTTAATTAAAATCGACTGAAATAAACTAGATTAAACCAATTTCTACAGGCCTAACTTGAGCTACATTAAGAAAATTTCTACAAGTTATCAATATGACGCCTACAATCGAACCACTATTAATGTAACTGGATGGGTACTTTATTAACTACACTTTTGGTTCGACTTGACTTGCAAGTCGCTCTATGAACAACGCCAAAAACGTATATCTGAAGAAGCAAGAAACACTTTGCACTACTTACATTAACAAACGAAAATTTAGTACATTAGCCCATTAGGTTCTTAAGAATCGTGGTTGGAGCCACGAAAATGAAAAAAATCATCACATTGTTTTCTGAGTTCTAGACTGTTCTTATTCAAATATGTGCATATGTCATCTATCTTATTTGTTTCATTATTCTCTGTGATTGTCCTGAGAGCTAACGCATTTCCCATATTGTTTATACCAATTTCTGATTTCTTTATTTAGCTCTCTAGAACCAAACTTTTCATTTATTGTTTTAGCTTGATCTGATTTTTATAAATTTGGGTTACCACACTGATTTGCGGATTATTCTCAAATTAGGTTTCGCAGCTCGTGTGTTTGTGGTTGATAGTCAACGACCTTTTCATTTGCATAACTTGACTGATGAGAATCTTCAGGTTGTTATTCTTCACACTGATGATGATGAGAAAGCAAGCAGATCTTGCTTATGATTTTGATGTCCTGAAACTCGCAAATGAGAGCTCTCAAGAAGAAGAAGAAGAGGAAGAAGAAGAATCTGATAATGATTACGAGAGTCGAAGCAAGAGGAGAAGAGTGGGAGATGGTGTGAAGGTTTTGCAGAAACAAAAGAAGGATTATTACAAGATGGGATCATTCCATGGGAAGCCATCTGGATGTTTGATGTTTGAGCTCTGATCTCACTTGTTGAGGACGAACACGAATGAGTTGTTGTGATTGGCTTTTGTTTCATTGGCAGATCAATTTGTTCATGAGAAATTGAGAGATAAAAGATATAAAGCTGCGGTAAAGGAGCTTGAACAAGACATCAACAGTTCAGGGAACATAGACAAGATCACTTCTGAAAGATGGGACGAAAGTTCGAGCACCCCATTGCTCGAGAATCTGGTATGAAGAGCCTAGGGTTATGCTTCTAAGGGAATGGACATTGTTTGACTCCATGATTTGATCATCTTATATAGCCACCAAGTTGAAGACTTGGAGCGATGTACAGCGCCAAGAAACTGAAGCTTCTTCTAGCTCGTATGGGATATTCTCTTATCGAATGCCAGCAGAAGTTTCCATACATGAGCCACCAAGTGTAGAGTAAAATGAAGGAAGAGTTCGATAGGTTTTTACCGGAATACGGGCTGAGTGATTTCGATTACCGGAGTTTCTTACGGCTTCACGGTTATGGTTCAGCGGTTTCAGCTGCACATGTTGTTCAAGGTGTTACAATGTGTCATGGCCCAATCCCCTTTTTCCCCCAAAAAACCTAAAGGCCGATGACGTAAGGCCTAAGACTTAAACTAATATTTAGGGCATCCTTTCCCTCTCCCTTTATAACACCGTCGCCCAGAAGCAGAGAGAGCACCGAAATCACCAAAGCGAAGCTCTGACGGAATTTTTGCAGCCCAGCCGTCAACCCTCCGATCAGTCATCTTATGAGACTCTTTCCCGTCGATTATGAAGGACCCAGAACTCAATCTTGGTGTCATTGGAAATATCTTCCTCTTACCTTTCCATAACATCAGATATCGCGGGATTTGAAGGTATGTAGCGTTAGATATCATCAATTCAATAGGACGTGTCGAACTGTTAAAACCCAGACTTAGCCAAAGAACTGTTTTTCCAGTTTCGCGGAATCGTTTTGTGGAGCAGTTTCCCGGCGACTCAGAGCGATTCAGATTACGATCTAGGTGTCCCTGGAAAGACCTTTCTGCGACGAAACCACGAGAGTAAACCGCTTTTCATTTGAAGGTAAACTCGGTCCGATATCTGATCTGCAAGGTGGGCCAAGATCTGTGTTTTTCCAGAAATGCAGAATTTTGTCCAAGTCTGTTAATGCCAGTTTCACATAGGTGTTTTGTGAAGCCGTTTACCAGCGATCTAGGAAGAAATAGATTGAGATCAGGATACCCCTGGAAAGATCTTACTGCGAGGAATCTGTAGGATCTGACGACGTTTCATTTGAAGGTAAATCCGATTAGTTATTCATGTTCCCTTTTGGCCGAAAATCATCTTGCTTTGTCAAAACTAGAAACCCAGAAAGTGCAGTTTATGATCGCAGCTTCGAAGCTCAGCTCCAACGTGTTTTGCCAAACGCCGTTCTCTGCTTGTTGTTGTTCCAAACCGTTTCATCCAAAAGGCTAAGGTAAGGATGTGATATGTGGATCCATAATATGCATTAGATTCAAATGTATGTGGTTATGCTAACTCTAAGGATTGTAGTTTTGCATGTTAATGAGTGTTTGATATGTGGCAATGATTCATGTAGAACGGTAGAGGAATTTAAGTGATAAATATTCTATTGAGAAGTTAGATTGATAATGTGAGGGCCGTATCTAAACTGACGCCGGTAGCTCAGCCCGGGTAGTCTTGTGCGGTGATATTTGTATGGACTGTGGCCGGTAGCTCAGTCCGGGCACACCAATAACCAGCCGACGGGCGAGTATAAGCAGTTGTTGTATGTGAGTTACAACTGGCTGGAGATATGAAGTTAAATGATAAGTTGATGTGTGCATAGAATAAATATGTTATGATGCTAGACTATGTTTTTGATTTAGTATAATTGTATACTTTTGTATTTGGTGTTGTTGTGCATCACGTGGGCAGGCGTGATCGTCCTCACTGAGTAATTCGTTGCTCATACCTCCTTTTATGGATGCAGGTGAGGCTCGGGAGTAAACTCAAGGCGATGAGGTGGTGCTAGTTTTCAGGGAACTATGACGGGTTTATTTATTATTTTCTTTAAAATTATTTAAACATTATTACGGCTAAGTATTTTCCTTTAATTCAGTTTATGTTTTATTGTTAAGACGTTTCAAATTCCCGAGTTATTTTTAATAAAAAGATTTTTAGACGTTAAAGGTTTTGAGGAGTTAGTTGAGATTTGAAAGGTTGTTAAGAAAGCAGGTAACATGCCGTCTCAGGCAAGTTAAGAGACGGGCGTTACAATTTTGGTATTAGAGCCAATGGAAGTCAAACTAGTTATGTCCTAAGAGACTGTCTTGGGTTTGTGAGTTAGGTTCACACTTACGGGATCAGAATTTGGAGACGAATTCCCGTTTAGTGGGTGAGAATTGTAACGACTTGGACCCGTCCCATTTGAATAAGTTTAAATGGATTGATTTGCCTACATAGATCATCAAATTGCACTTATCTTTTTTTTGGTCACTTACCATGAGAAAACTCCAGAGTTAAGTGTTCTTATGTTGGAGTAGGACTAGGATGGATGACCTTCCGGAAAGTCCTCTGTGTAACCATGTGAGTGAGGCTAAAACACGGGAAAAGGTCACGTGGTGATTGCAGGGACAAGTAAATCAGTCGGTCGGGCCACCGAGAAAAATAACGCACCGACCGTCGGACAGGGACGGGCCCCACAGCCCGTGAGAGATGTGGGGCCTCTCTGATAGGGGCAGTCGGAGAGTTACACAACGCTTCTTGAATCGTTTCTTGTCTCTGATGGCTCATCTGCTTCAAAGCAGTTTGGTTTTCAAAGCAGTTTGGTGAAGCTTATGATGCTCTCTCATTAACCAATGTGGATAAGCTGAAATTGGGGATGCAAAAAGCAATCAAAGTTCAAAGAGCGAGGAATCGATTAGAAGCAGAAGGAAATTCAGGTGGGCGAAGATTGATTATTCCATGGATGCTAAGTACTTGGGTTATCCTCAAGCTTTAACAAAGTTATGTTACTTTGTGATGGATGCTTTAAGAGAGAAGGGAGCTCGGATGAAACTGATACTCTGCGCTTGCGCAATCTCAACACCCGAGAAAATACTCGTTGTCGTGTGTTTGGGAAGCCGAGGCTCGGGGCGGTTAGAGGAAATTCCTTTGAAAATGCTTTCAGAAAGGCAGCTGAAGAATCTAAAGCAGATTACTTCCATTAGCTCTTTGAGTCTTCATGGATTGTCTTAGATGCTAACACAGTTACCTCTTTTATGATTGCATTAACTCAGAAGCTCCGACTCTTTAATCATGTAACCAGTTTAATCAAAGAAAAGAAACTCCAGTAATATAATTCGTTGGATAAACAAATCTTTAATTTGTAGAGTTAAGGATAAGATACAAGCAAGCAGAAAAATATTAAAGACCAAAATTTGGACAGAAAATGAACAAAACAGACGTGACACCACCAATAATCCAATTTTCATCTAACCCCCAAAAAAGAGATCTGATAAGAAGATACAATAAAACTATAAACGTGAAGCAGAAACTTCACTGAGACTGGAGAAGTAAAAAGAAACTCATCTTGATGACTTTTTTCTCCATTGGGTTCTCCCACGATTGATCTCCTGGCCGTTTTCTGACAACCTCAGGATATGCAAGAACTGACTCTCACTGTGTCCTTGTTTGCCTGACTTGGCAGACCCGTTGATTCCGGTAAGCTTTGAGACCGTCTCGTCGGGGATCTCAGAGGTGGTGAGTGAATCTACAATGTCATCTTGCTGGCATTCTCTTCTGTAATCTAGAGTTATAACTTGAAGCTCGTGCGTGTCTATGATTTCTTGAGGTATGCTCTGCCATTACCAGAGACCAAACTCAAACTTATCAGTTGGCTCTTCAATAAACGACATTTGGTTTTGTGACGTATACTACTAAGTTACTCACCTCAAGGACCCATCCAATGTAAGTGACGTTATTAACATGCTGGTTCATGTCCAGATCAGCTCGTCGAGGCTTAAGCCCAAGCATAGAATACTGAGCTGGATCTTCCAGTTTAGGGATTTTCTTTAAGCTGCTATTGTTTTCCTCTGGAAACGCTAGTCTAAGAAAAACACAGAGAAGAAGAACTAGTTGAGATTTTCATGTCAGATAACTGTTTAAATGGCCACAAAATGATTCTTCACCTGGGTTCTCGAGGACAGAAGGCCAAGTACTCGTCCCGAACTTCATCTGTAAATCTTTGAAGCCGCCTCGTGTCTTGATTCATCATCACCCACTTGCTGAGAAGACCCATGTAACATATGTCAGACAATAACAGTTCAGGAATAAGGAATACACAACCAATTCAAGAAACAAATGACTGTGTGTGTATAGTTACAGAGTAAAGCTTGGTATGGTATGACAAGTTGAAAAGGGCAAACCTTGTAGCACGCCCAATAACTTCACCAGTGGCACAGTCCTTTAGAATCCAATCACGTCTTGTTCCTATCCTTCCTTCACTCTGGCACCATGTCTCAATCTCCACCACATCACTCCTATAACCCAAAAAAGAAAGAAAAGCTCCAAAGTTTCAACTCCAAACTACAATTCTCAACTACTCAAAGCCTAAGAAAAAGTAATTACCAAACCGGATATTTGTAGACCTCAATGTGCATTCTTGCAGTAACCCATATGAGATGCAATTTCCGCATGGTGAGTGTTGTAGCAAACCCATCGGTCGAGAATCCAACGTTCTGAACATGGTTACACGCCACCTCCTATATAAATTCATGCTTAACATCAATCACAGGACAAACAGAAAAGACATACCAGCGACAATTGAACACCGGTCTCTAGCCTAGAGCCGCAGAGCTAACCATACACTGAACCAACCACAACCATTGCCTAAATTCATTGTTAATATCAATCACATGACAAAAATACATAACCGGTATCCAGATTTTGCCAAAGCGCCAAACTTTAAGGAGTTTTCCGCAAGCCCACCATAGATAAAGCACCCAAGCCAAAGCCTTAAGTGACATACTCGCAGAGTTTGCACACAATGGAATCGAACTTGGGGCTCTATCTCTTTTGGTCCCTAGACGGCTAGACCCAATACCACTATACCAAAACACACGTGTATAGCCTAGAGCCAAAGAACTATAATCATCAGTCTATAGCGTAGATCCAAAGAACTAACTATACACTAAACTGAGATCACATTAGAAAATCTAAACTAAACCACCGACAAGAACATGATTTGGGAAGAAACCATTGTCTAAACACACAAGAATCGTGATGATTTCAGAGCCGCGCAAGTTTGGTATTTTTCAACAGAGGAAAAACAACACACAAACACAAGTAATCTAAGTCGAAATTTTTCAAAAGAATCAGAACCTGTAAGAGATTAGCAATTGTCTCGACGGTGGCGGTTTTGTTAATCCCAACCTCATAGCTTCTCACAATGAACTTCTCCTTATAGGAATACCCATCTTCCATCAATCGACCGGGACGGAACCGATCCGCCGGTGTACCGTAATTAACCGGACTGATGCTTATTTCTTGATCGGCGGAGAGAATTGGAGGATCCTTCTTTAGCTGAGAAAACGAGACGGAGACGGTACCGCGATTAACCGGAGAATAAACCGGAAGGTAACGGCGAGAATCGGAAAAGAAGAAGGCTTGTAAGTGGTTAGTCACATTACACGAAGAAAGCTTCAACATTTTCTCTGAATAAAATTCGAAAAAAAATTGAGATGCGTTTGTTTATTTGAGGTTTTGGTTTATACTTTATAGGAAGAATCAGAGATTTGTGTTTTGTATCTGTTGTGTCTCGATGGGACCGAGGCTAAGTGGAAAATTTGAAAATTACGAAATTGCCATTTGAAATCTTATTTTTTTGGCCAATGGGCAATGACTAAAAAAGTAGGCTTGTGTGGTGAGTAAGAAAGCTCTGTTTTGATTTCCCTCACCGCCCTATTTATTACTCCTTTTGTATTTAATTAAATGTCGTTTTACGACACAACTTAAGAAAACATTAAATTTTTCTGTTTTACCTTTCATTAAAATATCATTTTGTTTGATAAGAATAATTAATAAGCTGAAAAGATAAAGATAAAACTGGAAAAATTATTATAAATATGTATTGAAATCCGAAAACGATAATTATTTATAAACAAAAAAATAAGTCTAGAACGACATTTAAATTAAAACGGAGGGAGTACTACTTTTATTCAATTTTCCATGTATAAAAGCACTAACTGGTACCCATTTAGTTGAGAAATATAGACAAAAACTAACTGAATTTTTAATTAATATTACCAGTTGAAGTAGCGGAACTTCCTCCAAAAACACCTTTTCACTTCTTCTTTTTTTGGGAGCAAGACTTTTTTACTTGTTTTTTCTTCTGAAAGTAAATAAAACATTTAATGTATTTTTTAGTTTTGAGTTTTTTATCTAAATCTGAAGATCCGAACTGAAACTAAAAAAAACTTGTTTGACTCGGTATTTGATAAATATTAGAATAGGTCTTCATGCTGAGATATTTTGAATATCGATTTGGTTTGGGTAGTATTCCGAAATCGAACGGATATTCAAAATATCTGGAAATCAAACTGATATCTAAAAATTCTTAAATTCGATATACCGAAGAACCGAATGAGTATCCAATTTGTACGAATATCTCATGTATTTTCAGATTTTTCCGGTTTTTTCGGGTATTTCAGGTATTTTGGATACCGATTTTTGGATATTTTGATTATTTTCGAGTAATTTTGGATACTTTCGGGTATTTCGGGTACAAAATACTCGAATCAAACCGGAATCAAACCGGAATCAAACCGAACTCAAACCGAATCAAACAATATATTGATTTTAAACTTTGTATTGAATATATTTTTTATTTTTTTACAGAATAAAATCTACTAAAAATAAATGTGATATTCTGAAAATACGATGGAAGAGTGTTTCCGATGATTGTGTGACGCAAATCAATTATAGTAAGAATATTTAAGAACTCGAAAAATAACTGTTAATTTTAATTAAAAAAATTATTTGTTATTTAAAATATAGAATACTTATGATTTTATAAATTCTAATTTAAAATTTATAACATGATAAGTGAATTCGGTCGGGGTGGAGAAGTATAATCTCTGCTCGATCTCTGGTACAAAAAGGGCTTATCAAAAGAGTTGGTTCAGGTACTTCTATGTCTGTATGGAATGACCCATGGATACCGGCATCTCGCCCGAGATCAGCAATATGCAAAGGATATAATATGTATCCCAAGCTAACAGTCAATCAATTGATTGACCTTGTATCATCAACATGGAATCTACCACTAATTCGGCAACTGATTGTCGCAGAGGATATACAACTAGGGAAATAAGACCAGACCTCTTAAACTGGCACTTTACAATATCTGGAAGATATATGGTAAAGTCAGGATATAATCTCGAGTAGGAACACCCCACAAATGGCGGTATACAAAGATTCTATGGCCCAGATGTGAGCAGTCTACAAGGTCACGCCTGGAAGGTGAAATGTCCGCCTAAAATGAAACATTTTTTATGGCAAATAATCTCTGGTTGTATTTCGGTTATGGATCGACTGCGGAGCAGAGGTATCAACTGTGATCCACAATGTGGACGATGTGGCGCAGAACGAGAAACAATAAATCACACATTATTTGAATGTCCACCGGCTTTCCAAGTCTAGGCTTTATCGGCGATCCCAACACCGCATAATGGGTTCCCAACGGAAGCGTTATACTCTAATATGGCACATCTGTTCTGGCAGCTACCCCAACATGATGGAATGACGGTGTTCCCATGGATATTATGGTATATATGGAAAGCACGGAACGATAAGTTATTCTCAAATATAGATCGTGATCCCCGAGAAATATTGAAGGTTGCGCAGGCGGAGGCAATCGCATGGGATTTGGCACAAGTGGAAGAATTCCAAATGGGGCCTCAACAAAGGTCAGATACATTGGTACCACGAACCACCGCTGGATTAACATGTCAAACAGATGGTTCTTGGAAGGATATGGTCCCGAATGCGGGTTTGGGTTGGTTTTGCCAAGGTTTTGGCACGGATATAACACTAATGGAGTCAAAAAATGTACGACGAAGCACTTCTCAATTACATACAGAATTGGAAGCACTGATATGGGATATGCATTATATGCTCGATGCAAGAAGATTTGCGGTGACTTTCGCCACAGACTGTTCCGAGTTGGTGAAGATGGTGTCTAAACCAGAGGAATGGCCGGCTTTCGCATTACACCTGGAGGAATACGAGAGAAGTAGAAGGGAGTTCTCATCCTACTCTATCTCGCATATCCCACACGCTCAAAATACAAAGGCAGACAAGTTGGCACGGAGTGCACGAGACTACCTTTATCATTTGGATTATGTAAACTCAACTCCCCCGGTTTGGATTTCTGAACCGTTCTAAGAGTTGAGGTTGTTGTCAAAAAAAAAAACATGATAAGTGAATACTGAAGTGAAAATTTTAAATTCTTGGTAATATATTTTATTTATTTCGTAACTATTTAGACCATTTAACTTATAAATATTTTCAGTTATTCAGCTAGATTCCTCGATTACCATTTGAATTCGTGGTTATTTAGACAGATTCTGACAAAAAGCACAAAAAATTCAGCCAAATTCCACATTCAGCAAAATATATATGTTACCATTTGGACCCAAAGTGTATGTATATGTTCTGTTTTGTAGATGCTCTCTACGGAATTGCTAAGACAACAAAAAAAAGTAGGAACATTTGGTTGTTAAACAACAATTTTCTTTAATAGGTACTCTCGTCTATTTGTTTCAAATTAAATCACTTTAATATTGTTGTTTTATGTTTTAAAATAATTGTAGTCTTAGAGTTTTCAATGTAAATTTGACATAAATACATAATTTAATTTTTTTTTCCTTAAGAATCCATGCTGGTTTACAAAAGAGATGAAAAGAATTCTACGTATACAAAACCAAGGAGAAAGTGGTAAATACTTAGGATTGCCGAAACAATTTAGAAGGAAAAAATCTGATATGTTTAACTACATCATTGATGGTGTTAAGAGTGTGAAATTATTGACATAACCTAGAAAATAGATTCTTCTCAAATCAGTGGCAATCTCGATGTCAGTTTTTTGATGATATGTTTTAAACTACCGGATACAGGTGGGTAATGAAATAACGAGTGTAATATCTCGTTTTTGGTGGGAGAAAAACCAGGAAAAGAAAGATATTATGTGGGTTGCATGGAAGAAATTGCAACTGTCGAAGCAAGAAAGTGGCCTTGGTTTTAAGGACCTTGAGAAGTTTAATGATGTTCTTTTGGCCAAGTAGGCATAAAGACTCTTACAGCAACCGAATACACTCTTTGCGAGATTGTTCAAGGCAAAATATTACAAGAATGTTCAGTTTTTCAAGCTATATCGCAGAGTAATCAGTTGTATTGATGGTCATCGATATTGGTAGGTTAGATATCATCAAACAAGGCGTCAGTTTTAGTGTTGGGGATGAGAAGAACATCAGAGTTTTTTCAGACAACTAGAATCTTGGGAATCTTTCGAGGCCACCTATTGAAAATACTAATGATTATTCTCTACGTGTTTGTAATTTGATTGAAAGTATTGAGAATGTGCGAATATGGAGTGATGATAAATTGGAATATTATTTGCAGGATGAAGACAAATTGATTGTCAAATCATTGTTCTTAGCACAACAAAGTGAATCTGATTTTTTGTTTGGTGTTTAAACGACAATGGAGAGTACTCGCTCAAATCTGTATAATATTTAGCAAGAGGAGCAATGGATCCAGTACAAACCCCTCATGGTGATCCAGCTCTAAAAGCACGAATTTGGAAAATGCATCTTCCGCCAAAGATCAAGCATTTCATGTGGCGTATTCTCTTCAAGGCTATAAAGACACCATTAAGATTGGGCACTCGTGGTATACATATGGATACAACATGCCAACGGTGTTGTTTAGAGGAAGAGACTATCAATCATTTGTTTTTCAAATGTTCATTATCAAATATGATGTAGCGGCAGTCAAACCTACGATATGGACTGTTTTTTTCTCCCTCAAATAATATAGAGGAGACGATCGAGGTATCATGGATCTGCAGAAAGATACTTCTCTTACGATGACAAATAAACTTCTACCTTTTTGGTTGTTGTGGAGGATTTGGAATTCTATGAATAACTTGATTTTCAATCACCAAGCACCCAATCTTGTGAGAGATGTGGAATATGTGAGGGTGTATGTAAAAGAATGGATAGATGCTTCTCAAAATCAACATGCTGACCATTTTACCGATCATCAAAACAATATGGGAAGTGGAAATACAACATACAATTGAAGTGCAACTTCGATGCTGCTTTTAATCACTTAACACGTCAGTTGTGGTGTGGATAGTGCGTGATTCGTTTGGGGTAGCGAAATATTGGGGCCCTGCAAAACTAAGAACGGCCTCGTCTCCTTTGGAAGTTGAAGGAAAAGCTTTGTTAATGGCGATCAAGAGTAGCAGATTCATGGGATTTAATAACATGTGGGAGATTGTGAGATTCTTATCCAACATCATACAAAATTGGACTTCTATATCACCAATCTTTATAAGGATATTCTTCTGTGGGCATCATCTCTTCATGGACACAAATTTCAATTTACCAAAAGAGATAACAATGCTCATTGTCTGGCTACTCGCAGTCCGTCTGACTGCAATTTCTATTCAAGTTATCGTCATCCGCCTTTATGGCTTACTCCGTCTTTACATTAAAAAAACTATGTAATGTTACGTTAAATTTATCAATGAAATAGTTTGTTTGTCGAAAAAATACATAATTTAATCTCAAATTTAAATTAGTCGTAGAACCAAATATAAAAGTGAGATAGACAACTTGTTTAAGGGGTGTAATTAAAATGATTCTTTATATGGGTGAGAAGAATTAAAACACCACTTTGCAAAACAGATATGTATTTTGTATTTATGAATATTTTACGTCAAAAGACTCAAAACCGCACCAATTGTTAACAACCAACCAAAAATGAGATACTCCGAGAGGCATCTAAGTTGGGATGGTGGTGCTAACTAGGCTTGGACATAATACTCGGATTTGAAGATGCAAACTGAAGTCGATTAAAAGAATACATTTTAGATTTGTTTTGGATTCCATAAAATACTCGACTGGATATTGTCTTTTCAAGTAATTCGATTCTCGGTTAGGATCAGATATTACTCGAGAATCCAATGGATACCCAAAAATATTCAAAGACCGAACAAGTATCCGAAAATATCTGGCAATCAAAGGAGTATTCGAAAGTATTGTATGTTTGGTTTTTAGCAATGCAAAAATGGAACTGAACGAGTATATGAAAACATGTCTGGTTTTTATTCAGTACATTTATGGAAATTAAGTTAGTTTGAATAAAGTCTTTAGGTCTTTTCTTGTTTTTTTTAGTATTTCGGGTACTTCCGGGTAGTTAGGGTAGATTCGGGTAAAAAGTAATTGAACTGAACTGTAATAAAAAAAATTTGGTTATAAACCGGTTCTCCAATCTTATTTAAACTGATCTAAGTCGAGAGGGTACCGAACCGAATCCAAAATTATAAAATACTCAAATGGTACCTCAACCCTAGTACATAAATACTCGAAACCCGAAATACTTGAATACACGACCCAAACCCGAACCCAATACCCAAATTTCCATGCCTAGTATTAACTATTGGAAATTTAACATTCCTAAAACGAGCGTTACATGCCAGAAAATCAACATGACCAATTACTAGTATGTGAGTTTATATTCATTTTAATCTAATTTATATAAATCCTCCTTTATATAAAAGTGACAGATTTCATGGCTTTTGAGGGCTGCCACGTAGGCAAATATATTCAGAAAAATAATCCGCCAATGAAAACATAACAAATTGTCACATTAGCTCCACCTAGTTAAGTTGACATTAAAATAATTGATCAATGAGAACTAAAAAAAAGAAGCCCAATAAAAAATTGTCCCTCACTCGAAAAAGCAAGAGTCCACAGATCGACCAAAAAACATCAAAAATGTCTGACAGTTGAATCAAAAGAAGCCTAATAAGAAGGCCCAAGAGTAGAATCAAAATAAGGTCAATAAGAAGGCCCACAATTTGTAACACAAGATGCAAATCATGTATCCCAATAATACAACCATTCGTCTTCTCCACTCCCCTTCCTCCCTTCTATTAAATCCAATGAAAATATAACAGTTTGTCATATCGTCTATTAATTAAACAATCGCTAAAGCCCAAAAATAAAAAAACTCATCATAATTTTCTTAATTTTCCATAAGCCCATCAACATACAGAAGAAGAATCCAATGAAGCCCAAAACGAATTGCAAAACAACCCAATACTAAAACCCAATAAAAAACTCATCTTATGGATCATCTTCTTCACGATTTCCCTTTCTCACCAAAAACAGAGGCAGCCGTTAGAAATCCCAAACTTCAATTAACATCACAAATGACTCGAAATCCAAAAGTCATTGAGATTAAAAACGGATGCTATAAATAATACAAAACTTTATCACAAATGATAAAACAAATCGTCACGAAGGAAGGGTACAAATAACTTACTTAAGGCAATAAGAATATAACAAATGGTCACATCGTTAAATTATAAGAAAAAAACTAACCAATAAGAATAAAACAATATGTCACACCATCTTCCGCTCTTTATCCACCAAACGTTTCAACCTAAAACTAAAAATGTTTAGCCCAAACAAACGTAGTGAACACAAGAGTCAAGGTGAATAATTTTAAATTCAACTTCCAATTAACTATATAATATAAACGTATGGTTAGACTAAATGATGTGTTCAGTTACGGTTCTTTAGATATGCGGGTGCCTAATTCTAATTTTTTGCTTTACTGAATTTATATAATATATATTTAAATTTTGGTGTATATGATTTCCTTTAAGCCTAACCATATTGTTTTTGGTGGATCTTTAAATGCTTGTTTTTTGTGCTTAGTTTTATGATTTTTTTCTCTTTTTTATGAAAAAAATCTTATTTTTGTGAACCAATTTATAATTATATTTTGATAAGAAGTAGCAATTCAAAAAGACAAAAGAAGGATTCATAGAGTTCATGTCTATTTACGAAATGCAAGAGATTTCATGGTAAGAAGTTTACATCACAATTGTGTTCAAACTTTTGATTAGAAAATACAGTAAGAACAAAATACCCAAAATTAACAAGGTCACACTCATTGGACTTGGTTCAACTTTCCATTAAAACATAATAAAATCAGTTACTTAACAATTTCCACAGCAAAAAATACATAAACTACAAAAAAAAAATTGTTTATTTTTATTTTTTTGGTCAACTACATAAAATATAATTAAAACAAAACAAAAACACCATAAGCCTGTAACTAATACAAATAAAACAGTTAATAAAGAGCACCAAAAATATTTTATAGACATTTACATAATACTTGATATACAATTATATGTAGTATAAAATTATAAACTATATATGCAACTTTATTTACTAAAGAAATATATATATATATATATATACCAAAAATAATTATAAAATAACATTCAAATAAATATATTGTAAGTCAGATATTACCTTTAAAATTTAAATTTAAACTTAACATAATTTCTCGAAATAACAATAAACATTTAAAAGTACACAGCGTACGCGAAGCATGGGTCAAACCCTAGTTTTGTTAAAATGTATCCTCTAAATCTGGTTTTTTAAAAAGGTTTACATAGATATATAATATAAGAAGATAAGGTCATGTGATAAGTAAACTAGACAGCTGATAAGACTCTTCACACAAAATCTACAAAATTGTTACCTTAACAAGATAGTTTAAACAAGCAAGCCCAACAACATAAGAAAGCAATGGGCCATTCTCAAAACCAGAAGCCCACAACTCAGTCAACAGTTTCACCATCTGCAACGATAACATTGACCAAAAGCAGTCTCTGAAACACAGACATCTCTGCTCCTTGTACGATAAATCAACTAATTGTATTCATGTAGCAAACAGATTTGAAGTCCTTTTGTGATAGCAATTAATATGCCATATGTCTAGGATCCAGAACCTTCATTCTCTTATATAAATATCTTTTTAATGTAACTGAAAACTCTAAGTTATGAGAATGGATTTTTGAGTAAACTCATCTTCAAAGTTTTGTTCTTGAGCTCTAGCTCTGTTTCTTGTTCTGCGTACATGGTATCAGAGCTATGGAGGCTTCTTTAGATCCTTCTTCATTGATCACTATTCAATGTGTTACTCTCAAGCTTAATGAGAAGAACTATCTCCTCTGGAAGCTCCAGTTTGAGCAGTTCCTTTCTAGCCAAATGCTCATCGACTTTGTTCAAGGGTTTTGATATTATGTTGTATTAATTGATAATTTTTCAAGATTCAGTTGGTTTTATACATCATGCTCCTATACAATATGTTCAAGGGTTTTGATATTATGTTGTATTCATTGATAATTTTTCAAGATTCAGTTGGTTTTATCAACTTAAGCTAAAGTCTGATGTTTTGTCTATATTCAAATCCTTTCAACTGCTGGTAGAAAATCAATACAATCAGAAAATTTCCATCTTTCAAAATGATGGAGGTGGCAAGTTTGTCAACAATCAGTTTCTACAACACTTTACAAACTGTGGTATAAGGCATTATCTCTCATGTCCTCACACACCTCAGCAAAATGGTATTGCATAAAAGAAACACATACATCTCATAGAGCTCGGTCTCTCTATGTTGTTTCAAGCAAAGTAGCCTCAATATCTCTGGGTTGAAGTGTTTTTTACAGCAAACTTTATAAGCAACTTGTTGCCTACTTCGCTTCATAGTAAAATGGTGAGTCCGTTTAAAATGCTTAATGGTCATACTCTAGTTTATACAGCCTTAAGGGTATTTGGATATACATGTTATCTGTATCTCAGGCTGTGGGCTGAAACAAATTTGATCCAAAGTCACTCATTTGTGTCTTTGTTGGGTATAACAAAAAGTATAATGGGTATAGATACCTTCATCCTCCAACTGGTAGAGTTTATATCAGCAGACATCTTCTCTTTGAAGATCACAGGTTCCCATTCACAGATAGCTACTAAGAGTTCCTACCTATTGCAATTACTCCACTGCTGAGCACTTGGAATTCTGTCTATTATATGGCTCATATGAAGATACAGAGCCTACTCAACAAGGAATCACAGAAAAGTTGTGAATCCCACACGCACAGGGGCTCCTATCACTACTGGAACCTCACAAGAGTCTCTGTGACAGCAGACGGAGCAGTCCCTGCACCTGCAACATTTAGTGAGAATGCAAACAACAATTCACCTGTCTCAGAAAGCTCAAGCTTGGCTCTAAATTCTCCTACAACTGCAGGATTACTCACTGAAGCAGACTTCCCACCATTGTTAGCTTCATAGAAAACGACAAACAACTCTCACTCCATGAAAACAAGAGCTAAGGCAGGGATTCATAAACCAAACCCAAGGCATGTTCTCTTAACATTAAAAGGGTATCCCTGAAGAACCTAAAATTGTAACCTCTACTCTTAAACACCTTGGTTGGAATGGAGCAATGGGCGAAAAAATTGATACATGTCATGAAACCAACACTTTTAGCTTAGTTCCTCTGCCTGAGAATGTTAATGTCTTTTGCTGTAAGTGGGTTTTTAGGTCTAAATTGAATGCAGATAGCACACTTGATAAACTTCGGAGCAGAATTGTTGCCAAAGGATTCAAACAAGAAGAAGAGGACGACTTTCTAGAAACCTACAGTCCAAAGTGAGAACTGCAATAGTGAGAACTGCAACAGTAAGAATGGTTTTGCATGAAGCGACAATGAATCATTGGGACATTAATAAAATTTATGTAAATAATATGTTTCTTCACGAAGACTTGCAAGAAACTGTGTGCATGAAACAACCTCCTGACTTTGAGGATCCAGAACATCATGACAATGTATGGCTTCTACACAAGGCTATTTATGGATTAAAACAGGGCCTCGAGCATGGTTTGATAAGCTCAGCTCTTACCTTCGGGCTTTTGAAATCATTTGCACCACTGTGGATTCTTCGCTCTTTGTCTATCAACAGGGAGGTAACAATCTTCTTCTCCTTCTATATGTTGACGACATGGTGCTTACTGGAAACCACAATGATCTCATCACAAAAATCCCTGTCTCTCTCGGTGAGAAGCTCAGAATGAAAGACATGGGCCAGTTGAGTTATTTGTTTGGGAATACAAGCTCAATTCACAGAATCATGATTGTTTCTCAGTCAAGAAAAGTATGCATCCGCTCTACTGCTAGCTGCAAGAATGTTAGATTGTGCTCCAATGCGTACTCCACTGCCACTGCAACTGGATCGAGTACCACATTAAGATGAAATCTTCTCAGATCCTACTTATTTTGCGGCCTTGCATGCAAACTATAGTATCTCACACTCACAAGGCCTGATGTTCAGTATGCTGTCAATCTTGTGTTCAAAGAATGCACCAACCTTCGGTCTCAGACTTCTCACTACTCAGGAGGATTCTTCGCTACCTAAAATGTACACTGAAAATGGGAATGTTGTTTGATTCTAACTCTGATTCTGCTCTGAGAGCTTACTGTGACAGCGACTGGGCCGGCTGTAGAGAAAACGGCGTTCCATAGGCGGTTTCTGCACATCTTGTGACAAAAACATTATATCTTCGTCAGCCAAAAGACAGCCTACAATATCAAGATCTTCAACAAAAGCAGAGTACAAAGCTTTCTCTGACACAGCGGCATAATTATCATGGGTTTCATCAGTGCTTCAAAATTTTGGTCTTCCACAAAGCAAGTCTACATATGTCTACTAAAACAATTTATCAGTTGTTCATCTCACTGCTAATCCGGTTCTTCACAATCGCTCCAAACACTTTGAGACATCACTTTGCATGGGAAAAAGTGGCTCAAGGCTCTCTTATCGTCAAACATGTTCCCACAGAGCTCCAACTGGCAGACATCATCACAAAGTCTCTAGCTCAAGAAAGCTTCTTCTCTTTGCATTTCAAACTTGGTGTGGACATTCTTTCCACCACGAGTTTGCAAGGAAATGTTAACACAAAATCAGAAAAATTTCTGCCTCAATAAGAGAGTCTCAACAAGCAAGCCCAACAACAGAAGAAAGCAATGGGCCATTCTCAAAACCAGACACTCTTCAATTATGTTTTCATGTGGCAACACAAGATGTTTGTGTATGATGCGGTGATAGTCAAAGAATTTTCTGAGCATTTGAACTATGTACCATTATCTTTGTGAACCGTCTTCTCTTTCGTTTAGAATTGACGACCAACAAGTGCGATAAAAAATTCAATACTTCAGCCACTTCTACCTTCTCAAGAAATAAGTGTATTCAAACTATTCGAGAGAGTCATCTAGTCATCTACAATAATAAAAAAGAACGATGCTCCACAAGACGAGCGATCTCTCTATATATATGGTCTCCATACATCACAATAGAAACAAATCAATTGCTTTATTAGAGCTTTTTTGAAATGATACACATGTTTCCTTTGCATGAATGCAAATACCACAAAGATCCTCTAAATTAATAGTATATAATTCTCTTAGACCCGAAAGAAAAGTTGACATATTAATACACAAACTAGATTTTTCTCAGCGTGTAATTTTTTATAGATTAAATTTTGTAATTTTCAAAATGTGAAAAAGAAATCAAATTTAATTTAATAGTTAATGATTCAAATGTATTGAAATTGTATTTTTTGCACCCGGAAATTAAGATATTATAAGAGTATGTGGTTAGTTAAGATAATTTAAGATTATGGTGGTTAGTTAAGATATGCAGAATATTATGATTATTTTTAGGAACTTAGGACCATTAATTTTGAATTAGATCTTGCCGAATTTTTCCAATATCTTATATAATATTTAAATAGTAATTCAAATAAGATTTTTTTTTGGCATCGTACATTCTACTTTTGTTTCATTTACATCTTCTTCCATTTAATAATATTTTTAAACAAAATAAAACGCATTTAAAAAATGTCATTTAACTTATTTTGTTATGAAAGTTAAAAATATAACCAAAAATTGTAGTGGCATAGTAGTAGTGGAAGAGGTTTGGTTCTCTTGTGCCATAAGTTCAAACCTCTTTTAATGAGATTACTGGCAAGTTAAAAATATATATACTAAATGAAACCTACTGCTTGGGGCTCGTCAGGCAAACCACATCAGCAAAATGAAAATTTCTAAGACGATGCCACATGGCATAAGCACCCAAGTATAATTTCCTTTTGTAATCTTAGGAGAAGATGCCACATCAGCATTCATAAGTCGCTTAGAACATCAGTAATGGAGAGACAGCTCTTCCTCCTTTTTTATTATTAATTTTTTTTTTATAAACTGATTTTCAAAAAAAAATAAATAAATAAAAAAGGTTTGTCCAACCGCGTGGTGACACGTGGCGAAGCAGAGGGAATAATCGATTCTTAAAACTCTTCCGGAAGAAGCGCCTCTATCCTCTCTCTCTCTGCCACATCATTTCTTTTTTTCTTTTTTTTAATGCTAAGAACTCCACAGAATCTCTGCATTGTGGATGCTCTTATCACTTGCCGTAAGCCATACTATCAACTAATAGAAAGATTACACGTGTTTTTGTTAATGTTGTCGCTTTACCTCCCTTCTCTATCCCTAGCGTTTCCCACGCGCTTTGTATTTACTTTGAGAATGATCATGTAGGGATCAATAAAAACCTATCTCGGCTTCGGACAGTCGCTAAACCTTTTCAACTTTTCGTTTTCTTCTCCTCATCATTATCGCCAGAGTCACGGAGTCGGCCGGGTGAACCATAGGAAGTCGATCTAAAAACCAGAGACAAGAAACGAGATCACATACGTGATACGTAGATTACGTACATGGAAACTCGCCGAACCAGTCCAGAGGCTGCGGAAAATCAAAAACAAAAAATCATCCAAAAAATGTTGTGAGAAAACCTAAACCTCTGGAAACTTCTAAATAATTTCTTCCCCGAACCATTCATTATTCATCTTCTCTTTCTTCGTTTCTATTCTGTAGTTGCAACGGTTCTAATGGCCACGTAGGAGCATGGCGTCAAACTGTTTTGTGCTTCTAAGTTCTAACCAAGGGAAGTCAATGATCTGTGAGTTATGAACGATATTGTTTCATTGATTAAAATTCTGGTTTTCTTTTTGTTTTTTTGGGTTAAAATCAGTAGTTTAGAATTTTGCAAGTAGGTTTTGAAAGCTAAAAGACGATACTTCTATTATGTTGTATTCTTTATTTCACAATCATTTTCTAGTGCCTAAATCTAAAAAAGCTTATATTTTTCATAGCGGCAGTTCTTCACAAATCACATCCCATGTTGGTATGCGTTTCCCATTCTTTTCCTTTTTAAATCTGGATAGGAAGTTTGATTTAAGCATCACTTGAGGGGGTCTTCCCTACGTCCCTGTTCATAAAACATTCTTCTGCCATCCTTATACTTGAGAAAATGAGCATATTAGTTTCCTTGGTGTTATGTACAGAGAGTCAGACCAATAAAAAAGGTACATCGGAATAGACTAAAAATGCTTCTGCAAGGATGATGCAAATGATCTCTTCTCATATAGAGTTTTGTTTTGTACATAAGCCATTTACATAGAGAGTTGTTTTTTTGTATGATATTTTTAATAGAGTTCTTGCTAAACATCATAATGCAGGTAGTTTCATTATTACTTTAAAATCTGAAAAGAGACTGGAGCATCCCAGGTTGAAAGAGAAGCAAATAGAGATAATGATAAATATGATCAATACTAGTGCCGAGTTGCTTATTGTGCATATCTTTGTTTCATTTTACTTCTTTTGATTGCTCTTTTTCTCTACATTCTATTTAATAATTAGTATTCTAATATGTGACAAAAAAACCATGTCGTCGTCCATCTATCGCAGATTTCCCCTCTCTCTTTCAGAAATTAAAATGATGTGCAGCAGAAATTAAAAGAGTATAAAGTATAGATCCTAAACACATCTTCACCCACATGGCCACAAAGAGCTCTTCGGTTTCATTTTTCAAGCTCTTCTCATCTCCTGTGGTTTCTCGGTCTCTGATTTTTAAACCTCCACCAGGTAACTTAATTGTAGATTCAGTTTTATTATCTCCACTTTTAATATCTCCAAATACGATTTTCACTTCCAAAATTTGTAACGCCTTCTCTGCTGGAGAAATCCGGTTATGAATTGTCTTTCTTCTTCTCAATCTCTTCAATTTATGGATTTTTTTAAAAAATGGCGCTTGATCCATATATTGAATTCCTGTTTTTTTACTCATATACATGCATCACTCCAATTTACTGGTATTGTGTTTTGTCTGGTTATGGAGAATCATCGACTCACATGACAATAAACAAGATCTTGGCGGTCACCAATTAAAAAAGAAGAGGTGAACGCAAGAGTCGGAAAGGTTGAGTGCATCTAGAGGTAAGCGAGGAACATCAACGAGAAAAAAAAACTAATGATGAATTTAAATGAATACATTAAGGTATGAATATACAACAGTGGTTCGTTCATGTATTCATCTTAGATAAAGTAAATCCATTCTTATATTTTAAAGTTATTTATACCTTGACGCCCTACTTCCATATCAGTTGAGTTATACATGTGATCACCTAATATAAATTTGTTCTTAATGTACATTAAATGGTAAAGAAGCAGGGGCGGACCTACCTTAGTCAAGGAGGTGGCAGTTGCCACAACTCAAAAAAAAAATTTACTAAAAATCTTTTAAGAAAAATTAAATTCTGCCACCACTAAAAAACAAAAAACTGCCCCCACAGCTCATTTTTTAAATATGTGTAAGCCCAAAAGACAAAATCAATAAAAAATTTTAAACCCAAATACTTTTAATCGAACAAGCCCATTTTTTAAGTAAACAAAAAGTTTAAACTAAAACTAATTAAATAAACAAATTAAAATCCCTAATTTTTGTTCTCCCTTTCTCCTTCCTCGAGCCACCTTGTTTTTTGCCAACAAAGTCACAAAAATTGGTAACTTTTTTAACTTTTGATATGTTATTTTAAGAGTTATGTTCATTGTTATTAAACCTTTACAACTTGTATATTCTAACGGTAGAAGTTTAAGAGCATATTAATTTATATTCCAATTTTATAAATTCAATTTTCATGGCTGATGGTTTGATATAAAATTGACTATAATTTACGATTTTTGATTTTGTCAATTTGCACAATTTAATATAATAATTCTGGTTTTAGTTCTCAAGATAATTAATAATTTTGAGATAGAGATTACTTATACCCATTTTGTTTGTTTTATAGATAATCAATGGAGCGATAATTTAAAAGAAAATTTCCTTCAATACTTGATACCAATGTCGATGATTTGCCATGTGATCCCGGTGAAAGGAAAGACATAATGGATTATCATCCAAATCAAAGAGACGAGGTTAGACGCAAATATCTAACTAAAGGTCCATGCCAACCTTATGGTCATAAATTTAAACAGATTTCGATAGCAAATGCGATGAGACGATTCAATACAGCTTGGTTTGATCAGTATGGTAGTTGGTTAAAGTATAACATATCAAAAGAAAGAGCATTTTGTTTATATTACTACGTATTTAAAGATGAGGTACGAAAACAAGGTGGGAGTGATGCGTTTGTGAAAGAAGGGTTTAACAGTTGGAATAAACCTGAGAGATTAGCTACTTATGTGGGTAAACCACCCAACAGTTTTTATATTATTGCTGCTCAAAAATATGAGAATTTGATGAATCAAAGTGGGTCTATTGTGCATGCTCTGTTTAAGCAGGATGATATGGTGAAAAAGGAGTACCGCATTCGCCTAAATGCTTCTATTGATGCTTCTAGATACTTGTTGCGACAAGGACTACCTTTCCGTGCTCATAAGGAGAAAGAAGAGGCTACCAATAAAGGAAATTTTTGGGAACTTGTGAAATACACAGGGGAACAAAATGATGCTATAAGTAAGGTTATTCTGAATAATGCTCCAAAAAATAACCAGATGGTTTCTCAACTAATTCAAAAGATATTGTGAATTCATTTGCCGAAGAAGTACGGAATTCTATTGTAGAAGAAATTGATCATGATGTCTTTGGCTTGCTGGTTGATGAATCTGCCGATGTTTCTCACAAAGAGCAGATGGGTGTTGTTTTTCAGTTTGTTGATAAGAATGGAACAGTCAAAGAAAGGTTTATTGGAGTTGTTCATGTAAAAGAAACATCGTCATTATTTCTAAAGTCTGCTATAGATGATTTGTTTGCTAAGTATGGGATGAGCTTAAAAAAGGTGAGAGGACAAGGTTATGACGGACCTAGCAATATGAAGGGTGAGTTCAATGGGTTGAGATCATTGGTTGCTAGAGAAAAATAGTTCAGAATACTATGTCCATTGTTTTTCTCATCAACTTCAGCTGGTTGTGGTGGCAGTTGCAAAAAAGCACAATGATATTGCTGATTTTTTTGATATGGTTTCTACATTGCTGAATGTGGTTGGAGGTTCTTGTAAACGACAAGATATGTTTTGAGAAATTCAGCGTAGAGATCTAGAGAAAGTAATCAATGATGGTGACGTGAAAACTGGGACTGGACAGAATCATGAACGTTCTTTATCAAGACGTGCAAATACTCGTTGGGGTTCTCATTACAAAACATTGTTGCGGTTGGTAGAATTTTTTTCTACTATCATTCAAGTTCTTGATTATATCGAAGAGGAAGGCATTGAAGCTTTACAAAAACGTCAAGCATGTGATTTTCTCAAGTACTTTCACACATTTGATTGTTTGTTCTATGTGCATCTAATGCTCCTTATTTTGGGGCTCACTGAGAACTTGTCAATGGCTTTGCAACAGAAAGATCAAGATATTTTGAATGCCATGTCACTGGTAGAATCCACTAAACGAGAACTACAGAATGTTAGGGATGATGGATGGGATTCGCTTATGACTAAAGTTTCTTCCTTTTGTCAGAAACATAATGCTTAAATGCTAATCATGGACGAAGATTTTGTTGATCCAAGGAAGCCCAGAAAGAGAACCAACATAACCAATATGCATCATTATAAAGTCAATTATTTTTACACTGTTCTGGACTTGCAGATTCAAGAGTTCAATGATCTTTTTACAGACGTAAGCGCTGATCTACTTATTTGTATGGCTTTAATAAGCCATATTGATTCATTCCATGAGTTTGACAAGGAGAAGTTGGTGAGGTTAGCTAAGTTTTATCCAGATGATTTTAGCTATGGTGAGCTTTTATCTCTTGAGCAGCAACTTGATATCTACATCGACAATATACGCAGAGATGAATGGTTTAAAAGTGTGGATAATCTTGGGGATCTTTCATGTCTGATGGTAAAAACTCGAAAACATATTGCACATCCTTTGGTTTACAGGCTTCTAAAGTTAGTTTTAACTTTTCCGGTTGCCACTGCAACTGTCGAAAGGTGTTTTTCTGCAATGGAATTAGTGAAGACAGCTGCACCCAACTGAATTGGAGATCGTTTTCTAAGTGATTGCTGATATATCATGGTTTTTACCCATTTTTGGACCATGATATAAGTGTTTTATAGAGTCTTTTGGCTATTTTCGAGTCTATATATAGTCTTTACAGGTTCAGGTACAATTGGAGATAAATTGGAGATTTGGATACATTTTGGAGCTTAGTGGAATGAAGTCGGATTGAAGAAACACGATGAGTGTCGATCGACACCAGGATTTCCAATTTCCAGAAGCGAGAAGTTTCCAGTTTTTGAAGAAAAGGAAATCTCCAAGACTTTTCCTAATCTTCCAAGGAATTGAAGATGCGAACCTAGGCCTATAAATATAGTTTTCAAAGCCATTGTTTAGGCATAATCTCATACTTTAAGAATCATAGAAGTTTAGGGTTTTTGGAGAGAAAAATCAGACTCCTTTAGAGCTGATTTGGAACTCCTTTATTTTCTTCTATTGATTTCTTTTATGCTTTCTATTCAAATAATGATTTCTGTTTCATTGATCATGTCTGAGTAGTTTGCTTGTTAGGTTTAGGGTTTTTCAAAGGTGATTAATGAATTGTTAGGTCGAATTAAATTGTTAGGATAAAATCATTAGAGTTCTTCATCTGGATTTGTGTTTAATGCTTATTCTAGCTTCGCGACCTAGAATCTGATCTTAGGTTAATTAATAGATGCGAGAGTATTATTGATTGCCTGAACTAATGTTAGATGAGCAAAATACCTATTCGCAAAGAGATTTGGTTTAGGGTTTTGTGAACAATTGAACCTGAACTTTAATGCTTGTTTGAATTGTTAGAATTTGCAAAGAGATTTGGAATTCTAGGGTTTAGACATAGATAATCTTCGCAGCGAGAGTTGGTTGATTTTACATTAGTGTTTCGAGTTCAAGAACAGTTCTTCATAATTCCTAACATTCTGTCTAGACCTGCAATTTAGATCACCTAAGAATTTCCCTGAACCTAGCGTTTCGTCTCCTGAACTTACATCGCTTTTTATTATTCACTGTCTTTTACTTTTAATTATTTCTTCTTAGCTTAATTCGAAATTAGAAGTTTGTTGTGTGACTATCCTTTCCCTGTGGATTTGATCCCTAAGTACTACAACTGATCTCTTAATTTGAGAGAGTAGCTCTAGGTTAAATTTGAGAGCATATCAATTGCTTGGTTTGCTTTGTTGAGAAAGAGTTGTTTGAAAATGTTACAAATGAAAAAGTAATAAAAAGGTTTCAGATGATGAACGAGCGTATGGTAGTTTTGTAGGAGTTTTTTTTTATTATTACATTTGTTGGATTTTATTACAATTTTAATATAACATTATTTTTTAACTTTTGATTTTTTATCATACTATATTTTGCCCCCACTAATAATATCTTCTAGACCCGTCCCTGTAAAAAAGCATGGCATGGAACATTTTCTAACATGGCTTGGAGTCTTGGATCAAGCACGGGGGAGGAGATGTTGAAGTCCATTGAATTGTTGAAGTTAGATTAGATTCTCGCTTGGCTTGCCTGATTTTTGTTATCTTCAGTAAAATAGTCTAAATAAAATGTTTTTTAGTTGATTCACATCATGGAAGTGGAAACTAATGAAGAATTGAAATGCTTTCTCGATCCTTATATGCCTTCATTTCTCCAGCCATTGTCATAATTATTTTGAATCAACTGTTACATGTTTTAGATCTCCACACAAACATGAGGGACCAACTTCTATGATTTTTTTTTTGGTGTCTTTGATTAATCTACAACTCTTTCAAAGTAAGTAGTCTTCTACGATTACTGTTTTACAACCCAATATCTGGTGTACCAATTTTTATTATCTTCTGAATTTCAGTTTTGAATACTCAATTCGTTGATGTTTTAATAATGCTTCCTTTATACAATTGTTTAAGTTATTTAAGTTACGTATAAAGAGTTTATTCTGTATATAGTGTAAAACCTTTATAAATTAATAATATTGTGATTTCAAAATTTTATTATCTTATAGAGTTATTAATTTATAGAGATATTTTCGCTTTTAACTTTTAGCGTTCATCAAGAAACAATATAAAAAGTTTTCGAAATTATAAAATTTATTTAGAAAATATCATATCAAAGAATTTAAAGATAAATCAACAATGTTTATAAACTTAAGATAATAATTTAATCATATTTTACTATATAACTATATTGCCTTAATTATATATATAGATATATATACTTAGATGTATAATTATTAATTTAACTTATTATTGGGACCATATTTACATAAGAGTTTCAAAAATTAGCAAAATTCGATAAGATAATAAGTTAAATTAATAATTATACATCTAAGTATATATATCTTATTATTTGAAACTCTTATGTAAATATATAACTTATTATGAATACCGATAGAGCTTCACGTGGGAACCCGGGGCTACCTACGGCGGGTGGGGTCTTACGAGATGGAGATGGGAGTTGGTGTGGAGGTTTTGCTGTGAATATATGACGGTGTTCGACACCTTTGGCAGAATTGTGGGGGGTGTTTTATGGCCTTTATATAGCATGGGAGATGAGACCTTCACGGCTAGAGGTGGAAGTGGATTCGGAGATGGTGGTAGGTTTTCTCAAGAAAAAGATTAGTGATTCGCACCCTCTGTCTTTCCTGGTACGGCTGTGCCATGGCTTTATTTCGAGGGAATGATAGTCTGGTTTTCACATGTGTATAGGGAAGCTAATTGTCTCGCAGATGGATTAGCCAACTATGTGTGTTCATGTTTTTGATTCTGTCCCTTCTAGTTTAGCTTTGATTTTGAGTGTTGATATGATTGGATCTACGCGAGAAGAGTTTGTGTGTAGGTGGTTTGTTTTTATGTTTTTTGAATAAAATCGGATTGTCTCCAGCCCCGTACCAAAAAAAAAGAAGATAGCGACGATAAATTCAACACCCACAAACCAAAAAACCAATCCCAGAAGTAATCAGATTAGTCATATATTAAAAACCCTTGTAGCTCACCAAACAGCTAGTAAGGTTTTCTTGTATATAACAAGAAATTAAAAGGCCAAAATTCCTGCTCAATATCATATCTAAAAAACCGGAATTACGTTCACGAAACGACTAAAATTCTCAGACAAGACACTGAAACTGCTTCTCGAAATATACTCCATAATCAAAGGGAAAAAAACCGGGATTTTATCAGATGTCAAGATTCTTCTTTGTTCAATCTTGGGAAGAGTTTTTGTTCCTGAGCTTTCTTCTTTGCGAGGGCTTCTTCTTCGAGGATTTGTATGGGAAACCATACAGGTAACGTGATTGAATCGATGTTACGCACTCTCTCTAACATAGGTTTTGCTCTAACGCTAGCATAATCAAATGCTGTGCCTAAAGTGGCAAAAGCTATAGAGTAGCGAAACGCACCACGAGGTCCTCCTACAAAAACATACGAGAAGATCCTATAATTTTAGTTCCAAACTCAATAAAATAGGCTCAAAGATCGCAATTCGGCAACATGAGATGGGAAAATATTATTAGCATAGGTATTAAGTTGTGATGGTTAAGTAAAAAAGCACTTCCTTGGTCGGACTGTTTCAGATTAGAGAGTTAACTCACAGATTAAGACACCTAGTTCTTCAGAGTTTCATTACGATTGGACAAAGACTACGAACGATTACATCAAACAGATAACAAACCTTGAAGTCTTCCTAACAAAGCACCGCTGAAAAGACCACCGATGGCTGAATTCATTAAATCGCCTTGTTCTGATTTTCTAGTTTCTCTGACCAATTCACGAGCCCCTGTGAAACGAAAGATCACTTAATATGACACACTCACTCACTTCATCTAGAAACAAATGGAAACAAACAAAAACGAGTCTAGGATAATTGTCATAGTCAATGCAGAGAGTTTAAAAGTTACCGCAATAGCAACCAGCAACGATGGCGAAATTAGTAGCATAAGTAACGGGTATATTGGGATGAACTTTCCTATGTTTTGACAGTAATCCAGCTCCTCCTCCAGCTACTCCTGCATTCAATAAACCAAAATCTCATATCATTCTGATGCTAAATTTCTTGCACTTTCCATCCCTCTATGATCCCCAAACCAGTAAGCAATATAAAATTCAAGCCCTCTAAAACACTCAAACGATAGAATAAAGCTGAGAGTCTAATCTCAGATCATTCTGATGCTATATTTCTTTTACTTTCCATCACTCTATAATCCCCAAATTCATAAGCAATATAAAAGTCAAGCCAATGCAGAAGCTACTGTCCTCTAAAACCCTCAAAAGATAGCATAAAGCTGAGAGTCTAATCCAAAAAATCTCAGATCATTGTGATGCTAAATTTCTTTTACTTTCCATCACTCAATAATCCCCAACTTCCTAAGCAAATAGAAAATTCAAGCCAATGCAGAAGCTACTGTCCTCTAAAACCCTCAAAAGATAGCGTAAAGCTGAGAGTCTAATCCAAAAATCTCAGATCATTCTGATGCTAAATTTCTTTTACTTTCCATCACTCTATAATCCTCAAATCCCTAAGCAATATAAAAGTCAAGACAATGCAGAAGTTACTGTCCTCTAAAAGTCTAAAACCCTCAAGCGATAGAATAAAGCTGAGAGTCTAATCTCAGATCATTCTGATGATTTCTTTTACTTTCCATCACTCTTTAATCCTCAAATCCCTAAGCAATATAAAAGTCAAGCCAATGCAGAAGTTACTGTAAAACCCTCAAAAGATAGCTTAAAGCTGAGAGTCTAATCCAAAAACCCCAGACAATCCTGATGCTAAATTTCTTGCACTTTCCATCCCACTATAATCCCTAAGAAATAAAAATCAGAAGTTGATGTCCAATAAAACCCTCAAAAGATAACATAAAGCTGTGAGATTCTTATCAGTCCACCACAAGTTTTTGCCAGAAGAGAAATCACAGACACGATTAATCGATCAAAGGGCTCTTAATACTGCGTAATAAGTATTTTGGTACCTACAAGTTATGATTCTCTGCTTGTTTTTTCTTTATGGAAAAATCTAGGAAAAATCTCATTTCCAACTATCGCCATTTTCGATAATTTCTGCTGTAGCGATAGCAAAACTTAAATGATAATTGATCTTAAGGATCGTACCAATTCATTCTCTTAAAACAAAGAGAAAACGAAAAAATTCCAGAGAAGGGTTGAAATGTTGAAACCTGCGAGAAACGTAGGGATCAATAAACGCTCCGATAACGATGGCGGCTGCTGAATCGGCGTCGTCTGAGGCTGAATCGCATCGTCTGGTAGCTTTTTAGGATCATTCGATTCCATGTTTCTTCTCAAATTTCGCGAGAATTTTACACTAAGCTCTTGTTAATGGTGATTCGGGTTGGTTGACCCTAAAGAGAAACCGAACCCATACCCGAATTCGAACCCGGACTTAATAAATTAGCTCTAATTGTGTAATTTGGCCGGTAAGATATTTGAAATTGCTTTTTGTGCTATGGTCTTTATAAAATTAACAAAATAGCCCCCAACTAGGCATGTGCATTTTGGGTCGAGTGACCCAACCTGTCCGTACCGATCTTAATAGGCTACATATACATTTGGTTCAAAATAGTTTATTTTAATAAATAACGACGATACATGTGAGATTCACATAATTATAAAAAAATATACAAATTACCGGTTTGGATAGTTGTTAAACTTTTTAATAATTACTTTCTCCGTTTCAAAATAGTCGATGTTTTATAGAAAAATCTTTTATCTCAAGTAATATGATTTTTTTTTTATTTGTTGAATTGTCTTTCAATGATTATTGTGTATGTTTGAGATTAAAAAAATGTTTTTTTAATGTGTATGTATAATTTGTTTAGACTAGGCTGCATCAATGTTTTTTAGTGTGTACCTATATAAAAATCTTAAACATCTAAATATTTTGTAACGAAAATAGCATCTAATTTTTAAGACGAAACAATGGTTTCAATCATCAGCTCTTCTTCTTTAGAGGCGGCTGGTTTTCTGGCTATAGATAGCTGAAGTTGGTTTGTGAGCGGATCATATAAGAGTTGATGATTTTGGCGTTTTCACTTTGTATTGTTAGACCATCTCTATCGCACATATTTATGGGTGTCTTTACTTTAATAAATATTAAAAAAAAGAGAATAATAGAGATATGTATCTGTGTAGAGACACTGGAAGAAAATCTCTCAGATAGCATCTTCTAATTGGAAGGTAAAATATATTTTTTCTTTTTTCATATGTGCCATCTTCTTAAGACACCCATAAGAGTATCACTAAGGAGATTGCTCTTAAGTGCTTAAACAGTTTGATTATTTATCAGGGTGGTTTTTTTTGAATAAAACAAAACTAAAGTGATACCGTACTCTTTGCACTTTACAATGGCCCAAAATTATAGCAACTACCACAACTAGTACCATAAAATAAATCATCAAATGTAATAAATATTTGTAATATATCAAGTTACTTACCTTATCCGTGAGGTTTTTTTCTACACAAATCATGCATGAATCAATAACTACAAAAAAATCTATCAACTTTTAACATCTCTCTTTAGCAATGTTCAAAAAAAAAACATCTCTTTAGCTTCTTGTATTCAACATTTAAAGTCTTTTAACACTCTGCCTAAAATTCTAGGGTGGTTGTATCTTCTGTACGAATGATCACACTTTGTGAATATTTTTCTTTTTCTTCTTCTTCAAGAGGACGACGTACCATAACTCGCATTGATCTCCTTATCGTCAGTTACACGCACAGCGTCGAGTTCCTCTTGCTCCATCCTTCTCTTCGGTTCTGAATTATTCGGAGAGCAAAGCAAAAGTTGGTCAGGAAAAAAAACATACCTTATGGTTGCTTTAGTAGTAAAACCTTACTTTTGTTAGTAATTGTTCGGCGTGTGCAAGCCAAAAACTCTTCCCAGCTTTGTCTTTTGAGTTCTTGTTTATCCTCTTCCGAGATCTCAAAGTTTGGTTCCCTTCCACACATGAAAGCAGCCCTAATAGAGGTAACAATTGTCAATGGAATTGATATAGTTGAATTAATCATTCAAGAATCTGATAGAAAAACTAGTTTACCTATCGTATAAACGAGCAGCCTCTTCTTGAGTAGAGAAAGTTCCCAAATGGATCTGTCGCTTCTCGACTTTAATGGCGGCTTGCCATTTCATGTTCTTGTAGTAGACTCCTCTCAGCAAACATGGTTCTTGGTTTTTAATTTGCTTTCTTCTATGCCGCTTTCTTCGTTTTAGCGGCTGGTCTGTATATGAGATAATTGGTCAACTCTTTACGCATATCATACACTACAAGCTTAATGGAGTAGGTGAAAAATCAGACCTGGATCACATACGTTTTGCTCCCATTTTGGCGAGATGGAACCAGAATCATCCGGTGAGATATATGAGAAATCAGACCTGAAATGCATATATTTTGGAAGATTTCTTGGTCTCTGGGAGCGCGACCCTTCTTCAATAGTTGTTTTCTACCAAACCAAAAGAAGTAAGGCTCAATTGTTAAAATGAAAAAACGAAATCTATTGTGCTCAACTGGTCATTGAAATAAGTCTAAAGCAGCTTAAAGAAGGACTTAAGTCCAAATGGATGAAACTGCTAAAGAGTACAAGCAGATAGTTGAGAGTAACTTATAGGTATATTGCTCTTTCACTAGCTCTTCCACATTTGTTAAAAGTAGAAATATACAAGTAGCAAAAGCATAAAGTCTTCATTTTTCCTTACCTCCTCTATAGGTTGTTTAATTTCTGCTGGCCCGGGAATATAAGTTGTTCTGCCATTAGGATTTGGAATCCCAGTGATCATCTCCTCGGTAGTTAGAAAAGGAAGCGGTGTCACATAACCATTTGGTCCTATAACGATCGAAAGCTAGATGACAACTTTGCATTATGCTAATGTTGGACCATATACCAATAGTCAAGAACGTTTGTACCACAACAAAGTCCCAATAGCCTGCGCCTTCTTAAGCTCACCATATTGACTTTTGAAGTGTTTTACTTCTCTCCAACAAACCACAACAAAACACTGATCAACAGAAACATAGTTCCATAGAAGTTATGAACATAGAAGTATAGAAACTAAACAATGCACATGTCGAAGGAGCGCAACTAAAAAAAAACACTGATCAGTTCAAGAAACAGCTTAAAGAAATATAGTTCCATAGAGTAGTGCTTGTAACCTTAACACAAAACACGAAACATAGAAACAAGCGATAACTAGAGAGTATTGAGATGAACTATGTAAGATTCCACAAATATGGCAACTTTGAGACCACAGATTGCAAAAGTTAAGAACTAGATCCAAAAGTCAAGAAACTATGATCAAACCCATCAATAAGATATGAATCGATTGAATCTGTGTTCGATGAGGTTTGAAGTTATGATTGATTTGTGGATGAAAAGGAGAAATTGGACTTATCAATGAAAAAGGAAGTAACTTTACAATGGCCGAAGACTTTTTATCCAAATCAAGTCAACCCCACAATGAGAAACCAAACCAACCACCACCACCTTTTTTCATGGATTCACAAACAGTAAAACAACGCGGCGAAACGAAAAGGCCTAAAGAAGAGACCAATCTCAGAAGGGTACAAACACAAGAAGCCAAATTTCAGGATCAGTCTCTGCAGAAACAGAATCAACCACCAAGATGAAAAAAGCACAAAACTAAACAGACCCATTGTACAAAAACTCAAGAGAAGCAAACCCATTGCATCAAAATCAAAGCTTGAAGGAACAAAAAAAAACAGAGACCGGAGGGATTTGTCTACATGAAGAACGAAAAATTTGAGCAAAAAAAGGAAACAATTGAGATACCTTTAAGAAAGAAAAGGAAGAAGGTGGTAAGTGACAACAAGGTCTTATATAGTTCTGGATATTGTTTTTGGATTATTGAACAGAAGAAACCAAATAAAAGAAGAGAGAAGAGAAGGGTTTATTGTGTTTTGAGTTGTGGTGGTGTTTGAGGCTCATGCATCTATTACCTTTGCTCACTTTTATTTGGTTGGTAAACGCTGAGGAGAGAAGAAGGAAAATTAAATATTTGGCAAAACTTAAAAAAAAAGTTTGGAATATTTATTACCCCTCTGTTTCACAAAGAGTGTCATTTTGACACTTTTCACAAATTAAGAAATTTGATAAAAAGTCTCTTCTATCCCTTATAAATTCATTAAACAGCTTTCTCTTTCTAATTAATACATTAAAACAATAGGGTTAAAACTGGATTTTTCTTTAAAATTTTGCATTGAAAATATAAAACGACATTCTTTATAAAATAAAAATTAAATCTTAAAACGACACTCTTTGTGAAACGGAGAGAGTATTATGTAGGAAAGAGGAATAGATAAATGCTGGAAATTATGGAAGATAAATGCTAAAATAAAAGCCCATGAGGTTTGGAAAAGTTGAATCTAGGAAGGGAACGTGTGATTCTTCTCCAATTTTATTTTCATCGTTTTCCACTTTTCTGCATTCCGACTATTGCCCTTTTTCCCTTTATCTTGGACTTGCGAGTTATAATATCTTGAGTAGAAAAGGATAGCAATAGATATGTATTTAGCGAATCAACTACACTTATTTATGGGTACAAAGACTATTTTATCATCATATAGCCCAATTTTAATCCCACATATCTATATTAGCTTCGAATGGTGACGCAGATTAAGCAGATATTGCAGATCAAGCAGAACAAATGCAGATCAAATAGAAATGTAGAACAAATGCAGAACAAATGCAGATTTACAAATAATTATATTTATATTCAATAGTGAAACAATATAAAATGATGAAATCAAATATTTAAAAAGAAAAATACATATAACTGCAATAAATAATACATTTATATTTAAAATTTTATCAAAAAGTTATATTCGATTATAATATAAAAAAGAAAATTTAAAAATAAAAGTTAATACAATATAATTTTATTTGTCAATATGTATTTGCAATATAAATGAAATAAATATAATTATGAGAACAAATGCAAATCTAGCAAATTAAACAAATTTACCGAATCATCATATTTGATTAAAACGTGAAAAATGCAAAAAGATGCAAATTAAATATCTAAAGCAAAAAAATACAATTTTTTATAAAAGCAATAAATATAATTATTTTAATAAATATGATTGATAATTTAAACATTATATAAAAAATTAAATATGATTACAACAAACAAAAGTTATAGAGTATTTTTGTCTGCCCATAATGTATTTGCAATAATTTCTTGGGAGAATTACTAAAAATAACCTAAAACTTGATTCTTTCTCCAAAACTAGACCCCCTATTGCATGTTTGGCAAAAGTAACCCACAAGGGTAGTGAAATTACAACCCTCACCCTTATGACCAAATAAAAAACGCTCGCAATAATGACGGTTTTACCCTAGAGAAGTCTACTATGAGAGAGTAGACTTCTCGAGTAGACTTCTTGACCTCGTCAAGAAGTCTACTTTCTTTTAAAGTAGACTTCTCGAGTAGACTTCTCTCAAATAATTTTCTATAATTAATTTAAAAAATTATAAAAAAATTAATTCTATAAAAAACTTTGATAAATAACCAAAACATATACATTTTACATCTATTAAAAATAAAATTTTAAAAAATGAATCAGTTTAAATCAACATAGCCAAATTAGGTTAGAAACCAATACATCTAGAGAAGTCTACTAGAGAAGTCTACTAAATCACTAAATCTCAAATTTTAATAATAAAAATTATAAAAAATAATTTGGTAACAAAATTATGAACACAATTAAAACATAGACAATTGGTATCCATATAAAATAAAATTTTATGAATATGAATCAATTTATAAGTTTCATGAGTATTCAGTTTAAAAGGGTTAGGGTTAAAGTTTAAAGTATAGGGTATAAAGGTGTAATTGTTAGGGTAAGAAAATTTTTTATATGAATTCATAATTTATGGTTTGCTAATGATTTAACGTTGATATCTTTATTATTTTAACTGTAATTTGTGAATATGTTAAGTAAATTAATGTTGGTTTGATATAAGTTTTAATCGAAAATATTTTATTTAGGGTTTAGGGTAAGTAGAGTAGACTTCTCGAGTAGACTTCTATTGTAGACTTCTCGAGTAGACTTGCAAAGTAGACTTCTCTCGTGTGACTGATACTGCAGAGTAGACTTCTCTCAAATAATTTCCTAAGAAAGAATTAAATAAACAAAATAATAAAAATTAATTTTATAAAAAACTTAGATAAATAACCAAAACATATACATTTTTCCATCTATTAAAAATAAAATTTCAAAAAATGCATCAATTTAAATCAACATAGCCAAATTAGGTTAGAAACCAATACATTTAGAGAATTCTACTAGAGAAGTCTACTAAATCACTAAATCTTAAATTTTAATTAAAAAATTTATAAAAAATAATTTGATAAAAATTATTATGAACAAAATTAAACATAGACAATTGGCATCTATATAAAATAAAATTTATGAATATAAATCAATTTATAAGTTTCATGGGTATACAATTCAAAAGGGTTAGAGTTGAGGTTTAAAGTATAGGGTATAAGGGTGTAATTGTTAGGGTAAGAAAAAATTCTATATGAATTCATAGTTTATGGTTTGGTTGATGATTTAGCGTTGAAATATTTGTTATTTTAACTGTAATTTGTGAATATATTAAGTAAATTAATGTTTTGATATAAGTTTTAATCGAAAATATTTTATTTAGGGTTTAGGGTAAGTAGAGTAGACTTCTCTCGAATAGAATTATACTACATAGTAGACTTCTCGAGTAGACTTCTGGAGTAGACTTCCAAAGTAGACTTCTCTCGTATGACTTATACTGCAGAGTAGACTTCTATAGTAGACTTCTCGAGTAGACTTCTCTACTAACCCGAAAAACACTTCGGTTGAACCGAGAAAACCCTAGTTTCTCTGAACCGAGAATTTTACCAACCCATGATTAACCATGCTATATATTTCATTTTACCATTTGTGCATTTACTTTTTATCGGACAAAACCCTAGTTTCTCTGAAAGGGAGATTATCGCCATTTCTATCGCCGTCGCCACTGTC
>JAHZTW010000001.1:175986994-176086407 GCA_020283515.1 Alliaria petiolata
AACTAGTGTTGTCAATCTCTGTATGTCTCATTGTATCAGCAAAATCCTCATCTGAAAAATTTGAAATTCTAATAAAATTATGTAATCCCATTGTCGCCATTACCACTCTTTTTTGAACATGCATATCATATCTAGGAAACTCACAAAGAATCCTCCATTTTTTCTTCCAAACTCCAAATGTCCTCTCAATAACAGAACGTAAAGATGCATGATATCGATTAAACAACTCTTGTTTGTTCCTGGGAGGAGGACCACTGTCGAACTGTGACATATGATACCTAACAACCACGTTTCGTGAAGATCAATAGGGAGCCAAAAAGCCTTGTTTATTTGGATATCCAGAATCGACTAGATAATACTTATCAGCTGGAGGTAAAGGAAAGTCGGAATCACTATCTTGTGCCATTGTGAGAACAGATGTATCATGACATGAACCTGGTGCTCCATTCCAAACAAATGTGAATAACATATTCAAATCACATATCGCCATTATATTAAACGATGTTATACTGTGCCGGTTCCAATACATTGCTTGTATTTTAGGATTCACTTTAACACAAACATGAACTCCATTCATGGCTCCAACAAACCCACCAGAATATGGCCAATATGTTCCATCCATTACTAGTCGTTCGGGAATCCGTCTTAGCTCTTGCGTCGTCGGAGTCTTGATATAATCACAAGCAAGCAACTCAGTCTCTCTAAGCACTTCAAAAAATTTCCGATTCATTATCGTAATCCAACATCTCTCTGAACTTCGTTATGTCCACATATCCGTAGAAACATGGCCACACTCTCTTCAACGCTTACATTTAATATTGGTTGTAAACCGTAACTCGTTTGCAATTTATCACACAATGTTTGAAAAACACCAAGTGACATTCGTAATAGTTGAAGACAAGCAGCATTATCTTCTTGTAATCAACACCAAATATTTCTCCATCCCAAACCGCCATTAGTTTGTGCAGGTCCTCTTTCAAAATATCGATTGTAGTAACTTAATGAGGGTTGAATTATTAACTCGTCAAACTGCTCGTTTTCCAAATTCCACAACTCAATTCTCTCCTCGTAACTTAGATTGTGGATACCATTACCATGTGATCACAACTGACATATACGAAAAGCTTGAAAATTTGTAAACATGAGGTAAAAACTAAATCAAATGTGTAACCACGAGGTAAAACTAAAGACAAATTGATATGAAAAGACAATGTTCAATAATGCATAATACATAATAGATATTAGAAAACCATAAAGTAAAACATAACATAATTATTAAAAACATAACATAATTATTAAAAACAAAACAAAAGTACTATTAAACTAATCTTCGCCTCCTGAATCACTTTGATGTCTTTCATTTAAATTTGGTCCTTTTTTATTTCCCCAAATGTTGAATAATCCTCCAACTCTGCGCGTTCTTGGTATTCGTGCATCTGAAGAATAATTTGTGAAACAAAATTCTGGTGATACTCCCCTGTTAATGTTTGCCGAAGTACGACCTTATTCTTGTAGTGAAACTCTTGGTTGACCATTCATTGTAGTTTGTACTTCAGTTCCCAATGAAAATCCGTGTTGAACATTTGTCGGAGGAATCCATCGTGCAACATTTGGTGATGAGCCTCATTGTTGGTTATGTGGTGATGAACCCCATTGTTGGTTATGTGGTGATGAATCCCATTGTTGGACATTTGATGATGAACCCCACTGTTGAACATTTGATGATGAACGCCACTGTTGAGCATTTGGAGGTGTACCCCACTGTGGAATATTAGAAGATGAACCCAACTGTTGAGTATTTGGAGGTGTACCCCATTGTGAAACATTTGATGATGAACCCCATTGCTGAGCACTTGGAGGTGTACCCCATTGCTTAGCACTTGGAGGTGTACCCCATTGCTGAGCACTTGGAGGTGTACCCCATTGTCCACCTGAAGTTTGACCCCATGAATTATTGCTTCCAGAAGATAGATTACCAGAATAAACCACTTAAATTTGGACTCTCCGAATTTTGACTCGAGGTTAAGCTCTTTCCAACAAACTCGCTGTCTCGTGTATATCCAGTGAGAGCTTGTAAAAATTGCAGCTTATCTTTGATAGTGTTTTCAGCTCTGTCAATGAAGTACTTACGCCAAAATCTGTCAGCTTTTAATTCTTGAATGCATGCCCAATAAAAGTCAGTGTTCTTTGGAACCTCCATCGATTCAAATATCTTGAGAGCCATGTCACATTCATCGTAATCCTCTTGATCAAAAAAATTTGGGCGGAGTTGTTGTAAACTTTGGCGTTGAAACTCTCTAAAACCATCCATGGTATCTGTTAGAGTTGTCTGAAATGATTGTTTTCTATGACTTCCTCTTGAACAATTTCTGGCAGAAGCTCGTGAGCTTCCGGCAACTCTATTTGTACCACTTTCACGTCTTACTCTTCCTTGTTGTGCAGCTCTGGAAGCAGGACTCTGAAACGGATGACCTGGTGGAGAACTTTGACGCATGGATTCACGGATAAACTCATGTGAAGGTCGTGTTTCATCATCAATGTTAACACGATACACCTCTTCATTTTCTTGTGTCTCTGGAACTTGAGTTTCTGGCATATCATCACCATATGTTTCCGAATTCAGATTACCTTCATCATTAGCTATATGCCCTCGTTCATCATTTCTTCTCTTCTTTGGTTCGCAGAGTATTGAGATTGCGAGTGGACGTCATACAATTTGAAACAACGTTGCATAATATCCCAAAACTCTGGTGGTTTTCGTTTAAACAATTTTATAATTTTACTGTAACACCCCGACCGCCCCTGCCGGTGAGTCACCCATCCCTTTGTCGGGCTCGTGGGCCCCACTCCTGTCCGACGGTCGGTGCGTTATTTTTTCTCGGTGGCCCGACCGACTGATTTACTTGTCCCTGCAATCACCACGTGACCTTTTCTCGTGTTTTAGCATCACTCACACGGTTCCGCAGAGGACTTCCCGGAAGGTCACCCATCCTAGTGCTACTCCAGCATAAGCACACTTAACTCTGGAGTTCTCTTAGGGTAAGTGACCGGAAAAGGTAAGTGCACTTTGATGACATAGGTAGTCAAATCAATCCATTTAAACCTATTCAAATGGGTCGGGCCCGGGTCGTTACATTTACAAACCTGTCAACAAAATTATTAAAATATTTTCATATTCGTAACAAGGTTTAACAAAGTTTTCATATTCGTAAAATTACTTCACATATTTTGGGTGTGGTAAAGATTAAAAGTATTTACTTCACGATCTTTCCACCATGAATCAGATGCTGATATCACATATGTAACATGATCAACTGCGATGCGCGTAGACCTTTACATAAGACTCGTATAATTCTTGTACTTTCTTTTCATTTGATCAAGTTTTTCTCTGAAGAACTTGTAGTTTATATCAAGATTGGACTCTTGGTTGAACTTTTCAACTATAAACTCTTCACCAAGTGGGCACAGATCTTTTAAACGATAATTAATCATGGCAAGTGCTTGATCGTACAACTCAAAAAAGATTTTTTCTCGTCTATGATCCCATTTGAAATGGTCTTCGCTCTATAAATTTTAAAATTTTGTAAATGTATTATTCACCTAACCTCTAACAAAATTATAGTATGTAAATAAAAAAGTAAGCATCTTATCCGTGCTGATGTTTCTGTATGACGAGTATTAGAATTCACGTTTTGTCCACGAGACGTCATATCTACAAATTTGAAAATGATATTAATTTAATAGAAAAATATTTATGAGATAACCTTTTTTAAAAGAGAATAAAAAAATAATGCAGTTATTATTAAAATATATTATTGAAAAAAAAGTTGTATCAATACTGTCCATTTATAAATTAAACCTCAACTTCTAAGAACATATATGTTGCTCTTCTTTTTATTTGCAGCATAAAAACCTATATATTTTTCTATTGATCTAAATATTATATATGTTGTTGTAATAAAAATATATCTTTATAAATGATAGAAAAATTATATAAAAAAAGTAAATACTACAACATAAACATGAACTTATCTTTTAACATATTAAAATTTTAATTATTCATTGAAACCTAACTAATTCAAAATACATTTACTAGATAAATTTAACTATCTTACTATTAAAAACAAAAATAAAAAAGATCCTTCATTTTGAGAATTTCTTTGATGAATGTAGATATATAAGGAAACCTGAAAAATAAAAATTAAAACTAATTAAATAAAAGACAAAAATACATGCATGTGTTATAATATATATGTATGGAACAAATAAATTTTTTATACTTGATATTTCATTGTGTAAAAATATTATATAATTATAAATAGTTATTAAATTTTATAAATATATGAAATTAAAATACGAATTATCAAGTAACATGCATGAATTTATTAAACTAATTTATATGAAATATTATAAGAGAACAATTATTTTTTGTAAAAAAATTTTAATTATTCATTGAAACATAACCAATTCAAAATACAATTAGTATATAATTGGTGTGAACCTCAGATGGACCGAGACTCACGGGATGGAATCGAACGCGCTGGCCTAAGGGCTCTCTCGCGTTGGATCGGGGTAAGGGATCGGATGATGGAACGATGGCACCACAGAGAGGATGGGAGGCTCTCTGATACAGCAAGTACTCGTGCTTTGTGTGATTCCACACACAGAAGAACGAGCAAGGGTTTCACAAGACTTGACTTGAGAAGAACTGCCGATTTTTATTGATAAGTGAAAAAGTGTCGAGCTACAAAGCCGAAGTGGGACTTTATAAACAGTCCGGCGGCAGTGACCTTCTAGGGTCTCCCAATAGGGCAACTTAAAACGTGAAAATACAAAGAAAATAAAGGCAAAAACAAAAGCAACAAAATGGAAAAACTCCTAATACAAAGAAAAGGAAAATACTAGCGTTTTAAACAGAAAAGGAAACAACTTAAACCGAAACAAAAATAACTTTAATCTTTGCGTCTTTCTTGATCCCTTGACGTCTCTGGCTTAATCATGACACTGAGTGTCCGTATCTGCAAGCATTATTGAAATGGAAAATACCTTGTTTTCGTTTAGGAGCGGCCAAGGGTGTTGTTGCGTGGTCAGGACGGTTCTTGACATGGCTTTGATGAGGCTTCTCGTTGTCTTGACAGTCTGGAGTGTGCTTGATGTCCTGCTGTTGAGGCCTTCACTGGAACGGTCGTCGTTGTCCTCCAACTCCTTTGGAAACGCCAGATGCTCTCTCTCGGCTTCTAGACTTGTGATCGCGGTATCTTGAGGCTCGGCGATGGTCTCCTCCTGCTTCTTGTTAGATTGTATTAGGGAATCAGCTAGAGAGAGGGACATACCTTGGCTTTGCTGAGAAGGGGCTTGTACGATGTCTTGCTGGGATATGTCTTCCCCTTGCTCCTCCTCGGGTTCTTTGGAGCTTTCAAGCGCGGTTGATTGAGGTGGATCGATGGCCTCCGGTTCGATCGTCCTTATGATCCTTTCCACGGCTAGGTTGAATTTCTGGCGTAAGGACTTAGTCTTGGATCGAGTCATTCTGCCCTCCATGACCGTGGGGACATCTCCTTGTGCTGGCTCCGGCTCGACGGTTCCACCATTCCCTCCCTCTTGAGAAGGTTTTGCCCTCAAAACCGTTTCTTCTGCTTCAAACGGAGATAAGTCAGCCACATTAAAGCTATGCGAGATATTAAACTCACCTGGGAGTTCCAGCTTGTAGGCATTGTCGTTGATTCGCTCCAGGATTTTGAATGGGCCGTCTCCTCTAGGCGCGAGCTTGGAGCTTCTCTTCTGCGGGAATCGTTCTGGCCTCATATGTAACCAAACCCATTCGCCTGGTTCAAAGACAATCTCCTTACGTCCCTTGTCTTTGTTCCTCTTATACTCCTCGGTTTTTCTCTCAATGTTCTCTTTAGCTTTTAAGTGTAGTTTCTTGATGAATTCTCCGCGGTTAAGCCCATCCATGTTCACTTGTTCAGCTTGCGGTATTGGCGAGAGGTCTATGGGTGCCAAGGGGTTAAGACCGTATACAACCTCAAAAGGGGACAACTTAGAGGCAGAGTGAGTAGCACGGTTATAAGCAAACTCAATAAAGGGGATGCAATCTAACCATGTTTTCATGTTTTTACCAAGCGTTGCTCTAAGTAAAGTGGAAAGAGTACGGTTTACCGACTCGGTTTGGCCATCCGTTTGGGGGTGGCACGTGGTGGAGAATAGCAGCTTGGTGCCCATCTTTCTCCAAAGAGTCTTCCAGAAGTGGCTTAAGAACTTGGTGTCGCGATCTGATACGATTGATCTCGGCACTCCATGTAAACGCACTACTTCTTTGAAGAACAAATCCGCGGTTTGAGTTGCATCATTCACTTTGGCGCATGGTATGAAGTGTGCCATCTTGCTGAATCGATCCACAACTACAAAGATCGAGTCCTTGTGCCGGATTTTTGGCAAACCTAATACAAAGTCCATGGAAATGTCTACCCAAGGGGCGTTAGGTATTGGTAAAGGAGTATATAAACCGTATGGATGTAACCTGGACTTGGCCTTTCGGCATGTGATGCAGCGAGAACAGAACTTCTCTACATCTTTCTTTAAATGCGGCCAGACGAAGTGATCAGAAAGCACGGCTAAGGTCTTGGCGATGCCAAAATGTCCCATTAGACCACCACCGTGAGCTTCTCGGATCAGTAACTCTCGGATTGAGCTTTGAGGGATGCATAACCGTTTGTCTCTAAACAAGAATCCATCAAAGATGTAGTATGCGCTGTAGGCTCCTTTGCCATTCTCCTTGTAGCTTTCTCCAAAGTCAGGATCCTCCTCATATAAACCCTTGATCTGCTCAAATCCTAGAACCTTAGCCTCCATTGTAGTGATCAGCGCGTGCCTCCTCGATAATGCATCGGCCACCACGTTCTCTTTCCCCTTCTTGTATTTGATTACATAGGGAAATGTCTCGATGAATTCCAGCCACTTAGCGTGTCTCCTCTTCAAGGATGTCTGCCCTCTTAAATGCTTCAAGGTCTCATGATCCGTGTGGATAACAAACTCCTTAGACAGTAAGTAGTGCTGCCATGTCTCCAATGCCCTTACCAAAGCGTATAGCTCTTTGTCGTAGGTCGGGTAGTTTAGGGTGGCTCCACTTAGCTTTTCACTGAAGTAAGCTACTGGCCGGCCTCTCTGGTGTAGGACGGCTCCTATGCCTAAGCCCGAAGCATCGCACTCTACTTCAAACATAACCTCGAAGTCCGGTAAGGCTAAGACTGGTGCTCGCGTGAGCCGGTCCTTGAGTGTGTTGAATGCAGCTTCCTGTGCTTCTCCCCATGAGAACGGAACGTTCTTCTTGATAACAGCCGTGAGTGGGGCAGCCACGGTGCTGAAATCCTTAACAAACCGTCGGTAGAAGGAGGCTAGGCCGTGAAAGCTTCTAACATGGCCGATAGTACTTGGCGTGGGCCATTCCTGAATAGCCTTTATCTTCTCCTCATCCACTTGCAATCCCTGCTCACTTACTACAAAGCCTAAGAAAACAAGCTTATTAGTACAAAATGAGCACTTCTTCAGGTTAGCATATAAGCCTTCCTTCCGAAGCGTTTTTAAAACAAGTTCTAGATGCATAAGATGATCAGTCAAACATTTGCTATAGACAAGGATATCATCGAAGTATACTACTACGAATCTGCCTATAAAAGATCTTAGAACCTGGTTCATAAGTCGCATGAATGTGCTAGGGGCATTGGTGAGGCCGAAGGGCATCACTAGCCACTCGTATAGTCCCTGCTTAGTCTTGAAGGCTGTCTTCCACTCATCACCTTCTCTCATTCTCACTTGATGGTATCCACTCCTGAGATCCACCTTTGAGAAGATAGTTGCTCCACTGAGCTCGTCTAGCATGTCATCAAGGCGCGGGATGGGGTGCCGGTACTTGATGGTGATGTTGTTAACCGCTCGGCAGTCTACACACATCCTCCAGGTACCGTCCTTCTTAGGTACTAGTAGGACCGGTACGGCGCACGGACTGAGACTCTCCCTGATGTATCCCTTGTCCATCAAGTCTTTGACTTGCTTCTCCAGTTCTTTGGTCTCCTCTGGATTCATCCTATAAGCGGCCTTGTTGGGTAAGGCGGAGCCGGGGACAAGGTCGATGTGATGCTCGATCCCTCGGATAGGAGGCAGTCCGGCAGGTATTTCCTCTGGAAACACATCTTTAAAACGGTCTAAGACAGCTTGTACTTCACTCGGAAGTTGTAACTCAGCTAGGCCTGTACTTAGACAATCTTTGAAAACCATTAGTAGCACGGTGCCGCGGGCACTCATGGTTTTAAGCACGGCATTACTTGTAATGTACAAGTTAGATTTACTTACCTCGGTTTCCTTAGCCATATGCGTCTGCATTTGATGCACCTCGGTGGGGCTTAAGGGGGCTAAGTTGTGCTTTCGGTCCTTGTAGGTGAAAGAATAGAAATTGGATCGGCCATTATGGCTTGTGGCTCGATCAAATTGCCACGGCCTTCCCAGCAGAAGGTGTCCGGCTTGCATCGGTACAACATCACAAGTCACTTCATCTTGATACTTTCCCACGCTAAACGGTATAATGACTTGTTCCGAGATTCGCAGCTCAGTTTGATCATTTAGCCATCTCAGCTTGTATGGCCTCGGGTGCTTGATCTTTTCTAGACCTAGCTTCTCTACCATGTACTTAGAAGCAACGTTAGTGCAAGAACCTCCGTCTATGATGAGATTACATACCTTGTTTCTGATGGTGCATCTCGTATGGAAAATGTTCTCTCGTTGCACTTTCTCTTCTGGCGTGACTATAGCACTTAGGATTCTTCTGGTGACTAGCATCTCGCCATGATCAGGATAGTCTATCTCGCCTTCTAGCTCATCAGCATCATCATCCTCCTCGTCTTGAGATTCATAATCTCCACTTGGGGTCAAGATCATGGTTCTCTGGTTGGGGCATTCCCTGGACATGTGGCCTCTTCCCTGACATTTAAAACAGATTATTTCACGAGTTCTAGATGTACTAGGGAACTTACCTTGCTCTGGCCGCGTGAATTTGGGTGGTTCAGGAGCTTTCCCCTTGAAGCGTGAGTCGATCTCCACCGCCTTTCCTTTGTCCAAGGGTTTAGAGCTACTTGCGTTCCACGGTGTTGGATTTCTGGCTCGGTTGCTCAAGGAAACCTTGCGTTTGATTTGTTGCTCTACCTGCACCGAGAGGTGTAGTAACTCGTGCATGCCACTATACTGAGCTCTCTCGACCTTCCTAGCAATGCGCTCTTGTAGGCCATCGATGAATTGAGCCATCAAAGCCTCTTCTGATTCTTCTAACTCCAACAGATTCATGAGTTTCTCAAACTCCTCAAAATACTCATCCACCGTCCTAGTCCCTTGAGAAAGTTTTCTGAATCGTTTCTGTAGGTCTCGGTGGTAATGGTCTGGTACGTACCTAGACCTCAAGAGAAACTTCATGTCACGCCACATGGTGACCGGCGCGAAACGGTTTCTCCTTCTCTCGGCCACGTTTCTGTCCCACCATGCAATGGCGTTGTCCGTGAGCTGTGCTGCGGCCAAGGCGACTCTCTTGCGGTCACCATATCCATAGCACTCGAATATGTACTCTAGCCTCCTCTCCCAATCCAGATATACGTCCGGATTTGACTTGCCAGCGAATGTGGGAGGAGTAAGCTTGACGTCCATATTGCCTTCCCTCGGCTCTTCCTCTCGCACGCGTTGTCTCCGAAGGGGATCCGGCGCACGCTGGTGTTGTTGCTGCAATGGGTCAGGGGGATGGTCATCCTCAAGCTCAGGCATCTCGTCCTCTGGCTCACGTAAGTTCCTCACAGGAGCTCTCAGGGGAGGAGCCGCAGCTGGCGCAGGAGGTGGTGGCGGTTGTTCCAAGCGCATCATGCGCTCTCCAAACTCCTGTCTCATGGCCCGCATCTCTTCCCGGAAAGCGGCCATCATCTGCACCATGGCGTCCTGAGGTACTTCTTCACCCATGTTGTCCTATTAATGCTTATATTGTTCCTGTAATCCGACAAAAACAACAAACTATCAAAGCACCACAGTAGATGGATTTCAAAAAGAACAAAACAATTTAAACAGAAATCAAAACAAGCCGGTTATGCTAACAATTCAATGAAATCAATGAACGGTAACAACGGCTAGCTAGATGACAAGGAAGCAAGCAACTCTCTTTTTAGGGTTTTCTGGTTTTATAACTAGGCAACGAAACAAGCTCAAAGAAACAAAGGCAGGAACAAATATTTTTGGGTTTTATGGGTTTAATGAAATGAAAACTAACAAGCAACAATCAGATCAGTTCGCACAATCAAAGGAAACCACTTGAAAGTAACAACTTAACCCGATCTATCTAAGAACAAAGCTAAATCAAAACAAACGGAAACAGCAACGATTTTTATAGGGTTTTCTCTAATGAAACAGAAGCAAATAAGCAAAAATAAACCGAAAGGTAAAAGGATAGATGTCACCTGATGTAGGAACCTTTCGGCTCTGATACCAGATGGTGTAAACCTCAGATGGACCGAGACTCACGGGATGGAATCGAACGCGCTGGCCTAAAGACTCTCTCGCGTTGGATCGGTGAAAGGGGATCGGATGATGGAACGATGGCACCACAGAGAGGATGGGAGGCTCTCTGATACAGCTAACACTCGTGCTTTGCGTGATTCCACACACAGAAGGACGAGCAAGGGTTTCACAAGACTTGACTTGAGAAGAACTGCCGATTTTATTGATATGAGGTAAAAGTTGTGAGCTACAAAGCCGAAGTGGGACTTTATAAACAGTCCGGCGGCAGTGACCTTCTAGGGCCTCCCAATAGGGCAACTTAAAACGCGAAAATACAAAGAAAATAAAGGAAAAAAAACAAAATAGAAAAACTCCTAATACAAAGAAAAGGAAAATACTAGCGTTTTAAACAGAAAAGGAAACAACTTAAACCAAAAAAAAAACAACTTAATCTTTGCGTCTTTCTTGATCCCTTGACATCTCTGGCTTAGTCATGATGCTCAGTGTGAGTGTCCGGACCTGCAAGCATTATTGAAATGGAAAATACCTTGTTTTCGTTTAGGAGCGGCCAGGGGTGTTGTTGCGTGGTCAGGACGGTTCTTGACGTGGCTTTGATGAGGCTTCTCATTGTCTTGACAGTCTGGAGTGTGCTTGATGTCCTGCTGTTGAGGCCTTCACTGGAACGGTCATCGTTGTCCTCCAACTCCTCTGGAAACGCCAAATGCTCTCTCTCAGCTTCTAGGCTTGTGATCGCGGTATCTTGAGGCTCGGCGATGGTCTCCTCCTGCTTCTTGTTAGATTGTATTAGGGAATCAGTTAGAGAAAGGGACATACCTTGGTCGTGCTGTGGGGAAGCTAGCACGACGTTTTGCTGGGATATTTCCTCCCCTTGCTCCTTCTCGGGTATCTCGTAGCTTTCAGGAACGGTTGATGGAGGTGGGCCTATGGCCTCGGGTTCATTTGCTCTTAGGATCTGTTCCACAGCTAGGTTGAACTTTTGACGTAAGGACTTGGTCTTGGATCGAGTCATTCTGCCCTCCATGACCATGGGGACACCTCCTTCGGTTGGCTCTGGCTCGGCGGTTCCACCAATAACTAATGAAACACAATTTTTTTTAACTATCTTACTATTAAAAATAAAAACAAACATAAAGATACCTTGATTCTGAGAATTTTTTTGATGAATGTTGATATATAAGGCGACCTGAAAAATAAAAATAAAAATAAATTAAATAAAAGATAAGAATAAATGCATGTGTTATAATATATGTATGGAACAAATAAAAAATTATACTAAGATATTTAATATTAAATGATTATAAAATAACTATTTAATTTTATAAATATATGAAACTAAAATATGAATTATCAAGTAACATGCATGAATTTATTAAACTAATTTATATAAAAGTATTATAAGATAATAGTTACTTTTGTAAGCAAATTTTAATTATTTTATTTATATTAATTATTATCAACAATAAAATAAAATAAACTATAACATATATGTTGCTTTATTGATCTAAATATTATATATGATTATTTAATGAAGCTATATATTTATGAATGATACAAAAAAGTCAAAATACATAACTAGTTATTGCAAAAATATTATATACAAATTATGCATATGTAATATATATGTATATAATAATAATAATAATAACATTGTTATGTTTATTGATATTTATAGAAAATAAAAAATTTCAAAACAAATTATTACACTAAAAAAACGAAAAAATATAAAAACCATGGCCTTACACTATTTTGATGGGAAGAAAAAGTATTTTTGAGGTGAAATGAGTTAACAATGCCTTTACACTATTTATAAGCAAGTTAAAAATTAAAAAAAAAAAAACCTTCCTAACATGCATTGGCTATATGTTTCTCGCCCAACTCATTTTCTCTCTTACCTGCAGACTAAAAAAAATTACTTTAAAACTTATTTGATATTTAATATTTTAATATTTTATTTGAAAAATTTCATAGGATACCATCAAAATTAGTTTTCATTCCACAAATACCACACACGCTCGAAATGTTACATCCCTAACATCTTTGATTAAACCATGAGTATATTGCCCTCGTTTAGATAATAAACTTTTTTTACCAAAAAGAAAAGAAAAATACGAAATGAGCATTGATCTGAACGTTTTAAGAACAAGATCAGAGCAATTTTGTTTGCAATCCCTCTCCCTCTTTCACTTTGCAGTGGAGATTTATAGGGTTTCTCTCGAGCTTTGTGAGTGAATTTCCCTTTGCTTTGATTCAATTTCTTTGGAGAGGTCGAAGAGGAGAGAAAAGCCATGTCGCTGAGACCGAACGAGAGGACAGAGGTCCGTCGAAACGGATACAAGGTCACTGTGAATGCGGAGGAAGGAAGAAGAAGAAGAGAGGAAAATTTGGTCGAAATCCGGAAAAACAAACGCGACGCGAGGAAAGCTTGATGAAGAAGCGGCGCGACGGTATGCAAGCTCTTCAAGATTTCGCTCCTGAATCCGCTGCCTCCGCTGAGAAGAAGGTAAGCCGGAGTTTCACAATCTCACAGGTTTATCATTCTATGCTGATTTTGTGTTGGATTAGTCAATTCTGGGTTTCAATTGATTAGCCCTTTTTCAATACTCGTAGCTGGAGAATCTATCAATGGTCGCCGGCGTTTGATCGGACGAGCCTTCGTTGCAGCTCGAGTCCACTACCCAGTTTAGGATTGATCTATCGATAGGTAAGTTTCATCTTCGTACTTCTTTGTTTTCTTGATCGATTTGACATATTCGAATGTTTCTTTGATTTTTGTGCGCTTATATTTTTCTCTAGAGGGTCCTTCTATCGACAAAGTGATACAATATGGAGTTGTGCCTCGCTTCGTTGAGTTTCTTAAGAAGGACGATTTACCCAAGCTTCAGGTTTTAGAAGAAAAGTCCCCATCAATTCATACTGTAATCTCTGATTCCGATGTTCCATGTTTGTTTCTAGTTTGAGGCGGCTTGGGTTCTAACAAACATTGCTTCTGGGATAACAAATTCTAGAGATTATATGACTTGTTACTAAAATCCTAAGATTCTAGAGATTCGTATCATTTTTGTGTTATGATGCGAATGGTATGTCTGATATTCTCGTGACTATCTCGAGAAGATGTTAGTTTCTCACTTAGATTCTTTTAGCTATAATGGATCTTGAATACATACGTACAAACGTTGTAGTATTTCTTTGAATAAAAGTAATAATTCCAATGATTCAGAATCTTAGATATTGGTCATTCTATAGATGTGAAGGTTTTAAACAAATTGATATGATGACAACTTTTGATAGAATCTGCAGGCTTTTCTGTTTACTAAGACACATATGAATCATATATGTGATCATATGGGTTTTTGATTAGGTAACTTTTAAAAAAGAAGGTGAAGCTGTGGTGAAATCAAGCATTGTTCAGCTGCCCAGATTATCAGATTCAATTATGACAATTTTAGTATTGAAGAAAATTGATTATGGGTTTGCTGGATGCAGCTCGGATATACATTTTACAAGGACCAGCTAAGATATACTCCCTCTGTCCCATTTTAATTGATGTTCAAGAGATTTTATTTTGTCCCAATTTATTTGATTTTCTCATATATCTATGCAAATTTTCATTTTATTTTAATCTAATTTTGATTAAAAAAATATTACTATTTGAATTTCCCAAGAATACTTTCACTTTTACCTCTTTTCCTTCAACTAAAAAATGATATTTTTAAATGTGAATTACTTTTCTTAATATGTGTGCTTTTATCTACAACATCAATTAAAATGGGACAGAGGGAGTATATTTTACAGGGACCAGCTCAGATATCGAGACTTTTTAGGAAGCTTTTCATATGTTTTAGGAATGTTTTCCTGACTTTTTATTCTGACATTCTGAACACGATTATTCTCTTATTTTCATGGTTTGATCGTGGTTATGAGTCTATTTTAACTATATATTGGATGGTATTCTGTTTATTTTGTGTTCCACTAAAAAAATATATTAATTTTATTACACGTAAACATTAGGAAACAATCATATATATTTAGAAAGGTTTTCCACAAACTACGTGTAGATGCTTTACAGATAATTTTAAATGCTTTAGGAATGTCTTCCTAAACGTGTAGGATTGTTTCCTAAAAAAAAAATCATATCCACGTTATATAAATAAATAATTTTTCAAATTGACCGAACACAAATTACTTGTGAAGATGTGAATTCTCCGAGCCTCATGTTCGATTCTATCTGTGTGCATAATTTTAACAGTTTTTTTTTAGGAAGGCATTCCTAAACATGTAGAATTGTTGTATTTGTTTTCTAAATTGTAATCTTACATGGTAACTAACTATCTTAATCTCTATATAGTATTTTTTTCGAAGGAAGGCATTCCTAAACATAAAGAATTGCATAATTTTTGTTTTCAATCGTAGCTTCTTAGCTCATTTCCGATTTTGTATAGCAATGAAGACAGTGGAATCTTTAAATAGAATGAAGGGAAAAAAATATCATTGGGTATAGTGTCTTTTGTCATAAAATATATGTTAGTCTAGTAAGTATTCTTTGTTAGGTGCTATTCTAGTAATGATCAAATAAATTAGTGTTAATCTGAGTAATTTCCCTAGAAGGAATCGTCATATTTGCATCTACATGAAGAAAAAAAAATCGTTGGACAGATTTTTAACCATTTAGGATAGACTTCCTAAACTATAAAAAAAACATTCCTTAACTTTTAGAAAAGCTTCATAAATCATCAAAAAAATCAGTTTTAAGTTTAAACCAATATATTCGTTATTTAAGTCAATGTATGCTTCCTTATAGATTTAGGAAAGGCTTCATAATCAGAAGGAAGTGTTCCTTAACTTTCAAAAAAGCTTCATGAATCGTCAAAAACAGTTCACTTTTAAGTTTAGACCAACCTATTTGTTATTTAAGCCAATATATGCTTCATTTGATACCCTAAACAACTAAATCTAAAGAATGATTAACAAGAAAAAAAGTTGAACAATTTTTTTAATATATTCAGGAAGGCCTTCATAAAATATTAATAGTCATTCCAGAAAATTATGAAAGCCTTCCCGAATTAAAAATTCTAAATACTCTGAAAAGTTTTAGAATTTTTAGGAAACTTTCTTAACGTTTTCAGAAGCCAATCCCTTCTCTTTTAGAAAGGTATTCCTAAATGTTAATAGGAAGGCATTCCTAAATGTTATGAAATCTTACTAATGTTTTTAGAAGGCATTCCTAAAACATTTTGTGAAACAAATTTCCAAGGATTTATGAATATTTTCTAAACATTTACAAAAATCTCATATAATTTTAAGAGCTTTACGAAGTTTTCCTAATGTTTTTGATACTTTTTAAATGTTTAGGAAAGTCATTCTAAACATGATTATTTTTGGGTTTCGTCGTGATTCTTGTCTTTAGGTATAGATTGGATAAAAAATTGGTTATTGTGAGTTGTACCAACAAACAATACACTAGTTCAATTATTTGCAACAATTTAGGAAGGTCATTCTAATTTCTAAACATGATTATTTTTGGTTTTCGTCTTGGTTCTTGTTTTTAGGTATATATTTGATACAAAATTGGTTATCGTGAGTTGCATCAACAAACAATACACTAGTTCAAATATTTGCAACAATATAGGAAGGTCTTCCTATGTTTAGGAAGGTCAGGTCATTCTAAACATTATTATTTCTCGATTTGTATTTGATAAATTGAAATATTTCTCAAAAACAGATGTCAGAATTTCATGTATCAAGATTCGTCGTTCAAAGCTCATACTCGACTTTAGATTCAATGTGTACTCATAAAATGTCAAAAAAAATTAGTAAGCCTTTTTGAAATTTTAGGAATGATGCTTAAAAATTTAGGAAATTCTTCCTAAATTGTTTGTAACTACTTATCAAATAAAAATTTAGGAAACATCATATACAATTAGGAAAGCTTTCTTGATTTTTTGAAAGCCAAATTTGTATGATTTTTTTCTATATATCTAGAAATGTTATATAAATTTTGGAAATTAGGAAACTTTCTTGATTGTTTAGGAAAGATTTTTACAAATTTAGAAAATGCTTCCTTTTACAAAGACGTAAGAAAAAACTGAGAGCTTAAACAACAGGTCCGACTTGTAAGTGAGGTGGTACGTCATATTTTCCGGTTGAGAACGTGTAGGAGGCGGGAATTGATCATGCTCATATCCAACAAACTGCGAGAACTAACATTTTGAAAAAAATGTCAAAATTGTTTGTGTTTATACACCTTCAAATACAAGTGACAAAAGAGACAGGTTACCTTAGCATTCAGATCTTCATTCGGATTTGGTGAGACGGGGAGAGAAAGTGATCTGATCCACAGGCTTTGAGAGAAAGTGATCTCAATTTAGCACAAAACCCGAAACATTGCCTCGTTACTTTTGCTAGTTAACATATCTAAACCTTTGCTCATTATCTTTGGATTTTGGAAGACTTTCATAAATTTATAAGAATCCTTCCTAAAAATTCAATAAGGTTTCTTGAATTCTAAAATTTGGGTATCATTTTAGATATCTAGAAAATTTTCATACAAATTCTCAATCTGTGGCACGAGCTTTCCCAATTGCATCCCCGTGGCCAAACCGGTCTGCTTTTCTATCTCCTCTACTAACGCTACGGTACAAGACTTGAGCGAGATCTCTGATACATTTGTAAATTTGGGGCTGTAACAAGAAAAAGAGACCAAAAAATCTTTACATGAATGCAACAAAGAAACATCTTCTTCTTCTTTTTCTTGCTTTGATCAATAAGCAAAGACGAGGAAAGAGTGTAAAGAGCAGTGACAACTTTACCTTGTGAGTACTTCCCGTGTCTCGGTTACGAGTTGATGAAACTTGGTGACAGTTGCATCTGAAGAGGAAACATCAGTGGTGATGGTGTCTCTCGGAAGCATTGTTACCAACACGCAGAGCCTTTGATCCAATCTCTATCTCCTCCTGTAGAAAAAACACACCAAATGATATGAATCTGGTTCCTTCCTTATCAAAATTGAACTCCAAACAAAAACAAAATGAGAAGAAGGAGAGTAGTTTACGTCATGGAAAGCAGCGTCAAGGTATGAAACATTGATCTCCACTGAAACTCCTGTCTGTGAAACTCTGGTTGTGTAAATTACAACTGATCCAATCACATCCCACCATAGTCGCCGTTGCTCCGCCGTGTAAAAAATTTCCTGCGTTCTTTTTCCTCAACCAAAACGCCCATATTAATTTATTCTTTTCCGGAATCGAAATCATGGGGAAACTTAAAAATTAAGGATTTTACCAGAAGATGAGGAGGGACTTTCATGGAGCAGACGATTCGACCAGGTTCGATGAGATCGACTTTTGTACCTTTCGTTACGAATCGCTCGATGAATCTGTGAGGTAAATTCGCCATTTTCGATTCCTTTTCTTTGTCGTCTTCATTTTTCTCGACTCGTTCTCCTTCAAGATACTGCTTAACCGATTCAAGGTTCATGCTTCTTCTTTTTTTTGGTGGATTCCAAGGATAAAGCTATGAGTTTTACAAATTTTCCAAATAAGAAAACTTGAATCGAACATCAAATTCGCATCTATCCGAGCGATCCGACGACGAGACGAAGTTCCGACGACGAGATGAAGTTTCGACGACAAGACGGTCCGACGACCAGTCACAGACGACTTCCGACGACGATAATTTTTATTCTTTTTTGTTTTGGTTTCCAAATTTTATCGATGGCTTTTTGGTCAATGTTTAACGAAAAATGTTAGGATTGGAAACTTTTAAGCGTGTGTTAGAATTAACCATTTTATTTTGCTTTGCAATAAATAAACCCATTGTTTAACAAATGTTAATTGACGGGACACAAATATTAAATAAACTCGTAAAACGAGAAAATAAGCATGTGTTGTGATAATGATGATTGATGATTCATCATATATCGTTTTAACTTCATTCGTTCCACCGACCAAGTTTATATGACACACGTGTCATGTAGTTAGTTAAAGTGTTTCTCTATATAAAGAAGTAACTCGTTTCTTGTAAATAGAAGTGAACGTGAATGACTTTCACTCTCACTACTCTCTCACATCTTTTCTCTCTTTGTCTCAACATATAATATATTATGGAAAAATCGCATTAAAAACTTTCAAAGTGATAGCTACTAACACTTTAAACCTCGAGAATATTTTACTAACACAATAAACCTTCAAATTAAATATATTAACACAGAAAATCTTAAAATTAGTTTTTTATTGCGCGCCGTTAGAATATTTAACGGTTTACTGTTTATTTTCCGTTAAAAATGATTAAATTTATTTATTTTAATTAAAAATTATATTAAAAATTATTTTATTATTTATTATAATTAAAAATAAATAAAATATCTAAAATACTTTTAAAAAAGTTGACAAAAGTTACTAAATTATTTAAAATTTTTTAAAAAACTAATTTATATTTAAAAAATATATTTCCTCAATTAATATATTTGATAAAAATGTTTATTTTCTGCTAATAACGATAATATAACTTTAAATTTATGTTTAACTAGTAAAATTACTATTAATTATTTTATTTTATTTATCACAACTAAAAAAATTTAAATTTTTTTTTAAAATTAATAAATATAGTTGTTCTTTGCATATTTGAAGTTTAAAAAACTAAGATTATTTTGCACACTTATGTAATAAATAAAGTTATCGTTTGCATATTTGTCATCTTTACTTCATGTATTTTTTAATATTTTTGTATTTTTTAACCATGATAAAATACTAAAAGATTAACTTTTAGTTAAAAATAACTTTCAAATTTTTTAGTTGTGATAAATAAAATAAAATAATTAATAGTAATTTTACTAGTTAAACATAAATTTAAAGTTATATTATCGTTATTAACAGATAATAAACATTTTATCAAATATATTAATCGAGGAAATATAAAAAAAATTAGTTTTTAAAATAATTTTAGTAACTTTTGTCAACTTTTTTAAAAGTTTTTTAGATATTTTATTTATTTTTAATTATAATAAATAATAAAATAATATTTAATATAATTTTTTATTAAAATAAATAAATTTAATCATTTTTAACCGAAATGAACAGTAAACCGTTAAATATTCTAACGGCGCGCAATAAAAAACCAGTTTTAAGGTTTTATGTGTTAATATATTTAATTTGAAAGTTTATTGTGCTAGTAAAATACTCTCGAGGTTTAAAGTGTCAGTGGCTGCCACTTTGAAAGTTTTTTATGCCATTTTCCCAATATATTAATAATTTACACATATATTATCTCATCTTATTTCATATAGTTTATAACACGTTATCAGCACGATCGTCTCTCGATCCGTTTGTATACCAGATTTGTCTGTATGCCAATAAAGCAATATTTATTTGTGTTCAATTTATTTTAAATTTTATTATTTACGGGAAGATAGGCTTTGCCTTTTCCATTTATATGTTATGCCGGAGTGATAGGCGTTGCCTTCTCCGATGGATCGTTATGATAGACGCTGCCTTCACAATCAAAATGATCACATAGTAGACTATGTCTCCTCAGATCATGTTTACGACACCTTCTCTTTATTTAATTTATGTCTATGCATTTAATTTATTTATAAAGTGGGAGGTTAAAACCCCCATCTTTGTTTATTTATTATGGAGTGGTAGTTTTAAAAACTCCTCCGCAAGTAATTGAATGGTAGGCTCTGCCTCCCCAAATTTCTTTAAATTATTGTCTTTTATTATGCCGTTATTATGCCCAAATTTTTATAAAATTAAATGGGTCAAGTTTTTGTTATTCACTAATAATGTTAAATTTGTCAAAGCTCGAGATCTCCGCCCTTGATTTGTGTGGAAATAATTATATGTCTTGGACGGAAGATGCAAGGTTGCATCTAAAAAGAAATGATTTCTTGAGCACTAATGATATGTCGGAAACGATACTATATAAGATAAGGCGAAAGCCATGATTTTTTTACGCCATCATATCTATGATGGTTTATAAGATGAATCCATCACGAGTAGAGATACTGAATATCTTTGGAAATGAGTGGTTTAATCTCCAGGCGAGAGAATTCACCCAAAGCTCGGAGTTGATGTAAATCCTCCTGGAAGCTTAACAATAATAAACTCGTGATGTTGAACCATAAGTCTCGTTCAACTGGGTTAACTCCATTCCTAGGAGAGAATGTTGAGTTATTCACTTAAAGTAAGTGAGGTGGACGAACGAGGAAATGATGATGGCTGGGACGTAAAAAAAAAAGGTGAAATCGCTTGCTATAGATACGGCATAAAAAGTTATTGGGTACGCATGTGTCGTACGCCAAAACACTTCGCCGATCTGTATGCCGAATCACAAAAGATTTGAATAACATAACTTGATCTGGCTTTTAGTATATACGGTAAACAAAAGTATATGATAAAGTTTTGTTTATCAAAAGATTTTTGATATAATATACTAATTTTTTATAAGTTGATGTTTTTGATTAATTATTGCATCTCTTATAAGTATTGTGCCACAAAAGATGTCACAATTTGAGATTCATGATGGAGATACATGTCTAGAAGACAGTGTTACGACACATACAATCCTTAGGGATAAAAAGTATTTCTCTTGTCTCAAAATGAAAGTCTCCGCCGGAAGCGTGAGTACTATAACTGGTTTTGCAAAGATTATACTAGGCTCTGGAAGAGCGAGTTTTTCAATGCCAAGGGGTACAGAGTTTGTAGTGCAAGATGCATTATACTCCCCCGAGTCTAAGCGGAACTTATTAAGTTTCCGAGATATCCGGAAATGATAATTGAGACTATTAATAGGAATGGCATTGAATATATTTGCATTACAACGGAGAGTAAACATCAGTAGGAAGAATTACCAATGATGTCCTCTGGATTATATTGCACAAAGATAACCATTGCTGAATCACATGTTGCGGTAAACCAGACGTTTACCAGCACTTTTAGAGTGTGGCATGAAAGGTTGGGCCACCCTGGTTCAGTCATGATGAGAAGGGTTGTGCAAAATTCGAGTGGCCACCCATTGAAAAACCAGAAGATTTTTCAATTAGGGGAGTTTTCATGTAAGACATGTTCTCAAGGAAAACTCATAAGTAGGCCCTCGACAGCCAAAGTTGGGAATGAATCCCCTGTATTTCTAGAGAGAATACATGGTGATATATGTGGACCGATTCACCTACTGTGCGGGTCATTTAGATATTTCATGGTATTGATTGACGTATCTAGCAGACGGTGACATGTGTGTCTTTTGACCACTAGTAATATGGCTTTTGCAAGATTCATTGCCCAAATAATCAGGTTGAGAGCGCATTTCCCTGATTGTGCCATAAAGAAAGTCAGTACTGATAACGCTGGTGAATTCACTTCATCGGCCTTTAATGACTATTATATATCTTTGGGAATCGATGTTGAGCATCCGGTTCCGCACGTACATACACAAAATGGCATGGCTGAGTCATTGATTAAACGGTTGCAGTTGATTGCAAGACCGGTAATCTTAAGAACAAAACTCTCAATCACTGTGTGGGGTCATGCTATATTGCATGATGGGGCATTGGTCCAGGTAAGACCAAGTGCATATAATGAATATTCCCCCATACATTTAGCATTTGGTCATAAGCCAGATGTTTCCCATCTTCGTGTGTTTGGGTGTGCCGTCTATGTCCCTATAGCGCCACCCTAAAGAACAAAAATGGGACCACAAAGAAGATTGGGAATTAGGTATCTTGAACCGGTAACTGGTGATATGTTCACGGCACGGTTTGCCGATTGCCACTTTGATGAAAGTGAATTCCCTGCGTTAGGGGGAGGATTGAGAGAATCACCAAATGATATCACCTGGTGTACACACTCTTTGGCTTATCTTGATCCTCCTACTAATCAACGCGTGGTGGAAGTTGAGAAAATTATACATATGCAAAGTTCGGCAAACATGTTACCTGATGCGTTCACATATACGAGGAGGGTGACGAAGTCTCATATCCCCGCAGTTAATGCTCCGTCAAGGGTAAATGTTCATGAAGAACATATTGATGTAAGTAGAGCAAATGAACCGAGGGTTAAACTGAAGCGCGGGAGGCCTATGGGATCAAAAGATAGAAATCCCCGACAAAGAAAGAAATTGGGAGCTAAGGTTCTGGAAGAACCAAATAAAGCCAAATGTCCAAAAGACATTTGTGTCAAATTTCCTGAAGACATTTGTGAAATGGTTCCTGAAGAACCAAGTAAAGATATATGTCTGGAAGACATATATGAACTGGTTCTAGAAGAACCTGGTAAAGAGATTCGTCCTGAAGACGAATCTGGAACAGAAAATATGAGATTTCCATCTCCTTCGCCCAAAGTGGAAAACTATGGGCTAGAAGTGAAATAGAAGATGATGATGGAATGTTCTCTTTTTCTGTGTCCAATGAGATTGATAATGAAAATGATGGTCTAGATCCAACTTCCGTGTCAGAGTGCCAGAGAAGTCCTGACCGGGATAAATGGCAAGTCGCCATGAGGAATGAAATATTCTCCCTTACTAAATGGAACGTATTCGGACCGATAGCTGTTACACCTGAAGATGTAATGTCGGTCGGATACAAATGGGTCTTTGTAAGAAAGAGAAATGAGAAAAATGAGGTCACAAGGTATAAAGCTCGCCTTGTGGCGCAAGGTTTTTCTCAAAGACCGGGAATAAATTATGAAAAAACATATTCCCCGGTCATGGATGCAATCACGCTCAGGTACTTAATAAGCCCAATGGCTTCTAAGAATTTAGAGATGTACCTAATGGATGTTGTGACTGCATATCTATATGGTTCACTTGATAGTGACATATACATAAAAATCCCTGAAGGATTTAAAATCCCTGAAGGATCAAAGATGCCTAAAGCATCTAAAGAGCTATGTTCGGTCAAACTACATCAATCACTTTACGGATTAAAGCAATCTGGACGCATGTGGTATAATCGCTTAAGTGAGTACTTGTTAAGTAAAGGTTACGTCAACAATGCGATATGCCCTTGTGTGTTTATAAAGAAATCCGCATCAGGATTTGTGATCATTGCTGTGTATGTTGATGACATGAACATGATTGGAACTCAAAAGGAGATTGATGAAGCAAGAACTCACATGAAAGATGAGTTCGAGATGAAAGATCTTGGAAAGACAAAGTTTTGTCTTGGGTTCCAGATATGAGCACTATAGGTGGACTTTTATATCTTGCAAATTGTACTGGACCAGATATAGCTTTTGCTACTAACTTACTTGCAAGGTATAGTTCATCACCGACGCGCATGCATTGGAATGGAATAAAGCATATATTCCGTTATCTTCAAGGTTCGATTAATTTTGGATTATATTATTCTAGAAGCCCTGAAGTTGGTCTAGTTGGTTTTGCAGATGCAAGATATCTATCTGATCCGCATAAAGCTCGATCGAAAACTGGGTACGTTTTCACATTTGGTGGAACTGCGATCTCTTGGCGTTCCCAAAAGCAAACATTGGTCGTCACGTCTTCAAATTATGCGGAGATTATTGCGCTTCATGAAGCATGCAGAGAATGTGTATGGCTCAGATCCATAGCTCATCATATACAAGAAGCAAGCGGAATAATCACAGAGAAAGAACCAACAAAAGTGTTTGAAGACAATGCTGCTTGTGTCACTCAAATTAAAGAAGGTTATATCAAGAGCGATAGAACAAATCATATCCCTCCAAGATTTTTCTCTTATACTCAAGAGCAAGGAGAAAAATAAAGAAGTGGATATTCAGTATGTTCGCTCAAGTGACAACGCAGCTGACCTCTTTACAAAGGCACTTCCTACTACAATATTTAAGAAGCATGTTCATAGTATTGGAATGCGGCATCTACGAGATTTGTGAAGAGAAGATGAGATCCATCATTTCCAGGGGGAGTTTGTTGTTGATGTACTCTTTTCCTTTGCCATGATTTTTATCCCACTGGGTTTTTCTATGGAAAGGTATTTAATGAGGCAGCACGTAACTTTACAATGATGGATATTAAAGAAAGAGCGTCACTGCACTATTTTTCTCTTGTCATAGTTTTTATCTCAAATAAGTTTTTTCATGATAAAGTTTTTAACGAGGCAGTACGTAATATGATATTGATGATATCAAAGGGGAGTGTTGTGATAATGATGATTGATGATTCATCATATATCGTTTTAACTTCATACATTCCACCGACTTTGTTTATATTGACATACATGTCATGTAGTTAGCTAAAGTGTTTCTCTATATAAAGGAGTAACTCGTTTTCTTGTAAATAGAAGTGAACGTGAATGACTTTCACTCTCACTACTCTCTCACATCCTTTCTCTCTTTGTCTCAACATATAATATATTAATAATATACACACATATTGTCTCATCTTATTTCATATAGTTTATAACAGCGTGTACTTTTTGCATTTCATTTCTATTTTTTGAACAATTAATTTGTTGGTGACGTTATATCGGATATCTAAATGGCAAGAATTATATCCCGCATTTTTGCATTGTCAAAACTTTAGTTTTCATTCTCTATAAGAACTGTCACCGCTGAAGAATAACTTCGAATATATCGCTGATATCTGGAGACTGCACCTTGTATACCACTTCTAATTGTTTTTAGGCTCGCGGGTCTCATCTTTATTCTCGTAACGCCTCAGATTCAAGGTTTGGATTGCTTTACTACTTTGTAATTTGAAGAGTTGGTTCTGTCCTTGGATGTATAAATAGATTGATGAAAGAAAGGGCCTGGTTTAAATGCAGCGGTTGCGGTTGCGGTTGCGTGAGTTCACGGAAGCGGACGATTGCGGTTAACATGGTTACTAAGCGGTTTGTACGACTGATACAACGGTTGAAAATGGGTATATTTGCGGGATATTTACGACTGGTTAACTTACGGATGCAGTAGCAGTTAAATAATAAATTAATAATATAAACATATTTTATAACTATAAAAAATATTTAAAATCATATTATTATAAAACTGTAAAATTATTAATTAAATATAATTAATTATAAAAATAGTATGTGTATAATACTTACTTTTATTTCTTAATTGTTTTTAGTTTGGCTGAAAGTTATGATTTCAATAGAGAAATTCTTATTTTTTTGTATAGAGATGTTAGATGAAAAGAATTTTAGTTGTTATATAAATATACATTAGTGATGGAGATAAAATTTATCAAAATAATTACAGTTTATAGATCTTATATATATATAAAATTATGAAAGATTGTTAATAAATATTAGTTAAAAAGTGTCAAATTTATTTATTTATTTGTAATTATAATATTCAACTCTTATTTTTTTTTAAAACTTCTTATATATATCTTGATTTTAGATAAATTTTGTGTTTTTTTAATTATTCATCCGCAATCGTCCGCAACCGCAAACGGGAGTTGCAGGGAGCTTTTGATTTTGAGCGATAAAAAACAGTTTGAAGCGGTAAAAAGCGTTTTGTGTGATTTTTGCCAAACGCCAAAAGCTGCGTTTGCGGGTGTTAGCGGGAGAACTAATCAATCTCTGGTGCCATTGAAAGTATGGGACATACGCAAACCTAGCCTCTGATTTTTCTGTAGTAAAGCAATCCAAACCGAGCCTCTGATTTTTCTGTTTAAAAAAATTAAATTTGGATTATATCAAAATAATTTAGGTTTTTCCACAGTATGCGTTTTTGTAACGAATTATATGAAACAATAGAGATATAAAAAATTGAAAGATGAAGTAAATGTTATTGGAACGTGTTATATATTCTTATAACGTGTTAATCGACACATATATATATATACTAGAATAGGACACGCATATATGCGGGTTTTTAATAAAAAATTTTAAATTCGTAAAAATAAATTTAAAACAAAATCGGATAATATATTACGAAAAAATAAAATTTAATTTTATTAATATTTCCAAATATATATGTTATAATATTCTTATATGAATCATGTTTACTTCTAATGCTTTATTTATATATAGATTTAATAATTTATTCTAAAATTTTAACGAATTATTTATCCTACTTTTATCATAATTAAAATATATATTAGGATCCGCATATACGTAGATTTATAATAATAAAATTTTCAACCTGTTAAAATAATGTTTTTAAAAATATAAAACCAAATTGGATCACTACTGTAATAAATATATGAAAACACACAAAATATAAATCTAAGAGTTATTTATTTATTTTATTTTTCATTTATTTTTAATTAAAATATTTAAAACACAGAATCTGTTGCGGGTGCTAAGCAACATTAACCATATTTCTCATATATTTGACACACTTTATCAACTATGTTTTTTTGTTCCGCTGCGTTAAAAACTTTGGTATGCAATTCGAATCCTCCACTACAAGAAAACAGACGATTTGCGACGGAAATTTGCGACGGAAAAGAGGCGTTGCAAATTTACGACGGCATTACGACGACATTGCGACAGCAGTTGAAAGTCGTCGCAAATCCGTCGCAAATTTGCGACGACAAGATTCGTCGCAAATGCCTCGCATATTGCGACGGTTTTGCGACATTATTGCAACGGCTACGGAGTCTGTCGCAATTCCGTCGTAATTTGCGAGGCATTTGCGACACAAAATTGCCGACGCAAAGTTGCGGCGCATTTGCGACGACTTTATTCGGAAGCAATATTTGCGACGGAGTTGCGTGGGATTTGCGAGGGGAACCTAAGTAGGTACACCACGTTTTTCAGAAGTCTCACCTACTTTCACATGCTCGAGTAAATCGTCGCAATAATGTCGGTAGCCGTCGCAAATCCGTCGCAAATTTGTCTATAGCCGTCGCAAATCCGTCGCAAAAGTGGTAGTAGTCGCAATTTCGTCGCAATTAGTCGTCGCAAATACGTCGCTACTTATAAATTTCCGTCGCAAATACGTCGCAAAAAAATCTAATAATCTATAAATAGCTCACTTCTGTTTTTTTTTTACACATTCAAACATAAAATAAAAAGAGAGAAAACAAAATAAGAGAGAAAAAAAAATAAGAGTGAAAAAATGTCTTCGAATTACGATGGCATCTATGCATTACGGTCTTGGATGTACAATCAACGAGATCCGGAGAGTGGTGAAGTGACGAAAGAGTATCGGGACGGGTTGCGAGGATTCTTGTATCAGGCAACAAACCAACCATTTGCGATAGAACATGGTAAAATATTCTGTCCATGTAGAAAATGCAAGAATATACCATATATAGAAATTGATACTGTGAAGAGGCATCTATATAATAGAGGATTTATGCCAAACTACTATGTGTGGTTTTCGCATGGGGAAGGTAGTGGTGCTGGAAGTAGTAGTACCGCGGGTCAGGGGTTTGAGCAGCCTAGTAATGATAATTATGATGATGGGTGTAATATATTTGGAAATATTGATCAAGGATATCAACAAGGGAATAGATATCATGATATGGTTGTAGATGCAATGCATGAAGCTCCACCAACCTCATTTGTTGATAATAGTCGGGAAGAACCCAACGCAGATGCTAGGCACTTTTATGATATGTTAGACGCTGCAAACCAGCCAATCTACGATGGATGTAGAAAAGGGCAGTCTAAATTATCATTGGCATCTAGAATGATGACAATTAAGAGTGATAATAATGTTAGTGAGAGTGAAATGAATTCATGGGTCGAACTTTTTAAAGAGTATTTGCCAGCAGATAATCTTTCTGCTGAAAATTACTATGAAATACAGAAGTTGGTTTCGGGTCTTGGGTTACCATCAGAAATGATTGATGTATGCATTGATAATTGCATGATTTTCTGGAAAGACGATGATAAGCTGCAGGAATGTCGATTTTGTGGGAAGCCGAGATATCAAGAAACTAGTGGAAGAACTCGTGTCCCGTACCAACGCATGTGGTACTTGCCAATCACTGATAGATTGAAAAGATTATACCACTCGGAAAGGACTGCGGCAGCAATGAGATGGCATGCGAAACATTCTACAGTGGATGGGGAGGTTACACATCCGACAGATGCAAAGGCGTGGAAACACTTTCAGACGATACACGTTGACTTTGCTAACGAATGCAGGAATGTCTATCTTGGCTTATGCACTGATGGATTTAGTCCATTTGGTATGTCTGGGAGGCAATATTCTCTATGGCCAGTCATATTGACGCCATACAACCTTCCTCCGGATATGTGCATGCAACGAGAATTTTTGTTCATGAGTATTTTAGTGCCTGGTCCTAAGCATCCGAAGCGAGCACTTGATGTATTCCTGCAACCTTTGATTCATGAGTTGAAACAGCTCTGGTATAGTGGTGTTCGCACGTTTGACTACTCCCAGCAGCGGAATTTCAATATGCGTGCTGTGTTAATGTGGACTATAAGTGACTTTTCGGCATATGGAATGTTATCGGGTTGGACTACGCATGGAAGATTATCTTGTCCATATTGTATGGATAGGTCAGATGCGTTTCAGCTGAAGAATGGAAGGAAGTCATGTTGGTTTGATTGTCATCGTAGGTTTCTTTCCATGAATCATACATACCGGAAAAATAAGAAGTTATTTAGGAAGAACAAGGTTGTTCGTTTTCCTCCACCTGTTCATCTTTCAGGAGATACTTTGTTAGAGCAAATTGATCACTACGGTGCTAAGGAAACGTGTCGGCGTGGGGGAAATTGGCACACACCGGCAAACATGCCTGACGAATATAGTGTATCTCACAATTGGCACAAAAAGAGTATCTTTTGGGAGCTCCCGTATTGGAAGGATCACCTTTTACGGCACAACCTTGATGTGATGCACATAGAGAAGAATTTTTTTGATAACATCATGAATACAATCTTGAACGTGAAGGGAAAGAGTAAAGACAATTTGAAATCAAGGTTGGACTTGGTCGAAATTTGCGCAAGACCCGAGTTGCATATTACAAGTCAGGGAAAATTACCGATTCCAAACTTTCGAATGTCCGTGGAGGCGAAGCGGACATTATTCGACTGGGTTGCTTCTGATGTGAAGTTCCCAGATGGATATGTGTCCAAATTCTCTAGATGTATAGAGCAAGGACAGAAATTTTCTGGTATGAAGAGCCACGATTGCCATGTTTTCATGCAACGACTGCTACCATTTGCATTAGACGAGCTCTTACCGATGGAACTTTTGTCGATCGACGCTCCGAGAAGCTATACAACGACGTCACTGCGAGGATGCAACAAATGTCTCAGGCTGATCCTAATGATCCAGAAAGCACTGGATCTTGCTCACTTAGTACGATCGAGAAGAACAAACTTTATCTGAAGGTAAGTATTTTCAATTTAACTTCAATATTTTAAATTTTTTTAATTATTAACTTTTTAATTATACTTAAATATATGTTTAGGTCGCTCCCCGTAAAAAAGGGAGAATCTTCGGACTCGGTTCTTTACAGTCGGATATCGAGGCTGCCACTCTTCCGACCACTTCTTCCACCCGTCCAGATCCCGCTCTTCAGGAGATAATCGAGACCCAAGCCCTTCTGATTCAATCGCAGAACCAGAAGATGCAGAGCTACGATAAGTATTTCGAGTTTATTGCACAACGGGACTCGGCATTCGCAGAACTTTACCGCAACTCGGAAGCCGGTCCGTCGACCGGAAATCAAGACCCGTCTATCGATTAAATCTAGTTTTTATTTTCTGAACAATAACTTTTATTATGTTCTATGAATATTATTTTGTATTTCAAATTTCTTTTTAAAATTAGAATTTTTTTTCTAATTTTCTTTTTATTATAAATAATTTAAATTTAAATTTATATATTAATTAATTTATATGTAATTTTAATTTAAATATAATTATTAATAATTTTCGTCCAAAAAAAAATTAATTATTAAATTGCAACAGTATTGCGACACAATTGCGACGGATATAATTCGCGACAACATTGCGACAGATTGTTTTTTCTGATGACTGTTTGTCGCAAATTTTGCGACTGAAAAATTTTATCGCAGATCCGTCGCAAATTTGCGACATATTTGCGACAAACATATGCTGTCGCAAATTTGCGACGAAAACAAATTGTCGCAAATATGTCGCAAATTTGCGACGGATCTGCGACGAATCGTATTTGCGACGGAATTTTTGATGTCGCAAATTTGCGACGGATTTGCGATAATTTCATTCCGTGGCAAATTTTGCGCCGGATTTGCGACGGAAATAGATTTGCGACATTTTGGTCACTGTCGCAAATCCGTCGCAAATCCCTGTTTGCGACGGTATTGCGACGGATAATGCCGTCGCAAATCGGTGTATTTCTTGTAGTGCTCCGAGTATGTTAACGATCTCCCATTAATTCTTTTCAAGCAAATAAATCTCTCTTTCTCTTCACATTTATCTCCCGTATATGATTTATATGCTCTCTAGAGAAGTTATGTTTCTCAAGACTCGCATCAAAAGGATCTTTACATGATTATTGCTATCTTTCTCTAAATTGAGCTCATCATCATCTAATATCATATCCTAGTTAATGTAATTTACTTTTTGTTTTTATTTTTCTTAAATTAAAATAGATCCTTTTGTTTTATTTTCTTTTTCTTAAATTGAAATTATGCTTCTCAAGACTCGCATGAAACTCCTCTCTACATGATTTTTAATATACTCCTTCTCATTGAGCTAATCATCGTTAATGCTATATCAATAACATCTAATTTTTTTTAATTGATATATATCCTAATTAATATAATTTACTTTTTGTTTTTATTTTTATTTTTATTTTAATTTGAAATAGATCCTTTAGTTTTATTTTCTTTTTCTTAAATTGAAATATATCCTACTTAATTTTATTTTAACTTTTTTTAATGTAAATCCATAAATTTAACATTTTCTAGTTTTTTAAAAATATTTTTTTTTTGGAAATTCATTTTTATCTTATTATATAAATTTAAAAATAATATTTTACCAAGACATGTGTCAAAATCTAAAACGATAATCTTGACACATGTCGAAATCTTTCCTTTTATTTTCTTTATTTCTCTTTTAAAAACAGATAGATGTATTTTCCTTTTTCTTTTATGATTAGTATAAAACTTTTAATAATAGATTTTAATCAAAATACGTGTCGAAATCTAATCGATTAACTTGACACGTGTCACGATCATGTTAATTAGCAACTTTGACACATCCTACTTTATATAATATATATATATATATATATAGTTCGATAATGAATTGTACACAACAAAATGATCATATACTTTTATTCAAATAACAAGTTATGTCTTTTTATAGTGTGGTATTTAATAAGTTAATTTTGTACAAAACATAATAACATGTTAATTTTGCTTGTACATTGCCACATATTTTTTTACCGCGTTAATATGTTAAATAATAATATAAATATTTAAATTTAGTTTTAAGCTTTCAGTTAACATGTATATAAAATTTGATACACACGTTTTTTATTTTTAGATATACAACTTTAACAAAATGATTTATATATACCTTATCTTTTGAACTCGATGATAAATATACTATATGAAAGCAGAAGAAAACTCCCCTGCGTGTGCCACGTCAGCATTTCTTTATTTGATATCTATCTTTTTTTTTTAATTTTCAAAAAATTATTTTCTTTGGATTAAATCTGAACCAAACAAAATATTTTTATCCACTTGTTTGCACTCATGCGGATTCGAACCCATAATTCTCTCAATAAAAAACAACCATTTTTTTTAATTATACCATGGGTACTCTTTGACAACTCTCTCTAAAAACTTCTGATATTGTCTCTATATTTTACACATTAAATTGGAAGCACTTTTTTTTAATCAGTATATATATAAATTACAGACTTCGCGGGATGCCACAAATGCATAAATAAAGAAATCTTCAAAATGATAGAGTGAAAAAAATAATTATTATTTTTTAAACATCAAATAACATAAATAAATATTAACATATATACAATTAATTATATATAAAAATTATTAAATTTGAATTCAACTATCTAAAAATTATTATAAATAAATGAAATTCAAATTTAATTTAAAAAATAATAAATATATAAATTTTATATAATACATAATTTTAAGTATATCATTATATATTTTTTGAGTGATTTAATCCTTATTTTCAAATAAATTAGGATAATTAAACTTTAATACAAGTGAAAACAATTATGATATTGAATAAATTAAGAAGTTAACTCCAACCTATAAAATCTTAAGACACAACAAACTATTCAATAAAAAATCGAGATGATACCAAATTATATAAAAAAATATTGAGAAGAAGAGAAAATAATAAAGAAAAAGAAGAATGGATACAAAAATATACAAAATTTTAAAAGATGGAAAAATATATGAATTCAATGCAAGATATGTAAAAGAAATCTTCAAAATGTTAAATTGAAATATTATAAATTATGAAAATATTAAGACTTAGACAGTGAAAAAGAGTATGAAAATTGAAAAATAAATAAAGATTTCTAAAAAAAAGTATGAAAGAGATTGCACAGATCATAAAAAAGTAGAAAATTAAAATTCTTAAAAAAACAAGATAAAATCAATAATGAAAATATAGATTTAAAAACATATTATTTAAAATTCAAATTAAAAAAATAAAACAAGCGCATCGCGCAGGTTCTCTCCAAGTATATATAAAATTAGTAAATGATGTAACTTTTATTGTAACACGTTAAATCAATTACCATACATAGACCAAAAATATACTCGTGAAACGATCATCCCCCCTCTACCGAAACAATTGTCATCATCATTTTGCTCATTTAATATCCCATTAAATTCAACCCGTGCTCCATGCATTGTGTACTCTTTTGTTCGTTACTTTTGGGGTGGATGGCAAAATCAGTAATATCAGTTTTAAATTTAACTTTGGTGGGTATCTTTTTGTTGATTACTTCTAGCATATTGGATCCGGTTGGTAATCTAAAACGATACATAAATTTTTAACGTAAGCTGAATTTTTTAGCGATAAGCTGAAGTTGATAAGTGCTTATAAAATAGTTAAAAACTATAAAAAAAAAGCTGTAAATAAAAACGGTACAAAAAGGTTGTGTGTAATACTGTTAGTAACGCTTTTTGTACATCTTTTATGACTGATAACTATTAAAACGGTATAAATTTTATCGCAGCTTTTTGGTAACGCTTCAAATCCATTATGTCATTGTCTACTATATTTAGGTTTTGCAATATAATTGTTTACTAAATTGACTCTATAATATTTCAGTAGTCTTGCATATTTTCTCGATATTGTCAAGATTTTTTTGTTTTCATCTGTTGGATTAATATGTGACTTTTCTAAACTGTTACTGCATCAGACAATTTGATACCAAAAAAATAATTAGATATTTGAAAGCAGAGAGGGAACTAGACTAAAAAATAATTAGAAAAGATTTCTAAACCTACTTTTTATTCATAATTACGCAGCTCCTTACAATCTTTGTGATGTTTTGTTCAATTGTATATGAGCATTTTCAATGTTGGGGATAAAGGGTGAATCGAAGGGGTTTTCATGGATCATTCATATAGGTGATATAACTGCGTTTTTTTCAAACACTTTAACAAGTGTTTCACTCGATTTTCAAGGTTTTTATAGTTTTTTTAGAGTATTTGTAGTGTCAAGACTCTTTTCATAATATCATGGTAAAAGGAATGCAAAATGAAGCAAAATCTATTTTTGAACAGATCTGAACTATCAGAAGTTTGACATATGATAGAGACCTCTCATCACTTGACCAACCTTATTTTTGGACACAAAATATAGTGATCAACCGTCTCTCGCACACAAATTGGTTTAAGAACGATCCAACAGTTTTATCTCAAAAGAAAAGCAAGTGCAGAAACCAACCTAGGCACAAGTCATCCTGGCCGCGCCACAGAAGAACGCGCCCGTAGCCAGAAGACCCTCCTTACACGGCCAACTAATCTCATCCGGTCCAAGCCCGTTTGCAAGCCCGCTTCGAGAACGTTTCCTTTTCTCACAAGGAAAACCCTAAACCGCCCAAAGAGAGTTCAAGACCTATAAATAGATTTTTTTTAGAGCTTTTGTGAGACACCCACGTTTTACCAATATGATGCGTGGGGTTTTTTACTTCAAGTTTTACCCCTAAGATAACTGCAAGTGCACAGCAATCACAGTAGTATATTAAGGGATCGAATCCACAGAGATTGTTGTTTTGCGAAGGTCCTAGGATTTCTAACTTCTTTAGACCAAATGGGGAACTTGGCGGTGTAGTGTGTCACGATTTGCAGTAGTAATATCAAACAGCGAATGAGAATTAAATGGTTGTAAATCAATTAATAAAAGGCGTTGGGTTCAGGGGTGTTCTCCGGAGTTCATGGATCAGATCTAACAAGCAACATGATAGGTTTTAAACGATTTTATGGGTTAGGTTCTTAAGCTGAAACGGTCGACTAGGACTACCCCGCTTTCGCAGATCTAGCCACCTGCGTTTATCTTGCACCGCGGATATGATTTCTCATCCCACGATGCAAGGCAACCGCGCATACATATCATTCACCTATTTGTAAACACTCCCGGTGCGGTCCGTCGATATGCTTAAACATCCTACGGTGCGATCCGCTCGTTAACTTCTAGATCCAGGCGATAGACCACACGTTCGTGTATCTAGTCGCCTTGGAATCAATTGCTAATTAATCAGAGAAGCAAACATGCAATAAGAACAAGACATCAACGAAGATACCTAAAAGAAACTCTATCTCTATCAACCTAGTGAAATCGATCCATGATTAAACCCCTTCGAAAACCCCCTTAAAAACCCAACTAGATGACTACTCGTTCATGGGAACGAGAGACATCTTTGAGATATGAAAGGTGCGAATTGAATTGAATAAGAAACAAAGTGAGAAAGCTTCTTCAAAGGAAATTGATTGAAGAGAGGTTTTCTTAAAGTATTGAAAAGCAAAGAACTAAGAACAAAAGATGAAAGGGAAAGGAAAAAGAAGTGGGCGGCTGCAGAATAATTCTCTCTCGAGATCTTCAACTCCGGGGCCGTCGAACTCTTTCTCCCTCTCTCTCTCTGCGGCGTGAAAAGTGTTTCTGGAAAAGCTCTGTGTTCGGTCACCTTCTTCTGAAACCCTAAGGTCCCTTTATATAGGCTCTCCTATCTTCAGAAAATGGGCTTTGCGTTTTAACCTCGGGAAATATTGGATAAGTGCAAACGGCCTCGGGATGGGCCGGAATGGGGACGTGGCGCGGCCGTCCTTCTTCTGGGGACGTGTCTGACGGGCCTTCTTGCTTCCTTCGTAACTTGAGATCCAACCGTGTGATTGAACTCAAATCACCTCGGCATGAAAGACAGCTGGAAGGGCTATCTTGTCTCCAAATATGAGCTCGATCTTGTGGTGGGAAGGTCGGCATCCGATGCTGAACTTATGGCTTCGAGCACATGTCCTAGAAGTTCCCGTTTTGCTCCAAAATGTGTCCTTTTTGTCCGATATCCCTGAAATGACTCTTAAGACTAGGGAACATGGAAATCACTTTAAAATCGTTGAAAACCGGGTTAAAACACTTATAAACGATCTTGAAATAATAGGTTTTAGGAGTAAAATATGAGTGTTATCAACTCCCCCAGACTTAAACCTTTGTTTGTCCTCAAACAAAACTCAGATAAAATCTCGGAAAGAGGTTTGAAAATATAGGAACTAGCAAAAACTCAGCGACCGTCCTTCTAAACCATAAGTCATCGAACAAGTCTATCCAAGCTCAGCCTAGAAAATTCTCACTATAGTTCCTTCAATACTAGTCCTTTATGAAGCTTTCACTATCTAAACTCCAAGTTTCGGTCAACCAGCTCTCTAAGTAGTATTAAGATTGGCGTGATTCTTGTCAAGGGATATCAAACTAGGTTCAACGAGGCTAGGTGTATAAAGGCTTTTATTGGTGAGGCTTAGAGTGTTTCGGGTTACCGTATAAATCTCCGGAAGGTGCGAGATATTATGCAAAACAACAGGAGAAGGTGGAACTGTTGAGGTCCACGATTTCCAATCACTCTTTGCACGTGCGCATCCGCGAGTTCTCCTTGATACCACCAACTCCCCCAGACTTAGTTTCTTATGTCTGGTTCGGATGGGATGGCGCCTAAAACTTCTCACCATGTCCTACAGACTCCGCCTCTATGAATGTTTCGATCCTCTTAAGGCTCTTAGACACTTTCTTTCCGTTTCTTTTTATTATTATTATATTTTTTAATGTAACTCTATTTTTAGCGGATAAGTACCATCATCACTCCAAAGAGTTCGGGTCCTTTATCCGAGTTACTTTTTCTTTTCTTTTCCTTTTTTTGTTTTTATGAAACGGGAAGTGCCTCGATGTAAGAGTCTTAAGGATCACGAGAATAGTACCATTTTTTTGAGTTTCCGAGGCATGGGTCGCCCTTCTTTCGTAGCTAAAACTTCTGTCCCTTAACCATTCGATCCTTCGTCTCGAGTGACTAGAAATCGTGTCGTTCCTCCCTCTCCGGCGTTTTTGCACATATCTGCATATGGTGAAAACAAGAGAGTTGTGTGAGGTATGAAAAGATGGTAAGGGTTTCAGGTATGGTACCAACTGTTGATGTGTTGGCCGTTCGCGAACAACAAGAGAGTGTGTAAAAATGGAAAAAGATGTTGATATATCATGGTTTTTACCCGTTTTTGGACCATGATATAAGTCTTTTTATAGAGTCTTTTGGTATTTTTACAGTCCTATTAGAGTCTTTATAGGTTGGACTACGTTTGGAGCATAATTGGAGATTTTGAAGCTTTTGGGAGCATTCTGCAAGAAGCTGCAAAGTGATGAAGTCAGAAGAGTGAAATTACGCACATGGTGTCGATCGACACCATCTGTGTCGATCGACACCAGACGAGACAGACACGTTTTGCCGACTTCTATTGGAAAAAGGAAAGAGCTCAAGTTTTGAAGAATTACAAAATTGCCCCTGGACGAAAATCCTCTTCTATAAATAGATTTCAGGCATTGTTTAGCTAACTTACCTTTGAATATTTTTTAATAATTTTCTGTCTTAGAGATTTTTAGAGAAAAGAATTTGTCTCTTTCAGAGCAAATTCGGAACTCCATTATTTCTATTGATTTCTTTTATGCAATCTTCTTTATTCATGATGTTTTCTTCATTCACCATGTCTGAGTAGTTTGCTTGTTAGGTTTAGGATTTTTCAAAGGTGATTAATGAATTGTTAGGTCGAATTAAATTGTTAGGATAAAATCATTAGAGTTCTTCATCTGGATTTGTGTTTAATGCTTATTCTAGCTTCGCGACCTAGAATCTGATCTTAGGTTAATTAATAGATGCGAGAGTATTATTGATTGCCTGAACTAATGTTAGATGAGCAAAATACCTATTCGCAAAGAGATTTGGTTTAGGGTTTTGTGAACAATTGAACCTGAACTTTAATGCTTGTTTGAATTGTTAGAATTTGCAAAGAGATTTGGAATTCTAGGGTTTAGACATAGATAATCTTCGCAGCGAGAGTTGGTTGATTTTACATTAGTGATTCGAGTTCGAGAACAGATCTTCATATTTCCTAACATCCTGTCTAGACCTGCAATTTAGATCACCTGAGAATTTCCCTGAACCTAGCGTTTCGTCTCCTGAACTTACACCGTTTTTAATTGCTTTCTGTGTTTTAAATTCCATCTTTCTTCCTAGCTTAATTCGAATTTAGAAAACTGCTGTGTGACTATCCCTTCTCTGTGGATTCGATCCCTAAGTACTACAACTGATCTCTTAATTTGAGAGAGTTGCTTAGGGTAAATTTGACCCATATCAAATTTTGGCGCCGTTGCCGGGGAAGGAGATTAGTTGCCTACAGATTTCTAGTATTAGGATTTTGTCTAGGTTTTATTTTTGTTTTGGTTACTAATTTTTAGTTTCTTATTCTTGATTTCAGGTATATGCTTAATCGCAGTACCAGGAGCAACAAGGATCAGGAGCTAATCAGACTTGATAACCAGGCGCTAGCACATCTAGAACGAACAAACCGAAAAGCTGCGAAGGCGTCGATCGACACCAATAGCATCGATCGACACCCTTCGCAGACAGAGATGGCGGGGCTTGTGATTTTGACAAGGGATGAAGCTGGCAATCTGTTCGATACAGAAGGGCACCGAAGGAACGACCAAGGCCAGAAAATAGATGAGAACGGGGCTATTATCGCAGAACTAGAGGGTGTCGATCGACACAACATTGGTGTCGATCGACACCGAGCCCCTGCAGAAGCTGGACGTGGAAGAACATTAGGCGAGTACAACCGCCCAGATCCGTCCTCCTGCATTCCAAAGGAATGACTTCGAGCTGAAGCCTGCCTACTTCCAGCTCGTAGCTCAGAATCCTTTCCATGGTCTTCCCAACGAGCACCCCATGGATCATATCGAGAGATTCGAAGACTTGGCTTCAAGCATTAAAGCCAATGGAGTTCCATATGATTATCTCTTCTGCAAGCTTTTCCCTTACTCGCTTGCTGGAGATGCATCATATTGGCTGAATCATTTGTTTCCAGGATCTTTGACTACTTGGGAAGACACAAAGAATGCATTCTTATGCAATTTCTTTGATGACGCGAGGTCTGAAGAGCTGAGAATGAAGATCACTACATTCTCTCAAGGACCCACTGAGGCATTCAAAGCTTCTTGGGTGAGGTTCAGATCTTACCAGAGAGACTGCCCACATCATGGTTTCAGCGAGCCGCAACTCATCGGAATATTCTACCGCGGGATTGACTAGAGGTACCAGATGGCTTTAGACGCAGCGAGCAATGGTAACTTCAACACCAGATGCCCAGAAGACGCAGTGGTGCTTATAGAGAATTTGACCTCTAGTAACAGCACCAAGAACGCAGACTTCGAAAGAAGACAACACGCTGGAGCCAATGGAGGAAGCCAAATTGCTGAAGTCAACAGGAAGCTGGACCTATTGATGGGGAAGAAGCAAGTCCACTTTGCAGAAGTGGATACTTTTGAGCGTAAGGAAGAAGATGTTAACTACATCAATGGCGGTGGCTTTCAAGGGAATAGATTCAACAATCAGCAAGGCTATGGTTCTTCTTACCAAAAGCCCCCATTCCAGAACAGCAGCAACACTTACACAAGGAGCTATGGAAATTCTTCTTACCAGAAACCTCCTGAGCAAGACAATAAGATGGAGTCTATGCTTGAGCAAATCTTGGAAGGCCAACAGAAGCTAACAATGAATTTCAATGGCAAGATTGATTCAGTGTATCAAGACCTGAATGGAAAGATTGAGGGCATAAACACTCACATGAAAGAGCTGGATGTTCAAGTTGCTCAAACCGCAGAAGCTGTTCAAAGGCAAGAAGGAATTCTTCCTGGAAAGACGGACACGAATCCAAGACACCATGTGAATGCCATCACGATTCAGGGTGAAAGAAGCTTTCCACTAGTGCAGAAAATGGGTCTTAGTACTGAAAAATTAGAGGAGCTTGAAGATGTAGAAGATGCTGCGGAGCCAGTGTCGATCGACACCCGAGGAGATCCACGACAAATTGAGCAAACTCGACACGACGAGCTCGACACCAAAGTCGAGTGTCGATCGACACCAAAGTCGAGTGTCGATCGACACCAAAGTCGAGTGTCGATCGACATCAGCTGGGTATCGATCGACACCCTGTCCAGACTTCACCAAATCGACCTGAAGCTTCAACAACTGCTGAGGAAAGGGTGTACAAGCCCAAGATACCTTATCCCTTACCTCCCAGAAGATCTAAACAGGAGAGAGAAGAAGCTCGATGCAAGGAGATGATGAGTAAGCTGATGGTTGAGCTACCCTTAGTTGATGCAGTCCAACTTTCACCTGCATTAAGAAGATATGTCAAAAGAATGGTAGTTAATGGTATAAGCCCTGAGGAAGGAGCATTGCTTACCAGAGACATGAATGCAATTCTCTTGAACATAGTTCCAAGGAAGAAGAAGAAGGTGAGAGTTTCTGAACAAGTCAGTGCTGTGATTCAGAGGAGGATTCCAGAGAAGTTACCTGATCCAGGAAACTTTGTGCTAGATTGCTCAATATCAACAGGAAGGTTTCCTCGTTCTCTTTGCGATCTAGGTTCAAGTATCAACTTGATGCTATACTCAGTTGCTGTTAAACTTGGAATGACTGATTTCGAGCCAACCAGAATCTCCCTTGTCCTAGCTGATCGATCAAAGAGAATCCTTGAAGGTATCTTAGAAGATGTTCCCTTGAAGATTGAAGGCTGCATGATTCCCACAGACTTTGTGGTTTTGAAGTATGATGAAGAACCTGCAGATCCTCTTATCCTGGGAAGATCATTCTTGGCTTCAGCTGGTGCCATTATTGATGTGAGGAAAGGGAAAATAGAGCTTGATTTGGGTGATGTTGTCATGAACTTTGACATGGACAAGTTAAGAGGACCTTCCACCATCGATGGTCAAGCTTTTTCAGTAGAGATTTCTATGGATCAAGATCAAATCATGGAACATTCAGATACCATTCCTGCTGGAAATGTCAAAGAGCTGGATTCTAAAGAGCAAGACAACAAGCTAGTTATTCAAGAAGCATTAGTTAAGAATTCTGAGGAAGTTGTGGAGCTAGAGGATTGGAGTGGAAACAATCATATCTTCAGGACTTTGGGCGCAGATGACGGACTAATCAATGCCAAGATGATGAAGGAAGACGTTTTTGTCATGGAAGCAAGGATTGCAGAGATGAACTGCAGCAAAAGTGCAAAGATTCGAGCTACTGACGTAGTGTCGATCGACACCCTCCGCGGATCACTCGAGAAGCTGCTTCCAATGTGGTCAAACAGATGCTTTCACATCCTACAGCTCATAAACCTCGAAGGAAGCAAAGGTATGTACTTCCTGGACTCAATTCCAAACCTCCTGATCATCTCAATAAGAATTTAAAAAGTACAAAAGCTGTTACACACTTATGCAAGCCACGAGATTCTCGTAGAAGGCTTGGTGTTTCTTTTGATGATGCTGCAAGAAAAAGGAGTATCCCACCCAAACTCAAGTCCCTCCCTGCTGCTGTTCCTCATTTCCTTGGCCGATCTCATGCACCTAATGCCTATACACCACCATGGATGAGAAGACATTCGTCTGGGAAGCATTCGATGCCACCCTCTGATCCACCAGACGTCTGAACCCCGACACAGTCAAGCTAATGACTGAAAACGAGCGTTGAGTGGGAGGCAACCCACTGTTAGGTAATATATTTATTCACATTTCGTTTTGGTTTTACTAATTCTTAGTTTTAGTCAGTTGAAAAAAGGCGACATACACTCAACACAGACCAGTGTCGATCGACACCACCTGTGTCGATCGACACCACGCGCAGACGAAGGTAAGTCTTCTATCTGGTCTTTTATGTTGTTTCTAATCTTTCTTTTAGCCAACTTCGGACTTGATAACACTGGGGACAGTGTTGTTTAAGTCTGGGGGAGGTGATTACTGACTTTGTGCTTTGTTTTGAGAGTCAAAAACATTTTGTTTTATTGAGTCAAAATCAGTGAAATTTTCAGTTTGACTTGGAACTAACCACAGAATGTTGACACTTGAAGGACCATTGCTTTAGTAGTTGATTACAGGTCTTACTAAGTAGAAAGCTGCAAGTGGATCAATCTAACAGAGAGAGTTCAGATTCCTTTATAAGAACTAGGTATGCATTGAACTTGATTCCTCTTTCAGCTATGACAAGACAAGCAAATTGCAATCTCTCCTTGATCTTCCCTTAAGAAAAGAAAAGAAACAAGAAGTCTGATCAATGAATAGTGCAAAGATCCTCATGAGCCTGTCTCCTCACAAGGAACAATATTAGTGAGAGCTCATGAACCTGTCTCCTAACAAGGAACACAAGTAAGAGTAGCACTATTCCAAGACTTCAAAAGAATGAGAAAAGTCAATGAAAAGATCTTAGAACACCCTGAAAATGGGCAGAAGTTGACTAAGGGAGGAGAAAATAGGAGAGCTGTACAAAGAATGTCTTGTTCAAAGCACTAAGGAAGGGAAAGAATCAGCAAAGTTGTTTGGCATTACCACTGTTAGAGTTCGAAATTTTACCAAGGAAAGGATCTGGATTCAAACTGAGAGATTGCTAAGCTTGTGGTAAGTACACTGAACTTTCCTAAGGTTGACTCTACTGCATGTGGATTTAAGAGTGTTAACGAGTTGTGGCGTTCTGAAGGTTAGCTGGATATTTCTGTTTTCAAACCTCGACTCTATACTTGGTTTCTGTTTTGCTTGAGGGCAAGTAAAAGCTAAGTTTGGGGGAGTTGATATATCATGGTTTTTACCCGTTTTTGGACCATGATATAAGTCTTTTTATAGAGTCTTTTGGTATTTTTACAGTCCTATTAGAGTCTTTATAGGTTGGACTACGTTTGGAGCATAATTGGAGATTTTGAAACTTTTGGGCGCATTCTGCAAGAAGCTGCGAAGTGATGAAGTCAGAAGAGTGAAATTACGCACATGGTGTCGATCGACACCAGACGAGACAGACACGTTTTGCCGACTTCTATTGGAAAAAGGAAATTGCCCAAAGTTCTGAAGAATTACAAGATTGCCCCTAGACGAAAATCCTCTTCTATAAATAGATTTCAGACATTGTTTAGCCTAATTACCTTGGAATAATTTTTCATAATTTTCTGTCTTAGAGATTTTTAGAGAGAAGAATTTGTCTCCTTCAGAGCAAATTTGGAACTCCATTATTTCTATTGATTTCTTTTATGCATTCTTCTTTATTCATGATGTTTGTTTCATTCACCATGTCTGAGTAGTCTGCTAGTTAGGTTTAGGGTTTTTCAAGGGTGATTAATGAATTGTTAGGTCAAATTAAATTGTTAGGATAAAATCATTAGAGTTCTTCATCTGGATTTGTGTTTAATGCTTATTCTAGCTTCGCGACCTAGAATCTGATCTTAGGTTGATTAATAGATGCGAGAGTATTATTAATTGCCTGAACTAATGTTAGATGAGCAAAATACCTATTCGCAAAGAGATTTGGTTTAGGGTTTTGTGAACAATCGAACCTGATATTAATGCTTGTTTGAATTATTAGAATTTGCAAAGAGATTTGGAATTCTAGGGTTTAGACATAGATAATCTTCGCAGCGAGAGTTGGTTGATTTTACATTAGTGTTTCGAGTTCTAGAACAGTGCTTAATAATTCCTAACATCCTGTCTAGACCTGCAATTTAGATCACCTGAGAATTTCCCTGAACCTAGCGTTTCGTCTCCTGAACTTACACCGTTTTTAATTGCTTTCTGTGTTTTAAATTCCATCTTTCTTCCTAGCTTAATTCGAATTTAGAAAACTGCTGTGTGACTATCCCTTCTCTGTGGATTCGATCCCTAAGTACTACAACTGATCTCTTAATTTGAGAGAGTTGCTTAGGGTAAATTTGACCCATATCAGATGTCCCGAACGTTCTTGCTTTTTCGTTGAATGCTTAAATCTGTTGACAAGGAAATTAAAAGTCAGTTTAAAGTCCAATAAAAATAGAGCTAGTGTGTTCCTACCCCTGAAATCTCTATAGATCGGCATTCTCCAGGATTTCGCATCTCTGGCTTTCTAGCTACCGCCTAGTCTAGTACTAAAGCTTGAAAGATCTGTCACTAGAAATAGCGTAGAAGCACACTGGTCGAATATCATCCTTGGTTTGCATCATAATCCCTAAAACCATATTATATATATCGAAATACATCATTCTTAGTTCTAAAAAAAAAGACTCAAATAAAAATCAAAACAAAGCAAAGTCATTAGTACGAACTCCCCCTAGACTTAAATCACACTGTCCCCAATGTGAAATAGTGGTGATAGGTCGGGAACGACTGATAACAGATGAAAGATAAATTATAAATGAAAAATAAAGGATAGGGGTGGGATAGATGGAACCAGGCTCGTAAGCAGAAAGAGTGTTGGCCGAGACGCGAAGTCTTCTAGGCATCTGAACTCAGGGTCTAAAGGTTGCCATCTATGTGTCCTCTCTCTCGAAGCTGTCGCGCCATCTTCTCAAGCATCTCGTTCTGGCGTGCTAGCTGCTCCTGAAGTGCGGTGATCGCGGGATCAGTCGAGGTGGACGGTGCAGCGGATCGTGAGGTACTGTGCATGGAGGAAGATGAGGTCTGGTGGTAGGTCCTCTGTCGGATCGCCTCTCTTTTAGCCTTGGCGGCTACATACTCTCTAATGGTGAGCGGTAGACGTGAGAACTCGGTACGAAACTCATCATGGTTCGGGATCCACTGTGGTGATCCCTCTGAAAGGCGCTGGACTGTAGGAGACGGTAAATAAACCGTGCGGTTGTCTCCCTTCCCTAGTCGGTAGCGGTATCCAAACCTGTCTGGATCCATCGCTGCGCCTGTCAAGTTCTTATCCGTCTGAAACTGGGACAAGTCAAACCAAGCCTCATCTAGGGGCGTCTCAATGCTGGTGTCTATTCCTGCGGCCTCCATGATCGCTGTGATGATGCCTCCATAAGTTGTGAAGGCAGTCTCGCATCTAGGTGCGGTGGCGTCGTGCTTCACTCGCACTAGTCTCTCTGCTAGGATACATCCAAAGCATGCTGAAAGTGGCTCATCCCTAAAGGCGGACTGAAGTATGACAAGCTCTGGAATGAGGATGCATGATTGGTTGCTGCGAGAGTAGAGTCGGTGTGCTATGAGGCGGTGCACAAAGGTCAGCACTCCACTCTTCTTCAATACTTATCTCGCTCCTCAAGTCAAAACCAAATATCTCGCAGAGTCTAGGGATGCTCAGCTCATAATCTCGAGAACCAATGGTGAAAAATAGAATACCGTCTTTCGGGTGTGATTTCCTTCCTCTCCGGTATCTCAGCTGAATCGAAGCTAAGAACTCTTGGGCGAGTTCCTTGTAAGTGGGTCGATCAATCTCCATGAAGGTCTTGAGCCTTAGTTCGTCCAAGTACCATGTGACATCCTCGGTGATGCCCAAAGCGTTTAAGGCGGAGTAATCGATCTTCAAGGTTGTTCTTATATCCATCTTCTCCATCTCCTTTTGTAATCAATGTTTGCGTCCATTGGTGCCCCAAAGTTTCGGATCTTGCGCTTAGGAGGAGAAGGGTTCAGCTTTCTTGTTGGCTCTTGGGGCGGAGGTGAGTCATCGCGGCTTGTGGGTGCTATCAATGAACCGCGGAACCTTCTTCTTTGTTCCTCCACGTAGCTCCCTAGAGTGGCGTCTAGACTTGGGTTTCCTAGCGCTGTCTCGTGTTCTTGCTGAGACGAAGAACTTCTCGAAGAGCTTTGTCGCTCTCTATTTTTTGAACGTATCTCGAAGTTCCGGTCGTAGCTCATTGTACCTTGCAAAATAAAAACAGAAACTCGACCAAACATGTGAATGTGATGTGTCATATGGATTCTCAAATGCAATGATATAAAAGACATATATCTAGAGTTTCCAAGACTTAAACCAATCGAGTTTATGCATTAATATTCAAGATCAATTTGGTGCTCATGCCTTATTTTCGGAATTTTGGATTTCCATACCAAATTTTTTCCAATAAATCGATTTTACCAATTTATTCTCATCAAACTTTGGTTTTTAAGTAATACATTTCATGAATCAAGTCCAAGCAAAGCAAATCATTCAATAGTATCATCAAAATTCGATTTCTAGGGCATGCTCTATTTTTCTGTTTCAAAGATTTCAACTTTTTCGAACATTGGTTGCAAAAATCGAAATCTAGACAACCTAAATCTTCAATCCAAGGTTCTCTACCATTATCCAAGCATCCTAGACAATTTTCTAGTCAAGCAAGAGAGATCTCAAAATTGAGTTCTTTAGGGATTTGTAAAATTAGAGACCATACCTTGTAGATGAAGATGAATGAACTTTAAAAAGTGAATCCTCTTTGAAAATAGATGAGCTTCGGGAAAATAATTTTTGAAAAAGGTTCAAATTTGAAAAACCTAGGATTCCTCAAAAATCTCCAAGTCTTTTGGGAGAGAAGAAGAAAAGAGAGTTTGATCCTAAAAATTTCTTTTTGTCTTGAAAAGGGTGTTTTTTTTTTATCACAAAAAACCTTTTATGTTCAAAAATTTTAAAACGAGAGAACTTAACTTGCGCGTTTGCCACGAATCAATGAAATCCGTTATCTTACATTAACGGAAATAATTTTTGGTGCGGTATTGTAACAAAACGTGGGAAGTTCGGTTCGGGAGGAAAAACGTAAGTTTTCCGGATTGGTCGCTCAGACGACCGCTGGCCGTGCCATGACCCGTCGCGGCCGCGGCCAGGCTTCTTTCCTCCGCGCGGTCGCGGTCCGTCGCGCGGCCACGGTCCGTCTCGCCGTGGTTCGGGCCGGTGCTCGTTCGGCCAGCCTCCTTCTGAGGCTCCTCCTCATATTTTTGGGTTTTTCTTGGTTTTATATATTTTTTTTTCTTTTTTTTTCTATTTTATGACTAAGTACAGAAAACTTGCAAAAACTAGCTGTTAGAAAGGAAAAAAGGGAAATTAAAAAGAAAACACGTACCGAGGGGGTTGCCTCCCACCAAGCCCTTTTATTTAAGTCGTTTAGCTCGACTTTGTTTGGGGCTCAGGCGGTTGAGGAAAGTGCTTCAGGAGTTGTCTCTCCTAAAGCTTTTCCTTGCTTCCGTATCAGCAGCGTGCCTCCGTTTCCGTTCCTTAGAATTTTAGCTTCTAAGATCACCTGCTGTTGTTGAGATCCTTGACCGATTTTTGTTGAGACAACATCAGCTGTTGCATCAATCCTTCTAGTTTGTCTTCTCGCGATGGGTACGGTGCGTTTGATGCAGCTTGTGGCGCTCCTTGCTGGTCTGCTGTAGGACGTGAGCTGAGAGTTGTAGGGTTGCTTCGGCTGGTAGCCTCCGTTGCTTCCATAGTTCACGTTCTGGAACTTGTTCTGAAAGGGTCTTCCTTGAGGTGGGTATACTTGATCTCGCGGGTTCTCCACGTTCGGGTTTCGATATGAGAGGTTGTTGTTCTTCCTGAAGTTATTGTTGAATCCATTGTTGAAGTTTCGGTTTGGATATGAATTCTGTCCTCCTATGAAGTTAACTTCTTCTTCTCGCGTGTAGAGTTCGTCTCCATCGTCTCCCGGGTTAGATTCATCTCTTTCCCCTACGGTTTCACACGCATTGATACTGCGCTGCTGTCCTTTGAGCAGCTGGCTCATCATGTTCTTCAGCCCGGCTATCTGCTTAGAATCAGAGTCTCCGGTCAGCGGGTTTCTATCATAATCCGGACAGTTGTTGTTGTTGCTTACAGCGAGGTTCTCGATGAGTGCGCGTCCTTGTCGCTCCGTCTTTGTTGTAAAATCTCCGTTGCTGGCCGTGTCGAGTGAGAGTTGATATCTAGCTTGCAGTCCACGGTAGAACGTGTTTAGCAAACTGGCTCCGGAGAAACCATGGTGAGGGCAGTCGCGCTCATAGTCCTTGAATCGCTCCCATGCTTCAAAGAATGACTCGACCGGTCCTTTTTGAAAGCCTTGGATCTTGTTTTTCAGCAGATTGGATCGTGACTTTGTGTAGAAGTAGTTGAGGAAAGCGGACTTGCATTCCAGCCAGTTAGTGATCGATCCTGGTGGTAAAATCTTCAGCCATCTATGAGCTTTGTCGCTCAAGGAGAACGGGAATAGCTTGCACTTCAAATATTCGAGAGGAATGCGGGTTGTCTTCGTGGTGTTGCAAATCTCTTCAAATAACTCGATGTGGTCCATCGGGTGTTCGTTTGATAGGCCGTGAAACTGGTTCTGCTTCACCAAAGAGATGATCTGCGGTTTAATCTCCAACTCGTCCTCATGGGGGACGTTAACTTGAATCGCTGCTCGATTCTGGAAGTGCTGATCAGGGGTGCCGTGATCGGCTATGGTGCGGTTTCTAACTTGCCTAGGATGGTTGGCGGGTAGAACAGGTCGGTTGGCGTTTCAGTCATTTGGTTGGACGATAGGATTTGCTTGGTTCGCGCCATTTCCGACGATCGGGTTGTGTCCTCCTTGCTGCAAGGCAGGATCGCGTTCTTCTTCATTTGAGTCAGCTTCGGGAATGCGGTTGATAGGATTTCCATTGTTGTCGAGTTGCGGCTCTCCGTCTTGAGGAACGTGAGGTGCTCGACCAGTGTTGCGAAGAATCTCTTCGCGGTTTCGTTGAACTTCAAGGGCGGCCTCTTCTTCGGCCATGCTGATCTGTCTTCTTAACCTTCAGATTTTTTTTTCGTGCCTGTCGATCTCGATGTCGCGGGGCAAGACGTTGGAAGCGTTCCTCCTAGTGGTCATGCACCTGAAACATGAGAAGTAAACAGAAGAAAATCGTGAGCAATGAACGGAAAAGTTTGAAATTCAACGTGGTCTAAAAGAGAAATTAGAAACTGAAAATTCGCAAAAGCAAACAATCCCCGGCAACGGCGCCAAAAACTTGATGCGTGGGGTTTTTTACTTCAAGTTTTACCCCTAAGATAGCTGCAAGTGCACAGCAATCACAGTAGTATATTAAGGGATCGAATCCACAGAGATTGTTGTTTTGCGAAGGTCCTAGGATTTCTAACTTCTTTAGACCAAAAGAGGAACTTGGGGGTGTAGTGTGTCACGATTTGCAGTAGTAATATCAAACAGCAAATGAGAATTAAACGGTTGTAAATCAATTAATAAAAGGCGTTGGGTTCAGGGGTGTTCTCCGGAGTTCATGGATCTGATCTAACAAGCAACATGATAGGTTTTAAACGATTTTATGGGTTAGGTTCTTAAGCTGAAACGGTCGACTATGACTACCCCGCTTTCGCAGATCTAGCCACCTGCGTTTATCTTGCACCGCGGATATGATTTCTCATCCCATGATGCAAGGCAACCGCGCATACATATCATTCACCTATTTGTAAACACTCACGGTGCGGTCCGTTGATATGCCTAAACATCCTACGGTGCGATCCGCTCGTTAACTTCTAGATCCAGGCGATAGACCACACGTTCGTGTATCTAGTCGCCCTGGAATCAATTGCTAATTGATCAGAGAAGCAAACATGCAATAAGAACAAGACATCAACGAAGATACCTAAAAGAAACTCTATCTCTATCAACCTAGTGAAATCGATCCATGATTAAACCCCTTCGAAAACCCCCTTAAAAACCCAACTAGATGACTACTCGTTCATGGGAACGAGAGACATCTTTGAGATATGAAAGGTGCGAATTGAATTGAATAAGAAACAAAGTGAGAAAGCTTCTTCAAAGGAAATTGATTGAAGAGAGGTTTTCTTAAAGTATTGAAAAGCAAAGAACTAAGAACAAAAGATGAAAGGGAAAGGAAAAAGAAGTGAGCGGCTGCAGAAGAATTCTCTCTCGAGATCTTCAACTCCGGGGCCGTCAAACTCTTTCTCCCTCTCTCTCTTTGCGGCGTGAAAAGTGTTTCTGGAAAAGCTCTGTGTTCGGTCACCCTCTTCTGAAACCCTAAGGTCCCTTTATATAGGCTCTCCTGTCTTCAGAAAGTGGGTTTTGCGTTTTAACCTCAGGAAATATCGAATAAGTGCAAACGGGCTCGGGATGGGCCGGAAAAGCCTGGCCGCGCGAGCGACCAGGCGTGGCGCGGCCGTCCTTCTTCTGGGGACGTGTCTGATGGGCCTTCTTGCTTCCTTCGTAACTTGAGATCCAACCGTGTGATTGAACTCAAATTACCTCGGTATGAAAGACAGCTGGAAGGGCTATCTTGTCTCCAAATATGAGCTCGATCTTGTGGTGGGAAGGTCGTCATCCGATGCTGAACTTATGGCTCCGAGCACATGTCCTAGAAGTTCCCGTTTTGCTCCAAAATGTGTCATTTTTGTCCGATTTCCCTGAAATGACTCTTAAGACTAGGGAACGTGGAAATCACTTTAAAACCGTTGAAAACCGGGTTAAAACACTTATAAACGATCTTGAAATAATATGTTTTAAGAGTAAAATATGAGTGTTATCACAATACTTAGACCTGAAATTCTTTAGCCACCCAGTTTTCGTACTTGTCTTTTTGTTCTTAGTTTTTGGGAGAAAGAGATTTTCTTTAGAACCTTTTTATTCTACTTTGATTTATTTGATTATACATTCATCCATCTATGTTACGTCTTCCTTAATCATGTCTCAGTAGTTCATTAGTTGGGTTAAAAGGTTCATCAAAAGGGATTTCATGATTGATTAGGATAAGTGGCGATTTTAACATAGATGTTTATAGAAGTTCTTTTGTTCTTTGCTTGCATGTTGTTAGAGTCATGAACTAGCGATTGATCTTAGAAAGATGAAACCATTAATGTGCTGAATTTATCAATATGGACTAGCTTAGACGAGCAATTACGCTATAACCTGTGAAAACTGAGTTATAGAGCTTTGTGGACGCAAATGAACATGATCTAATTGCATGTTTGATTTCATAGCAATCATTCAAAAGTTGAGTAGTTGGGTATTCGACATAGGTAGTCGATGCTGTGAAAGCCGGTCACCTATTCTTTCGTGTTTCTGGTTTAAATCAGTCTGAACCTTGCGATATCCCTAAAACCCAACGCCTAGTTTACCATCGCTTACAACCGTTTTAGTTTACTTGTTTGCTTGCTCTTTGACACCAAAATCGTAACAACCTCTCAAATCCCCTCTTTTGTCTTAGCTATTTCTAATTGTTTCCGGATTTTGCAGATAGACGTAGTTTCTTTGTGGTTCGACCCCTAAGTACCACAATGCACATATGTGCACTTGCAGACATCTAGGATTTATAAATTTAAAACCTGACGCATCCCTTAACATGCAATTATATATATCGCATGTTGATTTTGCAGACAGACGTAGATTCTAAGTGAAGTTGCGAGTTTTTCATTCTAAAGTTATATATATCGTATGTTGTTTGATTGATCACCAAGTAACTATTCTTAAGATTAATAACCCAGCAAAAGTGCAACTAGATTTCTCGAACTAACTAAGGTGATCATAGCGTTAGCTGAGTAATAAAGCTTTGTGAACTTAATCAAACATGAATATATTGCATGTTTGTCTGACTACACACGAGAGTTGAGTAGTGTTGCGAGAGCATATCAGTTTTTTTTAAGTATTTCGAGTTTAGATCATATCCAACTGAATTTCCCTTTTTTTATTAGTTGCATAGAATCGGTCCATGATCTCTGAGATAACCTTGCTGCAAAATGCTTCTTTTTCTGATTGCTTATCGTTAATTACAGTTTGTCTTTGCTATTTTCGTCATTCACATCCTACACACAAACACTTAACTAAATTTTTCTCTTAGGATTTATAATATAGCATACAATCTCGGTGGATTGGGTCCTTTAATATAATATTGTGATTATTGTGCATTTACAGCCTTATTTTATGAGTAAAACAGCCTTATTTTATGAGTAAAACCTGACCCAACATTAGTATCCGAAACACATGTCCAGTTGTAACGAAGGTTTAGGCAGGAGCGCATTTAAATTTTAAATGAGCATCATTGGAGATTTTGAGTGGGGTGTATGTTCTAACAATCTGGCTAAGCTCACAATGCATTGAAAGTTTTTTTTAACAAAGATTTAGCACTCAAGAAGGGTTAGATTGGGAATGATTCATAGAGTGTCTATTATCACAATACTATGTGACGAAAGGGGAGCCTTTATATCATATCATGATCGTTTGTTGGGTTGTGTTTTATATTCTGAGCTTGATTTTTAAATTAAACTCAGTTAAAACGAGGAAAAATGAAAGTGCATACAACGTAGGAACAATAATCGACTTGTTGGAACATTCACATACAGGGTCGCTTGATGCTGGCATGGCACGTGAAGTTAAGATAAATATCAAAAATAGAACTCGAGCTAATCTTGAAGATAATTCTGTATTGGGAAATATTTAATTTAGGATTTATTCCTTTTATTTTGATGAAGATATTTCCTTTTTTGTATCTAAGTTAATCTGGGTGACAAATCTCATAGGTATATATGTATATGTATATACAAAGGATGTATATACAAGGGAGGCGTGTAGTACAAATGTTAGCTAAAAATATTGAGAGAAAGTCTTTTGTGCTTTGTTTCAGTTGTTTAGAGGTAAATCGAGGTATTTGCTGGAACTAATGTTTCTGTGTTAGAACGTGTTTCCAAGACATGGTATTAGGTTAGTGATTTTTTGGTCACAAGCTACAGTGTATCGTAGACCGTGTGTAAACCCAACATCTTAAAGATTTTAATAAAGATAATACTCAATGCGCCTAAGTTTTCTAAATCTCGTTTTGTCTATGTCTTGCTTCTTTCAACATTATCTGGATTGAGGTGGGTAAAGAGTGTATTGGGCACAATGGAGATATCACACTCGGAAACTATGGATTTATATTGTGACAATAAATCAGCGCTTTATTTTGCGTCTAATCAGGTATTTTATAGGTGTACGAAACACATATATTAATTATCATTTTATTTGGGATGACATTTAGTTTGTGATTGTTCCAACTAAGCATGTTTCTACATTGAATCAACCGGTGGATATTTTCACTAAGGCAATTGGTGGTTATTTGTTTCAGTAACTATTATCCAAATTGGACATTCGAGATCTCAATACTCCAACTTTAGGGATATTGAGAGCGTTTCAGTTACTATTATCCAAATTTTACATTGGTGGTTGTTTGTTTCAGTTACTATTATCCAAATTGGACATTCGAGATCTCATTACTCCACTTTAGGGATATCGAGAGCGATTGTATTTGGACCTATTAAGAATGGTTATATGTCGGTTTAGTGTGCATTTTTAGTTTTAGGTTAATCTTAATCTTTGTATTTGTGCCTCTCTTTGTATCCACCATCAGAATATCATATACAAGTTTATGGATTTTATAAAGACCTATTAAACAAGATATCCGAAAAGAGCATGTAGGGAAACTGAACCCGAAACACGGACCCAATCGAAGAAACGATGAATGATATTAGAGATATGTAAATATCATATAATATCTTGTGTAATGTTAATATTCCTTATTCTTAAATTTTATTTAGGGCTGCATATGAGATGTATATATATTTGAATCCTATGAATGAGAAAAGGGGACGAGACATTCTATTCTCTCTTTGACATGGTATCAAAGATTTTTTTTTTTTTTGAGAGAATAAGAAAGCGAGAAGAGAAGAGAAGAACAATGGAAGGAAACAAAATCAATGAAGTGGCACTTGCGAAAGGTAGCACCGGTGCAATAACGACGATGGAGAAGGCAACTCTATCTCCGTTTTACCTTCATCCCTCGGATGGACCAGGAAACATCATCACCACGGTTCAATTAAAGGGAGAAAACTAAGAAGATTGGGCAAAGCATGTGCGAAATGCAATGCGAACCAAAAGAAATTTAGGATTCCTTGATGGAACCTTGAAGAAACCAGAAAAGGAGGACGGGATCGAGCAGTGGCAAGTCGTCAATTCGATGTTAGTGGCATGGGTAATGAATATAATTGAGCCGACTCTTAAAGGCTCAATATCGATGGTGGATGAAGTTTGTGATCTATGGGAGGACTTGAAACTGCAATTTTCTGCAGGTAATGGGACACATCAGCGGGTTAAGGGCTGAAATTGCGAATTGTCGACAGAACGGAGACTCTGTCATTGTGTATTATGGAAACCTTAAAAAGATGTTGGATGAATTGGCTATTTATAAACCAATTTAATCGTGTAATTGTGGAGAACTTGCAAAGCAATTAGAGAAAGATAGGAACGAAGAGAAAACGAATACGTTTTTGAATGGGCTGGACACTACGAGATTTGGGACAGTGTGCTCCACCATCACATGTATTGAGCCGCTTCCGAAACTCTCACAAGTGTATCAGCAGGTTCTTCGGGAAGAGCGACAACAATTCATAGCAAGAAACAGAGATACACCTAATGAAGCTGTTGGTTTTGTGGTGAATGCTAGAAGTCCTTTTTCCTCTAATGCGTTTTAACAATGGGACAAAGATGGCACATGTACGTATTGTGGAAAGCTTGGACACGCAAAAACCGACTGCTTTCAGTTGATTGGATATCCTGAAAAATTGGGGCGAGAGAGGCAGAGAAAATAGAGGCCGTGGAAGATTTGGTCGTGGGGGTGGAGGTACATGTCATGGTGGTGGAAGATGAGCATACAGACGTGCACATATGGCACAGATTCCACCTGCTGAGGCTATCGCAGCTAATGCGACGAGGGCAGAGACATAATACAATCGCCAATCATTGCCTCAACTCAATGATGATCAATGAACTGCTCTTATAAGTTTTCTTTCATCTCGGAAAACTGAGAAAACAGAGGGCAATGAAAAGCTAACTGGTAAGAAAGATTATGGTGAATTTATTATTGATACGGGTGTGTCGCATCATATGACTTGGAATCTTGATTACTTATGCAATGTGATTGATATTATGCTATGTAATATTGGCTTGCCGGATGGAGATAGCGCATTAGCTTTAAAGCAAGGAGATTTGTGTCTAGGTGGAGAATTATGGTTGAGAGGAGTCTTGTATTCTCCATATTTAACTTGCTCTTTGATTTCAATTGCAAAACTACTCAAAACGATTAAAGGATCCATTACGTTTACTGATGAGTTATGTGTATTGCAGGACCGTACTACGAAGACGCTGATTGGAGCGGGTGAAGAGTGCGGAGGGGTCTATGTTTTCAGAGGAGTGAACGGAGCAAGGGTACACAAGGCATCAATTTAAGTGTCACGTGATCTATGACATCGTCGTCTCGCACATCCGTCTAGTCGTGTTTTATCTTATTTATCGAGTATTGTTGATTTTGGAAAACAGATTGAGCCTGAAAAGCATTGTGATATTTGTTAACAAACCCGTGATTTCTTTCATGAAAGTTTTAACAAAACTACTGGTATTTTTTATTTAATTAACTGTGATTTTTGGGGTGCTTATCGAACGTTATCATCTATTGTAGCAGCTTATTTTCTAGACATTGTGGATGATTATTCACGTGCCATCTGGATATATTTGTTAAAAAAAGAATAAAGTTGCAGGAACTCTTAGCAAATTTTTTTTTATGGTTGAACGTCAATTTGACAAGAAAGTTCGTGTGGTTAGAAGGGGCAATGGTGGAGAATTTATGTGCTTGAATTATATTTTGCGAAGGAATGAATGGTGCATCAAACATCGTGTGTTTACAAGCCTCAACAAAATGGACGTGTCGAAAGAAAACATCGACATATTCTAAATGTTGCTAGATCCTTCATGTTTCAAGCAAGTCTTCTGATACAGTTTTGGGGAGAATGTGTGTTAGCATCATGTCATGTTATTAATCGCACTCCATCAACATTACTAAACGGGAAAACACCGTATGAGATGTTGGATGGAGTAGCTTCTGATTTTAATAGGCTACGGGTCATTGGTAGTCACTGTTTTGCTCATAAACAGTTGATGGATAAAGATAAATTTGGAGAGCGGAGTCGTCGCTGTATTTTCGTTGGATACTCATTTGACCAGAAAGGGTGGGGGGGGGGGGTGTATGATATTCAAAAAAGAGAATTTTTTTGTTTCTCGTGATGTTGTGTTTCAGGAAACGGAGTTTCCATTTACTAAAGTAAAGAAAAAGAAGCAGAGNGGGGGGGTGTATGATATTCAAAAAAGAGAATTTTTTTGTTTCTCGTGATGTTGTGTTTCAGGAAACGGAGTTTCCATTTACTAAAGTAAAGAAAAAGAAGCAGAGACTCCATTAACGCTTTTGTTCCAGCAACCAGTTGTTTATAATGACGATTTCCTTGATGTTAAACGAGAATCTCCAATGATCGAAGTAAGGGGGAATGATCAGGTCCACGATAACAGTGATGCTGAAAATACTGAAGTTGAAGTTTGCGAGGATACACAAACAGTAGTGGAAACTACAAATTTAGGCAGAGGTCATCCGATCAAAACTAAACTTACTCGACTCATTGATTATCTAGTGTATACTACTCGATGCTCTATAGACCCTTCGCCACTCTCCCTTGCTCTGCCTACTCCAGCGCCTTTAAGTCAAGGTAAGGTCTTCTATTCTATTTCTAAATATGTGACATGAGATAAGTTTTCAGTGGAACATAATGTTTTTCTTGATGCGGTTACGGCTGGTGATATACCTAAGTCATATTATGAGGTGGTTAAAGACAAACGATGGACAAATGTGATGTCGGGTGAAGTGGATGCTCTAGAGGAACGTGATACATGGTTTATTACGGATCTTCCACCGGGAAAAAAAGCAATTGGATGTGGTTGGATTTTCACTATCAAATATCAATCAAATGGAGAGATTAAAAGTTATAAAGCAAGATTAGTTGCACATGGAAATAAACAAGAAGAAGGCATTGATTTTGATGAGACGTTTGCTCCGGTCGTGAAAATGAAGACAATGAGGATGTTTCTCAAGGTTGCGGCTGTCAAACAATGGGAAGTTCATCAAATGGATATTCATAATGCATTTCTCCATGGTGATCTCGAAGAAGAAGTTTACCTGAAGCTCCCTCCGGGTTTTGCTTCGAATGATAAAAACAAGGTATGTAAACTGATAAAGTCGTTATACGGTCTGCGTCAAGCACCTAGATGCTGGTTTTCTAAGCTCACTACAGCATTGAAAGGGTATGGTTTTGTTCAGCAAAAGGTGGATAACTCGTTGTTTTCGTTAACACTTGGTAAGATGCATCTTTATATCCTTATATATGTTGATGATTTATTGATTGGGGGCAGTGATCCTACGGCTATCGAGAAGTTTAAGAGCTATCTTAGCCAATGTTTTCACATGAAGGACTTAGGTCCTGCGTAGTACTTTCTGGGAATTGAAGTAGCTCGATTTCCTAAGGGATTTTATTTATCGCATAGAAAGTATGCGCTTGACATTGTTTCAAAATGTGGTTTGTTGGGAAGTAAATCAGTAGCTACACCAATGGAACAAAATCATAAATTGGCTACGAGTAAGGGGGAGTTATTTGATGATCTGATAGCTTATCGAAGATTGATAGGGAGATTAGTTTATCTTACACATACGCGACCAAAGTTCTCTTATGCTATACATATTTTAGCCCAATTTATGCAATGCCCACGCATAAAACATTGGGATACAGCTAATCGCGTGGTTAGATACCTTAAAGGCTATATGGGACAAGGTATCTTGTTGAGTTCAGAATCAGACTTGCAGCTTACTACGATTTTTGATTCAGATTGGGCAGCATGCCCTATATCTCGCAAGTCACTCACAGTTTATGTTGTCATGTTAGGCGATTCTCCGGTTACATGGAAGACAAAGAAGTAGCCAACAATGCCGTGTTCTGCCACAGAGGCAGAATATCGAGCGATGGGGTTTACGACACGTGAATTGAAATGGGACAAACAACTTCTATCTGCTCTTGATGTTCAACACAAGGATCCTATGCGTCTACATTGTGATAATCATGCGGCGTTACACATTGCGACAAATCCAGTTTTTCATGAACGGACGAAATATATGGAAGTAGATTGTCATTTTATGCGTGATGAAATAGAAGATGGAGTTCTTGCTACGGCTCATATCCGGACAACGGAACAACTTGCAGATAGTTTCACTAAAAGTTTGGGTTCACAACAATTTGCATATCTAAATCGCAAGTTAGGCATTCGTAATTTTAATGCTCCAACTTGAGGGAGAGTATTAGGAATTCAAATATGTAAATATCATATAATATTTTGTTTAATGATAATATTTCTTATACTTAAGTTGTATCTAGGGCTACATATGAGATGTATATATATTTGAATCCTATGAATGAGAAAGGGGACGAGATATTCTATTCTATTTTTTGACAAATGAAGGTACGACCCAAACCATAAGACAAAGACAAATTGTGTCAAAAGTTGGAGAGAAAATCTTATGTTTGGAGAAGTATCGTATATGGGCGTGAGTTGTAAATACGAGGGCTTACTAGAAACATAGGCAACAGACGATCATCTTTAGTACGGTTAGATAAATGGATTAGTGACAAACCACAAAGATCCCCAACTAGCCACAGTGCCCCCAGTGCGATATAAGATTGAAATAAAAACAGATAAGCAAGTTAATAAATTATTGTTCTGTTTTTGTTGTTTTTTTCGTTCCGATACTGTGTTTTGGAACTTAATCAGGTTCCCAAAAATAATATATACACATCTAATTTAACTAAGAAAATAAAACATCCGTTTGATCTGGTCAGACCATGACCTAAAACTTTTTGCAGTCGAGGTTTCAAAACATCATGTTTTATGTTATGTTTCCACACCATCTACTTTATTTTTTTTACATGTCAGATGTTGACGCTTACATACTTTTCCGTTTTCACTCAACATACCACAAGCGTCGAGTGGTTCGCCAGTCAAAGCTAGGCTCGGCCTTGGCCTTGGTGACAACCACTTTCCCTTCGTTGAACCACAAGCCTCGAGTTGTACGCCAATCAACGTTAGGCACACCTTCAGGCTCAGACTCAAACTCTCGATTTCGAACACGGGCTTGGTTTGGGCCTCCAATGACCGGCCTACAACCAATCTCACGCTTGGGCTGGGCCTTATGCGTGAAGTTGTATAACCGTGGACTTTGGAATATATGCAGTTTGTGCTGAGCCTCGTGAGCTTTGTGTTGCCAGTTGTATTCTTTAACAAACCAGATTGTGGCCAAGACCAGGAATAGAATCAGAACATTTGATAACATGACTACCCTGCTCTTATTTCTGACGCCTCTTTCCACCTGTAATTAATTATATGATCACACGAGTTAAAAGATAATACTCCATTCGTTTTACAAAAATTGTCGTTTTAAAGTTAAAACCGGACTGTCGTTTTATATTTTTAATGCAAAAATTTAAACAAAAATTCAGTTTTAACCTTATTATTTTAGTGTATTAATTAGAAAAAAAAATATACTTAGAATATTTTTTTTAATATTAACGAATAAAATATCTAACCAATTATTAGACTGATCATGCTTAAAACTCAAAAGAGTTAAAGAACTACAGAAAAAAACTGAATCAATTAATATGGATAATATGAATTCAGTTTTGTCCATATCTAACAAAAACAGAAACCGAATCCAAACCGCCCCAAATGAAAAAAGGAAAAAAAAAAACCAAGAACTTAAGCTTCTTTGATATATTTGACAAAAAAAAATAAAAACCAGAACGGAACCATAAAAAATGATACTGTATCCCCAAATATGTATTTTGTTGTAGTAAGTAATAATATCAAAACCGGTTAATTGCGATCTATCAGCATACTGTTGTCCAACTCTAAACCCATGAATCAACCTATAACCAGTTATCAGACCAATTATGTTGTCAAATTAAAGAGGTAAGAACTAAAAGATGAATTCAAAAACCTTGGATATGGTAAAGTTTCTTTTGGGCAGAAACCGAAGATTCTTATCAGCATGTTCAAGACTATGGCGTAGCAAGTTGCATATTGTTAGCGCCGTGGCTGCGTCTTGGCTTTCTATAAAACAAATACATATGCAATTCATTTCAACAACCAGGAAAACAATCTGAAAACAAAAATGTGATTAAGATGTACATATATTTGTGACCTGGAATGTCGAATATCTGTTTGTCAGGTGGGATACTGAGGAGTTCTCCTAGGAAAACCCGGACTCGGGCACGTTCCTCCCGCGAAAGTATATCTCCATGAGTTATAACTACTGCTGGCTTGTCATCTTGAAAAACATATTAAACTTCTTTGAGATAAAGAAACAAAAAAAATATACTTTTGATACTTGAAGTCAAACGAACGAACCTTTAAACAATAGTAAAGGACAGTTAAATGCAGTGGAGATCATACGCGCATAGCTCGTTTCACTCTCCATCGATTTCAAGATTTCGACCGCATTAACAACAAAGATAATGGAATTCACTTTCCTTATCTCACATCCAGTACAACCATCTTTGATCAGTCTATCCCTTAAATCCGAGCTGTCTGATGTCCTGAGCAAATACAAACTCAGCATGTTAACAAAACAAAACAAAAATACGACTAAAGAATAATCAAGATAGATGAAGAAGAAGAAGAAACTAAACCAGATCACAGGTTCGCCGTGATGAACACCTCTTGTAACCCACTGCTCAATCTTACTAGTGTTATCAGACGACGAGATTTGGCTCAAGCCACGCGTGTCATATAAGCAAAACGAAGCAGAGCTTCCTCTTGGGATCATATATTCTTGAACAAAGAATGTGCCTTCTTTAGACAGCGTACCATCTACAAGATGAGAGCACAAAAAAAAATTAATCTCACCTTTCAAAATAGTAACTAAACTAAAAATCGATTAAGTATGCATAGTGTTGTACATGATTCTTGAGCTCTAGGTGGGGCAAACTCGTCGTCTTCGATCACCTTTGTGATCCTATTAACAAGACCACTCTTCCCGGCTCCTTTCGGACCAACTATAAGGATCGATGTCGTCTTTGGAATATCGAAATCGCTCAAATTGACATCAGACCATGATCCAGGAGTATAGCTATGAAATTTTCGGTTAATCTCATTAGCTTTGATTTAAAGCAAAAACATATAATATGATAATTCAATTTGTATGATCTCCAAGTAGAACTATCACAGTACTTGGCAAGAAAACTTTAATCTAATCTAAAGTTGACCAATCTAAAGTTGAAAATGAATCAAATAGTTTATCAACCTCAAAATTTGAGTGAACCAAATGGTTTTCATATAAACAAAAAACATATAATATCATAATTCGGTTTTTATGATCTCCAAGTAGAACTAACACAGGGCTTGGCAAGATTTATAGATAATCCAACTTTAAACTAATTAAAGTTGAAAATAAATCAATAATTTTGTTTTTGTTTTAACAGCAATTAAATAATTTATAAACCTCAAAATTTGGCGTCTTGCGAGTTTCAGTTTCCGATTGCTGTTTCTGAGTCTCTCCTGCAACAGATCATGGCTTTGAAGAATCTCTTGATAAGTCTTCTCTCTGTTTCTCAAATCAGTTGCATGATACGAGAAATTAGGGATATTCTCTTGAGAAATCACATCTTTAAACTCTAAATCATCACCGCTACATAGGAAAAAGAAAGCCATCACTTGGTGATTGTGATCATCGTTAATAGAAGTAATGAGTAAGAAATAATATTACCTGAAACAGCAAGAACAGGGAGATGATGATCGTGAATCGAGGTATGAAGAAGATTCGTCTTCTACAACAACTTAAATCGTTTAAATTTCGTTAAACAAACATGCAAACTGTTTTAGCAACAAGAAAATTGGAGAACAAGGAAAAAATGGAAATGAAATATACCATCTTTGAAATTATCACCACCCATGGATACGATTTGGGGGAGAGTGAGTGTGTTCTTCGTTCGCTGAGATTTCTCACACTCGCAATTCAGCAGAATATTGTTTCGATAAAGATATCAATCATTTTAGAATCAAGAACCATAATATTCTGTTCTCATAATTAACAAAAAGTAAACCGACTAAACTCACCGTCATATTATTTTATTATTATTTATATTAGTATAAATATATATGAGAGATGATCGGTGAACATTAAAATAATCGAAAGGAATTGAAAAAAATGTAATAAAAAGAAATAGAAAAATAATAATTAGAATAATAAAAAAAATATGAAAACGTGAGAAAGTTTAACATAAATGATAGTAATGAGAATAATAAAAAATAAAGTTTATTAAGATTAATTAAAAAAATTATATTTTTTAGATTTTTTTTTTGTTTTTAAATAAAAATAAATTATAAACTATACTAATTTTTTTTTAATTATTGTGAAATCATATGTAACTTTACATATTACATTACTAAAATATACGTTATAATAAACATAAATTGAGGATATCATCTATTGTTGATGGCAAAAACCACAATGGTCTGTCCATATACACAAACTATGTGCATATAGGATGAAGCAAAAGTAGCAAGATTGATAGACTTAAGCCATATCTCAAAAAACCAAGGAAGCGGTCATGGAACCCATGTCGAAGTCTCCATGGTTGTGCGTGAAATCGATACCGAGTTACGACGACTCGCTGAGTGATTGGAAAGGAGGAGGCTGTTTTGCGGTCAATTCCAGGAGGCTGTTTTGCGGTCATCAGAAGAATCCCCTTTGTAGTTCGTGTGGTTTTGTTCAACCCCAAACGAGAGCTCTGTATCATAGAAGAACCCCAAATCGAAAGACGAATCAGACAACGCAATCTGAGGGAGGTGGCAGAGAAGGTGGCAGAGAGGTGGCGGAGAGATTTGAAGAGCGGTGGGAAAGCGAGAGAAGAAGACTGGTCCGGATGGGAGGATCTGGAGCCTCTCCCGTCAGGGTTGAAGAAGCAGCGGAGAGAGAGAAGAAGACAATGTAGTTAATGAATTTGTCGTTTTGTTTTCTTTTTGTGAAGAAAGTCACACCTCGTAGGTTAAGGAGTGCCACGTGGCTGCGTCTCGTAACAGGGTCAGAAAAAAAAATCTTTCTTTATTAGAATAGATTTTAATTTTATTTTTGATAGTTTAATATAGATTATGACACCGGTAAAATAATTTTCTGGGACCGCCACTGCTCGTACTCATCTCCCTCAATATGTTGTGTTTGTTGATAACACTCATATTTTACCTATTTTTACTATCATAAATGTATGCTTTAATAAGTACTAAGTGATAATCCACGTTATGCGTGTAGTGAAAAATTTATTATTTACTTAGTTTTGTATAATTTGAAAATTAAATCATAGTAAAATATTTTAGTCCAGTTTTTTATATAAAGTATCACACTTTATTTGAATGTTCACGGGCTTTCCAAGTGTGAGCTCTATGGATAATCCCTACATATCCATTTAAATTAGAGTTATGTGTAAAGCCACCTATATGATAAAAATAACAAGTATTGTGTAACAATCCTAAAAAAATATTAGACAATATTAAATAAATAACTTGTTAAGAAAAACTTTGAAAGCATCTGATTCTAATTCAATTCTGCATAGCTTCAAGACACACATTACTACATTACTGTCGGTAGCCCACCAAAATTCATATAACTCATCAGCAAGATTCCATACGCAACACATTTGATTTCGTTTTGCATTGTGAGTTATTGTGAAGTAATTATTAAATAGTAGTTTTGAAATATATTGTATAAGTAATAAAACGGTGTATTAAATTTGAGGTGTAATGAATACTTAGTTGTGTTGATAAGATGTATCATTAATTAAAATTTTAATATATTTTATAACAAAATCAAATATAGCCCTATTATTAATCAATCAAATTTTATTAATTACTACTTAATTTAAATTGATTATGTGTATTTTAAAAATAAAATATCAGTCCGAATTTGAAGTAATTGATTCATTACTAATTAATACTAATCCTAAAATTCAAAACAATTAATAATCGGAATAAATGATTTTCGGACTTAATGATTTACTTTCGAAATCTTTCAATATGGTAGGTCTTATTATTGAAATCATTTAAATTATTAGATTTGATAACCCATAATATGAATTAGTTAAAGAAAAGTCTTATTCTAGTATTATTAATTTCCTTTATTTGTTAAAACACATTTAATTAAAAAGATTGGAATAAGATATATAAAAGAAATTGATTGACAAATATATGAAATATTTTTTGAAAGTGGTTGTGTGTGATTATGCTGTCTTTGATGTCTTAAGTTTGTTCTCTCAAAGCGTAACTAATTGTTTTAATTTGTACATGATATGTAATTTTTATTATTTATTAAAATTACACATTGTAATTTTTTTTGCTTAGCGGACTCACTTGTCTTTTCCGAGCCCATTTGCAGTCCAAACTCATTCCCGCAGCCATCGAACGCAAGTCTAACCTAGGAGGCGGCTAAGAAGAGTTGAAGAACTATAAATACTTAGATCCTAGCTAGAGTTTTATTTCATAATATTTCATTTACCTCCATTGCGCAACACTTAGATCTATAGCCTCCAAAGTTTTATTACTTTTTTTTCTTTGGTCTTCGAAGGAGATAGATTCTTCTTGAACCCTCTTTAATTTTTATTGATTAATTGAAGCATTCATTCATATATAATGTCCATGCTTCGATCTATCATGTGTGAGTAGTTTATTTTCGTTAGGTGATTTCCAAAGGGTTCTGAAGGGGAATTTCCTTAACTGTTTTATGCATCTATTCATTTAGCTGTATTTTGGGAATTTCTTTCGCCTAATTTTGTTTTTAATGCATGGATCTAGCGTCATGAACCAGAGACTGATCCAAGGATGATTAGAGCCACTAACGTGTTGAATCCGATCACCGGAACCAACTTAGCCGAGTGTCGCATCGTAGGGTGCAAATTGCATACCTACCGAGTGTTCGTGAACGTTAGAACAAACTCGATCCGTTATTGCGTGTTTGATTGCGTCGTGGGATGCGACCGCATACCTACAGAGTGATTAAAGCATGGACGATCTACTTACGAAATTATTTAGGTTATAAAACCGTGATTCAAGTTTAGAGAAACTCGCCTAGTCTCGTTTTCTTTCGATAGTTTGTTTGATTTCTAGTTATAACCCTTAAGAATTCTCGGAAGGAACCCAACATTTTTCTCCCATTGATTTACCACACTTATCGTACTTCAATATCTCGTTTCAATTACACACCTTCAATATCACAATTTCAATATCACACCTTCAATTGATTTCCTTTTCTTCATTCGCTTGGTTTAAGTTAAAATTCCATTTTGCTTAAATCGAATTTCTTTTTCTCGTTTGTTATAGGCTTAGGCGAGAGCCAAGCCTATATAATCATTGCTTGCTTCAATATTTGCATTCCTTGCAAACCGAAACTGTGACAAACAAAACCCCCAAACCCTATTTGTGTCTTTGGTTGCTGTAACGTTTCTTTCGTTTTCCAGTAAGTCTTCCCCGTGGATCGACCCCTATGTACTCAACGCATACTGTGTACTTGTAGCTTAGCGTCTTATAAATTTAAAACTCGAGAAGTCCCTGAGAAGCATCCATATTTTGGATCACAACTTTCGACCCTTCACTTGTACAACTTCATTCTCGATATCGATATTGCCAAAGTCGTCGTCTTTAATTTATGTTGATGAATAAAATTATGCAGACCCATTGTAGCGAACATAACACTTCTTTGTGTGGCAATGTCGTACCTACGATATTTATTTAAGACCCTCCATTTTTTCTTTTATAAGCCAAATGTTCGTTCGATAACAGAACGTAAGGACGAATGCCACATGTTGAACATTTCTTCACAGTTTCGTGGAAGTTCACCATTTAAGAACTCTTGGAGTAGATTCTGCCATCTTGACCAAACAATATGTGAAAATGATGTCAAAATCACATACAGCGAAGACATTAAGGCTCGCGATTCCCTTTCTGTTTATAAAACGGAGACCTTCTCGACCCGATGTCACCATAACCGATACATGCGTTCCATTAAGTGCACCAACAAATCCATTAAAACATGAATATCTTGTATCTGCATCTAAAGGAGAATAACTCGGAGAATTAGGTGAAATAAATCATGCCAGTGGATTATCATTATTTTTTCTATTACTGTTATCTCATGTGCCTAAGCCAAATCCTTGATCACCAGGCGATTAATCACAACAAACCTTCCACCGACAAACCCTCCACTAACAGACCCTCCACCAGTCGACCCACTACCAACATACCCTCCACCAAACGACCCACCACCATAGTAGGATGCGTCAAATCTTACTTGTTCACTACCACTCGTGCTACTCTCCACTCGTAGATTAATAAAATCACAAGAATTTCCATATCTATCGACACCGGCTAACCTCTCCACATGTCAAATTTTATTCTCCTCACTCTGTAACTTCATGAACCCTTTACGAATATCTTCACCATACATTAACAACTTGTTTGCCTCTCACCAAAATGTTTTCATTGGCTCGACTGACAAATATTATAGTACAACCAGTGCATCGCCATATGTCGGTTTTGAGTTTTAACGTGAGCACACCACATCCAGTAACTCCCCACAAGATTCTTTCATGCATTGAAATTTTCCATCAATTTGTGCTTCAAAATTAAATATGCTCATATGAGTAGGTCGTGTCGCTGTATTCCGACCACATGAAGATGGCCCACGAATATTGTATGGAGAATGTCTAGTGGTCTCTCTTGTATAGCGAGTAGGACACATTGGATGGAATGGGGTTCCACCATATTCTTCTGTCTCACCCGTCGTCACATCATCATCGGATGCTTCTTAGTTATCTGTTTGATCAAGATGAACTCCAAGCATGCGGGGTTGAATAACGATCATCTTGCTCCACATCGTGTTTGCTATATAAATTTTTTTAAAGGAAAGGATTTATTTTGCAACACATTTATATATTTTTGATTGTTGTCACCGGATTCTTGTAAAATATTATCAAGTATCAGTTTTTTACATAAATAATTAATATACTTTTAATTATCAACACAACAATTATCAATACAACATATTAATAGTAATTAAAATTTAAAAATTACCGAGCATTGGTTCGTCCACCACGTTGGTAACATTTCGATTTGTCTTGATGCCAGATTAATCGATACTCCAGTACATTTGACTAATATATTTTTCTAATTCCACAGTTTAATTAAATAATTAAATTTCACTTTCAACTAGGTTTTTCATGTAACCAAATCACCGGTTATTTCATAAAAAATTATCCGATTCTTCGTTTACCAGCAGCTAACAGTGTTCTAATTGTATAGTCATCCGCTTCTAATTCAGCGGTTATAAGGTCAAGAAAATTTCTTATATTTCTAAGCGTTTATTTATGCTATGCACATTTTAAAAAAAATAAACAAAATGATTGGTTGTAGGTTGGAACATTTACGCACATTCGTCCTTCTAATAATTAATAGCATCTTCTATATATTAGAAAAATATCACCATATATAGATATGTAAATGTTATATTTTATAACACGTTATCAACACAATTATCTTTCGATCTATTTTTATGCCGGAAAATGTAAAATTTAATTTGTGTTCAATTTATGTTATGTTTATTATTTACGGAAAAGATAGGCTCTACTTTCTCCGTTTATGTATTATCTCGCAGTGATAGACGCTGCCTTCTCCGACCGATCATTATGATAGGTTATGCCCTCACGATCATAATCATATGGTAGACTGTGTTTTCTATGGAGTAGAAAGTTAGGTTATGCCTCATCTTCAAACTATATGGTAGAGTTTTCTCATCAATTATGTGAAAAGATCACATAAAATAAATATCTCTAAGATATTTATAAAAGGGATGCAGAAGAACCGCATGAAAGAACAATATCTATATGACATACATGAAAGGTTCCAGAAGAACCGTATGAAGCAAAATGTCCAAAATACATATATAAAAGATTCCAGAAGAACCGTATGAAGAAAAATGTCCAAAATACATACATAAAGGTTCCATAAAAACAAAATTGAAGAAAAATGTCCAGAAGACATATATAAAAGATTTTAGAAGAACCACTTGAAGAAAAATGTCCAGAAAACATTTATAAATTGTTACAGAAGAACCACTTAAAGAAAAATGTGCAGAAGACATACATGAAAGCATTCTAAAAGAACCGCATAATAATTTTTGTACACAAGACGAATATGATATGGTTTAAATTATAATTTTAAATTATTGAATCTTTTAATATTATATTTATTATCGTAATTACATGGAAGGTTATGCCTCCTAAATTGATCATTTTAGTTAATATGTTTAAATTATTTAGTTTAATTTATAAATATGTAATTTCCAGAAGAATTACATAAAAGTAATTGAAAATTTTAAATAAGCGAACCGCTCCAAAAGAGCGAAACGCTCCAAAAGAGCGAAACGCTCGAGAAGAGTGAAACACTACTAAAGAGCAAAATGTTTCAGATGAGTGAAATGCTCCAAAAGAGTGTAACGTTCTAGATTAACAAAAATCTCTAGAAGAGCGAAACTCCCCTGAAAAGTGAAACGCTCTGGCAGAGCGAATGCTCTAGAAGAGCATATGATGGGGACATGCATAAATATGACAAATTTATATATAATAGTCAAACTAAAGTTTATGATTGATTAATATATAGCATAACCCCTATTCTAAAACCCGTCCGAGTTGTAGTGGAAACGGTGGTTTAATCGTTCATCGGATGTGTACCGAGGCGATTTGACTAATTCGGTTATAAAAAATGTTTTCTCACTAATCAGACAATTTCACTATCAAATTGGCAAAAATCGCTACAAATAATGTGAAAATGTCAATCTAGATAAATATATTTCACTCTTACATCGAGAAAAAACTGCAAAATAATGGTGGAAGAGATGATAGAGAAGAGGGGTACGGAGAAGACAGAGTTTTTAGGGTTTCCTTTCGGGATTAAAAGACATCATCCAGAATTCGAACTCACAACCTGTGGTTTATAACAAACTAATTTTAACCACTGGACCACAAATATTGTTGCAATAGTCTTACAAATAAAACATATAATCATATATATATTATAAAAATTCCAAAAAAATCCCCGATTAATTTCGCGTAATTTCCGATTAATTGATTTGGCGCTAGGCCCGCACTGAGCGCCCGACTTACGCGTAACGTTTTTCCGAACAGGGAGCATAACTGGTTCAAGCCATCCTGGTCCAGTAATGATATCCGATAATATTGAGAATTTTAGTGAAAAAATTAGAAGTATTTTACACATAGCATGTCTTAGTAAAAATGAAAATGAGGCCGAGAGATCAATCACCATTTTTGGTTGAACGTGTTCATTAGATATGATGGAGCAGTCCCTAAATTATACCCTGAGTGTAACTGATTAAAGGCAAAAATCTGTTCAAGATGAATGTCTCTCACATCAAAATGATTTGAGGCATATTACATTATCAAAGATGGATAATTAGGTATGTTATTGGTCCTAAAGTAGGGATTCAGTTTGAGATGTATGGTCATGAAATGTCATCACCTCGAGGGAGAGAATTAAATAATCCTAATAAGTGGAATATCCAGAAGATTATGTTCATATTCAAAATGAACTATAGTGAAATATTATCTGGATGATGTGGTATAAAACATGCATTCGTTCATGTAGTAATGATATATACAAATCCCAAAAGGATTAAATATCCCATAAGGATCAAAATGATTAAAGATCTCAGAAGGATCAAAAGAATTAAAAATTCCATAATGAAATATATAGGAGAGATGAATCTCTGGTATAATATATTAATCCATCAATGAAAAATGTGTTTATTGTAAGATTTGCATATAAATTTTTTTCTATGGGAAATTTTTTGAAGAGTTTGTATGTTTGAACATGTTAATGTGAACCTGAAGTTCAAAAGTTCAAATGATCACTATTCATAACATAATGTATCAAATGCCATAAGCATTTGTTAACAACTGATGGATGAAATTGTTTGAAATGAATTATCATAAAAATTATGAATCCTGATTGAATTTGAACTTGAAGTTCAAAGAATAATTCATTTACAAAATGTCTTAAATCGATTGTTAGACATATTACTGTGTGCCGTGACTTAATCCTCTTTCTTGTCTCCAAAAATAAGCCATAAGAAGTGTGTGGAAAGTTTCCATCTGATCTGATACTTCCGGTTGTCTGAATTTGTCCAAAACATGTCAATTTCGCCCAAAATACCCAAAATGACTTTTGAAAATAGAAAACATGAAAATCACTTGAAACCTTTGAAAACCGACTTAAAACACCCTAAATCGATATTGAAATAATAGCCTATAGGTGTAAAATATGGGTGTTATCAACAGACCCTACACAACCACCATCAAAAGAGTTTATTTGTTTCATAGTTTTTCATAGTTTTTGATACAAGAGCTTACATGAGACGATTTCGCCTTTGTATCTCCATATACAGAAGATTTATGAACCCACTTGTTTTTTATTTTGTTATACGATAATGGATTGCAATTAATCTGTGTGTTTTCAGTCCATGATAATAATTGAGTAATTCCATTATTGGGTTTAAGGGGTTTCCAAAGGGGATTCATGATTGTCTGTTGAGTTCTTCATCTAAATTTGCATCTACCGGAAGTTGCTTGATTGACCATCTAGCTACTACTATTAGGGTAATATACACACTAAAAGTGTTGTTACATTACTTGAATCAATTAGGTGAGCAAAGCGTCATAACATGCATAAGTAAAGTTATAAATCTTTGTGAACATATATAACTTGGACTGTTTATGCGTGTTTAGATACTTAATTACCAGCGGGAGTTGAGTAAATTAGGTTGTTTAGACATAGTAATTAGTGCAGCGGAAATATGTTAATTATTCATTCATGATTTGAGTTCTAGAACATATCTATATAAATCCCATGTTTAGTTCAATCGTTTAAGTCGATCTATGATACCCTGAGAATTTCCTAATGCCTAACACTTTCTCTTATTGATGTAAACACGATGTTTACTTGTTTTAAAGTTTATTATTTACCATTTTCATCACTATTCACAGCTCAAAACAAACACTCATATATTTCATCTTAGCTTAATTCTAATATCATAAGTCTGTTGTGTGATTCTTTGGTATTCAGTGGATTCGACCCCTAAGTACTACTACGTTTGCTGTGCACTTGCAGAAATATTTTAGGGTAAAACTCTTAGCACATCTAATTTTTGGTGCTGTTTCTGGGGAATGATTGTGTTCCTTTAAGTCTAAGATAAGAGTTTAGTCTAACATTTTATTTATTTTTATTTGATTTTATGTTTCCTTTTCTTTATTTTGAGCGTTTCAGGTACTTCATTTGACAACCATTGACGCGAATGATAATTTGTGGTGGCTTGAAAAATGTGAATCATATGATCCATATGACGAAGTTAAATCATATGAGGATCCATCATTTAATGAGTATGTTCTTACACCACAACAAAAAGCAATGTTAGAATTAATTCAAGCGGAAGATTCAGCATTGACAAGGAGAAATCTTGCTTTTAAGATATGGTTTGATGAAGTGCTACTACAAGCACCAAGTGAGGGAAGAGAGGCCACACTCTCTGAGATAATGGTAGTTCTTAAACTTGAAGAGAGATTCGAATAGATTCTATCATGCATAAAAACAGGTATATGCGATTCATCTTGTGAATTTCATAACGATGAGGATAATTTCATACCTGATTTTGAAGATGAAACTTCTAATTTAGGTTCATGCATTTATGAATGTCATTATTCAATATGTGAAAATCAAGAATTAGATGCCTTGAGAGTAGAAAAACCTTGCTAGGGATCCACATGAAGTATGTTTTGATTTTTAATTATATATGTACTTTGAATGGTCATGATCCTGTGTTTATGTGTTCAATGCTAGAAGAACCTATATATATTCTTGAACAATTGTACCTAGGAAATGAGTTTTATGAAGACATTGTCTTAAATGAGATTGACGTTCCTAAGGTTAACATAGATGATAAGAATGAAAATATAGTGCTCAATGAGATTAACATAAATGAAGTTAACTATTATATAAAAAACTTGTTTAGAGAAGAAGTTGACTTCATCTTTCTATCAAATGCATTTGATACTGAGCATCTAAACATAAGAAATATTTAAACATATGTTGAATTCATAGTAAGTTTCCTTGCTAAGAATCTTATCTCTTTGCAATGGAGAATTGTGTGTTGGTTTGTGTGCGTTGTTTCTGATCTTGGCATGAGAAGGATCAAATGTGCATTAGCCCAACCTTTCGATTCTCATGACTTAAAAAACAAACGCTAAGTGGGAGACAACCCACTGGTAAAGTTGTATATATTTTTTTAGGATTTCTTACTTTGATTTTTAATAAGTTTATTTGAAGTGTTTCAGTCAAAAGTAAAAAAATTAAGATTTTCCAAAGGTCCGTTCAACCAATACAGGTCGATCAGACAAGTCGAACCACGAATGAATTGATCGATCGATCGAGCCATGAAAAACCTGATCGATCATCTGATCGACCCAAACACGTGGGTCGATTGAAGTCGGATTGGAGCTTCTGCAAAATCTCGAACAACCCATTGTTCAACCCAATCATGTCGATCGAATAAGTCGATCCAAAGTTTGTTTCCCGACACTTCGATTTTTTTTTTTAAATCTTTTTTTATGATTTAGACCCCAATTATTTAAATATTTACCGAGGATCAACAAGGTAACAATTTATGATCCATACTTTTGAATTCTTTCAATTTGATTAACTCCTTTCGATTTATTATCACACCGAAACGGTTCAATTTAAGTATGGGGAAGGTTCATTGTTATCTGGCGTATCTATTTAAGATTGGTTCATTTTTCATTATATTTTAAATTTTCTTTAAAAACTTTTATCGAGTCAAAACCGTTTTATTGAGTCAAAATTTAGAATGGAATTAGGACGAAATCTTATGATGAGTTTTTTAAACCGTATGTGCTACGATTCATCTTCCTAGTGACAACTTATTCATGATTTGCTTAAAGCGTGCAATATCAAGAAATCTTATGACTCGAAGTCCCCCGAAGATTTTGATTTACAGTGATTATATTGGATGAAATATGCTAACTCTGAACTATTAAACTATTAACCAAATTTTTAAATCTTTTCTCACTAGAAGTATTTGAATGTTGGAAACGAACCATACATTCAAGGCTTCTTATTCATTTACCACTCTATGTTGATCCTGAACGGCCAATTCATTTTTATATTTAGTACCCTACCCTTTACCTTATTTCTTTTCAAACTCCATACACTCTCGATTTTTATAATTTGATATGCACTTATGTGCAAAAACTTCGGAGAGAAAGGAACGACGCAGTTTTCGAGCCACTTGGATTTGGAAACATATTTTTGGTATGATATTGGTGGGATTCGGTGTTTACACTTCATTGAGATTCATCAAGCAAGGTACAATTCGTGTATATGAGATTTTAGGTCATAAAACCGTTTCCCTTGACGAAAAAAAGAAAAAAGAAAAAGAAAAAAAAGAATATAAACACTTGAGTTGTCAAAACGATGATGGTTAATATTCTAAAAAAAATCAAAGGGAAAAGAAACGGTTTACATTTAGAAAAATCTCATTACACTAATAAATCTCAATGATGGCCATGGATCAACAATGAGTTTAGACGGATGTTTTTATGGAGATTCCCCAAAAAAACTAAGTCTGGGGTAAGATAGGCATAAGGAAAGTGTTTGGAGACTATGGATATCAATAAGTTTATTCTCTTTTACTGTTTTGCATAATGACTTGCACCCAATGGAGAAAAAGGTACCCCTAAACACCTAAACACTAAAACACTTTTCAGCCTCACCACTTAAAAGCGTTTGATACCCAGCGTCATTATCCCTATCTTAGACTTCGATATGAGAAAAGCTCACCAAACACCTTAATGAATAAATAGAGCTAGCTGACTTGAATTCAAAATACATGTGAATTCGGGGTTCGCATGAATGATCAATGATTAGAGCACTTGACTATAGTGAGGATGTCTTTATTATACGTTATGTCTAATGTGGTATGCATGTGATTTCTCTGATTTCTAAGTTCCCATGTTTTCAAATTTCTTTTCCTACTTATTCAATTGTTTTGTATAAGGACAAACAAAGGTTTAAATCTGGAGAGTTAATATACTTCGTATTTTATCACTTTTAATATGTTTTAAATGGTTTTTATTAAAGAAATGATTTGGTTTTGTCTTACTATTGGTTTTTAGTGTTTTTAGAGTTTTCAAAGCTTTTACAGGCTGTTTGGATATTTTGAGCAAAAAGGAGCATACAAAGTATTATGGAGATTGGACAGCTTTCGGACGCTATAAGTTTTGCATCATATGAAGTTTTCACACAGTGCGATCTTCCTCAAATCAGAACAAAAGACAGCTGAGGATGTTAGCTTTCAACTCCAAGTAGTTTGAAGTCAATCAGACTGTTGGATCAAGAGTTATGCTTAAATTACACCTTGAATCGACCCAACCAAATAGACCTTACCGGTCGATCGGACGGTCGATCCAAACTTCCTAGATCCATCCAAGAGACTGAATCGATTAGCTGTTTGACCCAATGCATATTGTATCGATTGATCCATTGATCTAAAAACATGGAAACTTTCCATTTTTGATCAGATTTTGCCCAAATCTTTTGTGGTTTACTCTAGCCACACCTATAAAGGCACAGAGAATCCACAAAATACCTCTCTATAGACCCTACACAGCCACCATCAAAAGAGTTTCATTGTTTCATAGTTTTTCATAGTTTTCAATTTAAGAGCTTTCGGGAGACGATTTCATAGTTTCATTGTATCTCAAAATAGAGACGATTTCTGAACCCTCTAATTTCTTATTTTTATATGATAATGGATTACAATTCATCTCTGTGATTTCATTTTATGATAATGATTAAGGCTTTTTAAAAGGATTCATGATCGATTGTTTAGGTTGTTAGATTTGGGATTGTCTTTTGAGTTCTTCGTCTACATTTGTGTCTACTGTGAGTTGCTTGATTAACCATCTACCTACTGCTATTAGGATAATATACACACCACAAGTGTTTTTACATTACTTGAATCAATCTTGGTAAGCAAAGCGTCATAACATGCGGAAGTAAAGTTATGGAGCTTTGAAAACATATCAAACTTGGATGGTTTATGTGTATTTAGATACTTAATTATCAGCGGGAGTTGAGTAAATTAGGTTGTTTAGACATAGTAATTAGCGCTGCGGAAGTAGGTTTATTATTTATTCGTAATTTGAGTTCTAGCACTTATCTATTGAAGTCTCATGTTAGTTCAATCGTTTAAGTTGATCTATGATACCCTGGGAATTCTATAATGCCCAACACTTTCTCTTATTGATTTACACTCGCTGTTTACTTGTTTTAAAATTTATTATTTACCATTTTCGTCACTATTCACAGCACACAAACAAACACTCATATATTTCATCTTAACTTAATTCTAATTTTCGTTGTGTGATTCTTAGGTCTTTAGTGGATTCGACCCCTAAGTACTACTGTACTTACAGAAATATTTCAGGGAAAACTCTGAACACATCAAGATCGTGATGAGGACATCGACCTAACCGAGACCGATGAGCATGTACCGACGGTCAAATCCACTCCAATGACACGGTCCAAGACCAGGAGACTTAGAGAAGGGTTCAATGCAGCTGTGGAGACCCTCCTGAACACCATGGAACTCGGAGCCGCGTTCACAACCCCGCCACCACCAACCAACCTCAAGGAGAACTCCAAAGCACCCGATATAAACATATTGGAGGATTTTGCAAGGCTGAGCCTCAAAGACAACCAGCCTCGTGCAGCCCAATGTAAGTATGTTTACTTGGCAGATAATGGAGTCCAAGACAGCAATAATCTCGCCAAGACAACATCCGAGCCTCAAGTTACCGCGGAAACAAGCCTTGAAGCCGAGAGAGACCAAACGGAGCAAGAAGACGTTTTGGGANTTTTTTTTTTTTTGCCAAAAGATTCTAAATCTAATTCTGTAATCTTTTCAAATCCGATACAAATTTTACATCACCGTTACCAGTTTATACTGCTATCATTTAGTTTTAAAAACTATTTATTATATTTTTATTTTTTCTCATACCGCCATTTTTTACTAATCAAAACTATATTTGAACTGTATTTTTAATCATTAAAACATCCCCATTGAAAATATCTCAATGAGATTTTCACCAATAAACAAATGAGAAAAGAAGAAGAGGTTCTCAGATAAAACCCCCATGAAATACTCCAAAAACACATGCTTTCTTTGAATTTGTTCATTTTCTTTTAAATATTAAAATTTAAGTGTAGTTATTGAATTATATTAAAATAGTATATTTTATAGTTGAGAGTTGAGAACTTGTTTTGAGAACCACAAACCAATGGAGATGCTCTTATATCTTACCAATATTATTTACCGTTCCTTTTTTTAATGCTGATTTCATTGATTCAAAAGGGGTAAATGTATCAAAAACAAAGATACCAATAGTCAATAGATACCAAAGGGATAAACTCAGAAAAAACATAAAAGTCATATATACTTTTCTAATGCAAGATCGATTTACGACATAGGTGTGAGCCAGGGTCAGGGCAGTTTCACAAAGCTTCTGATATGAGGAGAAATTGAAGCCAGGCTGGTCCATTGCGAGCGATGTAGGAGGGGAACCGACGGTCCCTTGTAACGCTAAGCATTTTACAATGATCAAAATTGAATAAGGTTTTACGTTTTTTACGTTTCAATTTATTATTATTATATTTTTTTTTTTAATAAGGTTTGCTTGCGAATTCGACTTAAAGCATTTTCATTGAAAATATCTCATCCAAAGTCTCTGAAATTGTGAACATAGAATATATTAATATTTAATTGAGAATATTTCAAATACTTGATCTACACCAAAGATTTCCAACGGAAATGCTCTTAAATAATGTGGCATTGTTTGGATAATTATAAAAAATTACAAAAGATGTTTAAATGTCATAACTAAAAAATAATCGCATGTCATTTTTCTAATTGGTTTCCGTAGTTACGTAAAACACTATATTCCATAGGAAATCTTATAAAATAAATATATAATTTTTTCAGCAACAAAAATATTTCTCTACTTCATGTTTCCTCATCTCTTCTAACATTGGAAATTGTCATTTTGACCTCTTCTTAGCAACAATATAAAACAAAAAAAAAACACTGAAGGTGTATGATTTCTTACCAAAAATAAATAACTTATAATAGATTGTTTTATATCCAATAGAATAAAATGAAGCGTTCTAGATATATCTTTATCAATATATATATGTTATTTATATCTACATGTATTTTTGGACTTTATGGACTGACACAAAACTTATCATATTAGCGGCCTTCAGTTTTCGGCACTACTGGCTTTCGGCACTACTGGTGTACCAACTGAACCACACTGTAATAGCAAAGCACTAATAACTTTAAGAGTAATAATTGAGAGAGAAAATGACAATGATCGGAAATATATACAATTTGTAAACATTGGTATAATTGTTAGATACAATACAAAAAAGGAGATGGATTGTATCATTTATTATATATTTTTGCATTACTTATAATTGATGCAAATGAATCTTATATCACTTAGAAAAGTGACTCTGTTTGTGGTGATGCAAATAATTAACATCAGTTAGTTATCAACCGATGCAAATATATTTTATTTTTGTATCGATTGTTATAATTGATTTCAATATGTGTCAATTACAAAAAACTGATGTTATCTTTTACATCAATTTTTAAAAGTGATGTTAGTATTTGTGACGATTATAATAATTGATGTTAAAATTAGCGTCAATTTTAATAAGTGATTTTAATAATTGTATCATTTATTATAACTAACTTAATATTTGTATCATTTAAAATATATGTTTTAAAATATTACTATCACTTGTATATAATTGATGTTAAATTTATGCGAGATATCATAATTGATTGTAATAATTATGTTATTTATTTTTATATAATTAATCTTATTGGTTAAAACCAAAAAGAAAATTAATCTTATTGGTTAAAACCAAATAAAAATAATAATTTTATTCACCAATAAATATGAATATTAGATATGTAAGTTTCAGTATATATAGAGATGGTTTCTCTTTAACTTCTTCATCTATTAGCAATGTGGGATAAAGTAAAAAACGTTAGTTACATCACTTTTAACTGATATAAATTTTATATCATTTTTCTAAATGATGTTAACCAAAATCATTAGTTACATCGATTATTTAGCTGATGTAAATTTATAATTTTGTATTGATTTTGTTATAATGATGCTAAAGAACGAAATAGTTATATCATTTTTAATAATTAAAGCTAATTCACATAATTATGTATATATTATTAGTGTAATTTTTATTAGAATCAGTTTTTATTGATGCTAATTTTGCATCATTGTTAGAAGTGATGTTAACAAAAATTAATAAATACATCGATCACCTAATTGATGTAACATTATATTTTAATATCAAGTTTTAAAAGTGATACAAACTAATAAAATTTGTATCACTTTTATTGAATTGATGTCAAATTAGTTAATTATAACATCAATTATCATAATTGATGTTAAGCCATGTATATTTGTTTCATTTATAAATAACTAATTCAAAATAGTATCACTTAGTTTTGTGATATAATTTAAGTGATACAATCTATCCTTTTTTTTATAGTGATAAATGACTAAATGTACGTAGAAATAAAAGTTGAAAAAATGAATAACAGTAACGATTAATAGTAAACTTAAATTAAGGAGCGAGATGCTTCATGCATTTTAAATGACCGTTGTACCTTTCATTGATTTTTTCAGTAGTTCATTTTGTGTGTCATTTTTAAACTAACAGTAAAATAGAGCAACAAGTTTTGTGGAAACCAAATTCTAATAAATCATCATGGCTGTAATTTTAGCTACATGATCACACACCAGAGCCCAAGTTGTATATTCGTGATATTTTTATATGTATTATATATTAGTATTCATATTTCCAGTTTATAAAAAAATATTAAGAAGGAAGAATCACTCACGAATCACGATACGTAAATCAGTAAATGCTTTATTTGATATCACAGTTACGTTTCATTAAATACTAAATGAAGTTCTATATATGGAAGGACATACAATTGAATGACTATTCATCAAAATGCATATATCGTTTATGCAACTCATCATGAGTGAATTACATAATTAAAGCTTGCTTGACGTAGAGTAGTTAATTTTATGATAGATGATCTATTGCGAAGTAAATTTTAGTATTATGTGCTTGATCATAAAACATGCAAAAAAAAAAAATTGTGTTGAACTACAAAATTAGTTAATAAGTTTTTTTTTTTTCAGTGTAATGCAGAAACTATCAAACAAACGTGGAATCTATGAGCAGAGAACAAGCGTGGAGCTAGACACAAACATTGATGGTTGGAGCATTACAATTTGGCATCAAAAGCGAGTGTGGAATGTTGTAGGATCACAACGTTAGAGGTAACCATTTTGGTTAACGGGTAACAATTTTGCTTAGCAACGAAGACTTTGCGTTTTGTAATGGAAATTTGCAAACACACATGTTTTAAAAAAAAAAATAGTACTACACGTGAAAACGTTTACAAAACTGATTATATTATCTATTTCATCAAATGCATTTATATTTTTCATAAATCATTCTATGAATTTTTGTCGATAAAATATAGTTTGAATGGCCTATTAGAATGTAATTTTCATTATTACGTAAGTGAAGCTAAAACAGGAAAGGATACTGTGGTGATGTACAAGTCCAGTCGACAAAGAGTCAAGTTGTGGGATGGCCACCGGTTTGTTCGTACCGGAGAAAGAACAGTCTCGAACGGACCATGACTTCGTACGTGAAAGTGAGTGTAGACGGAGCTGCGTTTCTAAGGAAGATCGATTTGGAAATGTACAAGTGTTACCAAGATCTCTCTACCGCTCTGCAAATTCTATTCGGATGCTTCATCAATTTTGGTTAGTATTTNGTAGTATTAATTAATGTCGGGATCCACGTAAGGTTAACGATAAAGATACGGGGGCAGTCTCATGGTAAAGAAAGCGATGGTATCCAATGAGATTGGAAGCAAAAGCATCTAAACCTTTTTTTTCCAAAATCTGGATCATTAACAACTATATGTTATTAAAACTAATTATATTAGAGACAATGTTAAAATTAGGTCCGACATATAATTCCAAAACTTTAGGTGGCGTTTGTACATTTTGTTATACGAAACAAAAGGCCCTAATAAATCCAGATAGGGTTTATTTTATTACACGTGGATGATTATCAACCATGTCAAAGACGTATACATCTCTTAAAGGCAAGAGATAAGTATCCCATTCTGGTTGTCACAAATAATATTTTTTTTTCCTTTGTAATAGTACATATTTATCTTCGTTTCAAAACTGTGATTAACCTATTTGTTACGATTTTTAATATATACTATTATTATTTTACAATCAGAATCATTTATATAAAACGTAAAAGAATTAACTCACTCGAAATATATATACAAAAAACTCATTTTAGTATTAAACTAAATCTTTCATATGAAAAAGTATGGTTCCCCACAATTCGACATATATGAATAACTTTTTTTTAGATATGAATACTTTTCTTACGGTTGTGTTGATCATAAGAAAAAAATTAGGCCAACAAAATAATGTATTCGTACAAGATTTCTAATTGTTTCCTTTTATATGTATTAATAATGTATATAAGAATTCCTTACAAAAAAAATGTATATATGAATTGTCTCTCTTAGAAAATATTGCATCTGTTCTTTTGTTTAATATATAGGGCTTTAAATAGTTTGAGACGGTTTTGAATTTGTTAAATTATTGACATCCACGTAAAATATCCAAATTATTTTTCATAAGAAAAAAAATCCACATATTGTATATATATTAAAGCAAGCAATGCACATTAATTTCTTTTTTCGAAAAAATATATCATACAAAATTTAAATATTTCTTAACCATCATTCATGAAAAAAATATTAATGCTCTTTCATGCAACCATATTGTATCCACAGATACACATGCTAATTGCATACATATATACTCACATATACATAGATATGTTGATCTTTGTACTCAGAGCTGTACTCAGAGCTGTGCTTACTGTGTTACCAAAAAGGCATTTGTCTCGGATAACCAAAGATAATATATTATTTTGAGATTTCTTTTTTCTTTTTTTTTGAACGACGAGGCTCCCATTTTAAAAAGTCAATAATAGTGTGTAGTGATTAAAGCTTGGTTGAAATTGTTTTTAGGTCTAATCCTATGTTCAAAACTAATAATCATAAATGTTGTTTTGTTTTTATAAGTTTTATTCAGTTTTTCTATTGACACTAATATTTTTTAAAAAGTTAGATTATAATAATTCTAAAAATATATAAAAAGATATTTATTTTTAATTTTGTCTCAAACTCTTAAAAATCCTGGCACAGCACTGTTTATACTGGTGTGGGGTTAGAACTGGGAGACAAGGTACGGGAGGACAAACTCTAGCTCTATGATGAAAATCATAATTATTCTGTTTTGTGACATTTTGGAAAACGATGTAGAGAGCATTATGTGAGGAGCACGTGCATGTGCGATGATGAAGATGATGATGCATGTGCATGACCATGTGTTATGTGTATTACTTACATATTACATATTTTCCATAAATAAGTTTGGCTTTGTTCTTTTTAATTAATGTTTGTATGTAACAATAACACCAAGCTTGTTACAAAAATAATAATAACACCAAGCACACCTTGATCAAAACATCAACAAAACCGAGTGACATCATTAAGCCTTGTTCCGACAATATTGTCGTGTGAGATCATTTTACTATAACCACAAAAGCTTAATTATGATTCATTATCAATAAAATTCAATGTCAATGTCATTTTATTTAGTTAAATCGAATACCTAATAATCAAGCTACGGATACCCTATTTTTTTTTTTTGGGTCAAAATAAACGATTTCACATTAAACCGGTTTTGTTACATAAGAGCAAGCTCAATCGACAAGTCCGATAGAGCTTGTTTTGCTAATTTATCAGCTTTTACATTTTCCTCTCTGGAAATTTTCCTAAAAGAGATCTCTTCAAAATCTTTTGAGATTGCATATATATCTTGTACTATACCGTAGATCTCTTTGAGTTGTGTTCACCGGATTATCGAGTCGATCAGCACCGATAAATCGGAAGCGATTTCGATTTTTCCGATTTGCATGTCTCGGACCTTCAGGAGGGCTTTGACCATTCCTAATCCTTCAGCGATTATGGCCGAGGCAACGTACCATTGTGCGTCAGATCCGTCTGCATACTGGGTGTCAGAAGATCGAATCGTCCATCCAAATCTCGCCGCTTTTTTGCTACGGATACCCTATCAAAGCAACAAATTCATGCAGACGATGCAAAAAAAATTCTTTCATAATTTTTTTCTTTCTTTCATATTCCTCATGTATTAACTCATACAATCCATGCTGACTATTGTAACTCGTTTTCTTAATAAAAATAAAAATAAAAAACGAATACCTATTTTCTGAAATTTTCTCGTTTGGTAATGATATAAACACACACCCACATACACATGCATTAGTGCCAGAGTGCTACTATATATATATATATGACTCTTGTGATAAATTATTAGCATATTTTTTCTTAAAGAAATTTTGATTTCATGTCATTTAGTCATAACTATATAATTAAGATTATAATTAAGATTATCGGAAAAATAGTGGGCATTATGCGTTTATATATATGTTCTTCCTTTTTTAACATATTGCGTTAATCTTAAGGACTAGTGTTTGAGATAAAATTAAGGACCCACGAGATGTTAATTTTTGTCGTTTTGTAGATATTTTTGTTTTGGAATATAGCTTAGTGAGAGACAAGTNAACCGAGTTCTCCTAACGACCAGCTCACCATCTTTATCTAGATCATTCTCCGTGAATATCACACGCTGGTTTTGCGGTAGATGGAACGGTAAAATTGTCATATCCACCAAGTCCCTGCCAACATTCAAGTAAATTAAAAAAACCACATGAACATAATAACAATAAATAACCTAGTATATCACCAAGAACATGTATGTAAATAAAACACATCTCATACAACAACCGTCTTAAGTTTTTGCCAATGTGCCTATCCTACCACGAATAAATATAAGAAATTATCGTTTATATATAGGCACACCGATCCCGAACGTGATAGCTAGGGTTTTATTTTTTGTACAACTCGAACGTGATAGCTAGGGTTTTATTTTTCTATACAATAATACTTCTAGCCAAACCGATATGTTAAAACATTCGTGTAAAAAATACTAATTTATTTTTATTACGTTCAATAACATAAACACTACATCCAAAATAATCACGGTAACTCGAACCAAACTAATAACAAAAACGGAATGGGAAACTTTTTTTTTGGTCGAAAAATATAAACCAGTAATAATCACAAAATAATAAAAAGTTTTGCATAACGATATTTATTGCCAGAAAACTTTAACACGTAATTAGAAATTTACTAATGAGTCTAAAAATAAAAAAATAAAGGATATAAAACAACATAAGTATAAACCTATAAGATCATCACAGTGAAACCAACTGATTTAGGTATTCGTGTTCCATTATCATCTCTTGTAAAGATTCGGCTTCTGTAAGAAGAGGATCCAATAAAACTTGCGTGCATTCGTAAGTAGCAGTAGCTCTCCAAACACCCTTGCTAAGAAAAATAGAAGCAAATATGATTACACAGATAACAACGTCTTGTCTGCACTCTCCTAACTTCTTTAGAAAAACTTCAGAGTGGTCCATCTTCGACACAACGGGTAAACGTGAAAATATGATCATTTATGTATAACACCATATAATTCACATATATCGCAAATTCAAATTAAGCCAAGGTACACACGAAAGAGCTAAAATACACTATAATCTAATAACACATACCTATGATCAAGAAGATCAAAACATACACCGCGATGCCTGTTAACAGAATTTGAGTTACGCTCTAGGAAGTTTTCAACATTCACGACTTGGCCAATCAGATCTAATTAAAAACAAATTAGAACATAATAGATATGCATAAACTAAACAAAACCTCTTAATAACATCCACTCACCAACACACACGTCTGGATCCAATAGTCCAGCTTTAATACTGCTAAAATCAGGAAAAGAGAAATAATCACCAACGCCTAGTGGAGGAATAGCAAAAAATTTCGTTCTTGGAGTGCACTGCGCCCTAAAAGCGTGGGCAACCGGACGAAACCCACCAACCACAGCCAAAATATCAAAACCAGTAAAGAGAACTCAGTCACCTTCTTTGATCCGCGTCTCAAAAATATCACCAATTTCTTTACACATAGTTACATGGATCTTATCACCCTTCATAATCAACAGAAACAATAATCAACTCAGCCCACGGCGCACTAAAAAAGAGAAAAGCAAAATATTCAGATATCAAAACGCCTTACTTTACGATCAACCAATATCAGGTTTATCAATTCATCAATCTCGTTTAAGTGCCTAAATATACGAAGCACTTTAACTCGCATACTCCATTTATAAAAACTCTGATCTAGCTCTGATACATCAAAAATAATGCTGTGATATTTCCTATGAACAGCTGTCGAAAGCAAGTAAGCCATCAGCCGTCCGTGAACACCAACCGAAGAATAAGGAGAGTTACTACAAAACTGGCAAAAGCTTAGCATGTATTAAATTTGTTGATATAAGCCAATATATATAAGACTACGATTCTAAACCTACATCCCTATACTCGTATAGTTAAGGAAAATATCCCTTCCTAATTATTCCTTTTAATTTATACACAAAAAATAAAACACAAACCAGTAAAATATTACAAAGAAATAACATATAGATAGACATGTGTTTTCCAAATGAAGATCAAACATAACGTGGCATCTAACCTAGGTTCTCAAGCAACTAACGCCCATAAATAAAAAGATTTGGGCTTCAATCAGAGAATCGGATCTTGAAGAATAGATTTTTAAAAATTGGGCTTTAAAGTCACGTTTAGTGGCATGTGTCTGAAGGAACGTGCATCCGTTTTTTTTTCTTTATGAAATATCAGTACAAAACCCCGTTCTAAACAATATATAATAAACAACACATCTATCACAGGCACGGCAACAATAATAATATTTCAAAAACAAATGCGAGTTTTAATACGATGACAATGATTGATACGCACGTCACTCCAGTTTTCTCCTCATAAGTATTAAATTAAAATATTATACATGCTAGTTATAAACCCAACCACTTTCGGACTGGTTAAAAAACTCCAAATTTTATTAAAGTCGGATGCAAAGACACCAAATATTACAAAGTCCACCAAATAGCTATTCTTGTTAAATAAAAAACTCCATGCACACATCAGACATCAGCCCTGTCATTGCTCAGACACAGACGACGCCTCTTTCTTGGTAACCTAGCAACGTCAAATCAGAAACAATCACCACCAACAACAATATAATCCCAGTAGCAAGTCACCACACCCTAAACCCCAAACATAGACGTGAGATATTAGACGAACCTAGTCTTAAACTTCTCAATCTCGGGTATCAAAGGATTCAACATGACGCGAGTACAGGCCGTCGCCGAAACAGCTACCCTACCTAAACACAAATAGATAAAAATCAATACATTAAAACAAAAAGATGTACAACTAAACAAATAACAGACCATACAACATTACCTCGAAAATAATCCACAAGACCCCATCTTATAACAAACACAACGACGTCACCACGTGCGGCATTCCAATCGTCGTAAAAACGCGAAGCCATATGTCCAGACAACGAACATTGAATAATGACATGACTAATATGAATTAAGCGATATATCATCAGAGACAAAACGTTCAAAATATCAAAACCAAACAGCGAAAACGGAATATCGAAATACCTTTCATCACGAATATCAAACACGATGGTCCATGCAGGATCATCACACGGAGGGAATAATCGCCTGTCACCCAAATCGCGACCAAGCGGACCAAAATCGCCCACGCGAACAACCTCACCAACTAAATCTGCAAAAATTACGGAACATAAATAAAATACAGGGATACTTTATACAACAACGATATATAAGACATATTATATCATCCAACAATCAAAACAAAGGTCAATACCAACTAAATAATCACTGTCATGAACACAATCCACTATCCGCTGAAAAGGAACAAAATCAAAAAAACTTCGTAGACACCTAAAAGTACTCTCACGAACATACGTCAGCGGCGTAAACCGCATCTTGAAACCATGAGAAGTTGTCCGGAGAAAACCAACTTGTGGTATAACTCCAAAGTCATGTATAGTCACCCACACATCTTGTGTAACTATAGAAACAAACTTATCATACAGCTCATAATCGACAGTCGCCTTAACCTTCACACCCTATGCATAAAAATTTAGTTTTGACGACGTTTCTCTTTAAACATACAATAACCAAATAAATAACACAGTACATAATCCGAGTGTAGAGGCTTACATGTCTATCGACCAAAATCAGGCCCATACTCCTCGAATCGCCCACAGAAGCGTGAGCATAGACTCGGAGAATTTTCACGTAAACACTACCACAAAAATTTGTAAGACAAAGCCCCGACAAAGGAATGTCTATGGTAGACTGGCGATGGAGAAGCAAAATCGATGCATCAGCAACAACATCGCCACACTCATGACCACCACCACCCTCATCACACCAATCATCATCAGAATCGTCATCACGCTCATCGTCATCGCTATCACCACCACCAAGCTCACCGTCATCGTACTCAACGTCACCGTCCTCGTCAAGCGAAGTAGCTGACAAAGCATCGCTATCACCACCACCAAGCTCACCGTCATCGTACTCAACGTCACCGTCCTCGTTAAGCGAAGTAGCTGACGAAGCATCGCTGTCATCACCACTGCTAGCAGAACAATTAGACCGGTCAGGATCACCATCGGGCTCATACTCTGATACAGAAAGCGATGATCCAGATATAACCGAATCATCGTCGGATCCAACTTCGAAACTTTCATCAGAGACTATCGCAGCATCATCCGTGTCACTAAGACGATAGACACCAATACAATCCAGGTGACAACCTATACAGCACGAATTCATATATCAGTTAGATCAGAAAATCGAACCAAGAACAGTAATACCCTCCGAAATAATAAACATAGCATACGATCACAATAAGGTTATCATGAATCTTAAATTAAAAACACATGTAATCAACTAAATAGTTTATACTAACAATAAACTCGAGAAGATGCACACGTAACATCCAGTCAGACGCGCAATCATCCCAATCAAAACAACGACTCACTCGCATTCTCGCACCTACTAAAACATTTATATTGATCAAAATAGGTCAAACCATAAAATACAAACAAAAATTCAAATCCAAGCAGAAAAACAAATTTAAACGATATAAACAATATAAATCTAGAATATTGTTTTGAAAGGTTCGGAACACATAAATCAAAACAAATAACACACCAAACCAACAAAACAAACTTTCAATGACCCAAGACAACTATACTCGTACCCATCCGGAACGACAAACAAAAAAAACGCACAAAATAACCCAACAAATAAACAATGGATACCTCCGACATCTATACCATCCTCGTCCGTCAACACATACCGTAAACCTGAAAACACAACAACAACATTAACCGAAAACCTTTTCAACGTTACTAAATCACGTAAAATATATTACTCTAAAACAAACCTCGTCTCTCTTTAACATCGACGAAGAGATAAGGGACATTGTAACACCCATCCATTCGAATGCTACAATTAGAGACAACTTCAAAGAACTCAGATTTAAGCTACAAGCCACAGTCGAAATAGATCGTTAAATCGTCTCGAGTTAAACCTAAACAAACAAAAACAATAAAAAATATATAATCGTTGTATATAAGGGTACACCCGAAAAAAAAACGGAGAACAGCGAGCTTACACAACGACGCATCAACCAACTCGTAGGCCACCGCAGCTTTACACGGAATCACAAAACTATATTCAGAAGAATAAGTATTAAGATGCGTATATAAAAGAGCAAACATGCCGCAGTTACAAACCGACCCTAAAACAACAACGTAGCTTGTAACCAACGCTAAAACAATAATGCAATCGCGACGATCGATATTATAAACTATGCAGACGAAATCCTAAACCGACGAATAAAAAATCACGCAGTGCTAATAATATGAGAAGATGGTCAGAGTATTTATACCGAAAAAACTCTAGGGTTTCAGTTCGTTATTTACGATACCTAATTATATAAATATATATATACATCGATAATCACGGGACGGTACACTTACAATAACATAATAAATAGTAATTATCCTTTTAGATATCGCAATTATCGAACTAAGCAATAGGAAATATCAACCAAACAATAGGGAATATTACATTTTTCGGAATAATCGCGAAGATCGCACTAATAAATTAAGGAAAGCAGTAGCTAAATACGCAACGATTATATAAAGCAGCGAAATTACGGAACTACACACTCTAATATTGCAGTTGACTAAGGATAAAATCGTAATTCAATCTTTATCAATCAGCTAAATAGAGTAACCAATAATCAAACACGTAACGATTACATACGTTAGGTAAATTACAAAATTATACACTGAAGTCTTTGTATTCATTAATGGCAAAAGCGTAATTCAGTTTTCAACTTTGAAAGAGAGCTCAAATCACTGCTCAAATAATAGTATAGATAATTCTCTTAGACCCGAAAGAAAAGTTGACATATTAATACACAAACTAGATTTTTCCCGGCGCGTAATTTTTTTATAGATTAAATTTTGTAATTTTCAAAATATGAAAAAAGAAATCAATTTAATTTAATAGTTAATGATTCAAATGTATTGAAATTGTACTTTTTGCACCCAAAAATCAAGATATTATAAGATTATGTGTTTAGTTAAGATAATTTAAGATTATGGTGGTTAGTTAAGATATGCAGAATATTATGATTATTTTTAGGAACTTGGGATATATTTGTAAAAAAAAATTATAAAATTTTTATGAACCATTAATTTAGAATTAGATCTTGACGAATTTTGCCAATATCTTACATAATATTTAAATAGTTAATTCAAATAAGATTTTTTTTTTTTTTCATTGTACATTCTACTTCTGTTTTCATCCCTATAGTTTACATCTTCTTCCATTTAATAATATCTTTGAACAAAATAAAGCATATTTAAAAAATGTCATTTAACTTATTTTGTTATAAAAGTTAAAAATATAATCAAATGTGTGGTAGGCTAGTGGTAGTGAAAAGAGGTTTGTTTTTTTATGCCATAAGTTCAAACCTCTTTTGGTGAGATTACGTCATTTATTTTTTACCTCTACATAAGCGAACACATTNTTCAATAGTTGTTTTCTACCAAACCAAAAGAAGTAAGGCTCAATTGAGAGTAATTTATAGGTATTGCTCTTTCACTAGCTCTTCCACATTTGTTATTAGAAATATACAATTAGCAAAAGCATGAAGTCTTCATTTTTCCTTACCTCCTCTTTAGGTTGTTTAACTGTTTCTGCTGGCCCGGGAATATAAGTTGTTCTGCCATTAGGATTTGGAATCCCAGTGATCATCTCCTCGGTAGTTAGAAAAGGAAGCGGTGTCACATAACCATTTGGTCCTACAACGATCGAAAACTAGTTGACAACTTTGCATTATGCTAATGTTGGACCATATAGCAATAGTCAAAGAACGTTTGTACCACAACAAAGTCCCAATAGCCTACGCCTTCTTAAGCTCACCATATTGACTTTTGAAGTGTTTTACTTCTCTCCTACAAACCACGACAAAACACCGATCAAGCTCACAGAAACATAGTTCCATAGAAGTTATGAACATATAAGTATAGAAACTAAACAATGCACATGTCGAAGGAGCGTAACTAAACAAAAACACTGATCAGTTCAAGAAACAGCTTAAAGAAACATATAGTTCCGTAGAGGAATGCTTGTAACCTTAACACAAAACACGAAACATAGAATCCATAAAACAAGTGATTACTAGAGAGTATTGAGATGAATTAAGTAATATTCCACAAATAAGGCAACTTTGAGACCACAGATCCAAAAGTCAAGAAACTATCATCAAACCCATCAATAAGATATGAATCGATTGAATCTGTGTTCGATGAGGTTTGAAGTTATGATTGAATTGTGGATGAAAAGGAGAAATTGGACTTATCAATGAAAAAGGAAGTAACTTTTTAATGGCCGAAGACTTTTTATCCAAATCAAGTCAACCCCACAATGAGAAACCAAACCAACCACCACCACCTTTTTTCATGGATTCACAAACAGTAAAACAACGCGGCGAAAAGAAAAAGCCTCAAGAAGAGAACAAACACAAGAAGCCAAATTTCAGGATTAGTCTCTGTAGAAACAGAATCAACCACCAAGATGAAAAAAGCACAAAACTAAACAGACCCATTGTACAAAAAACTCAAGAGAAGCAAACCCATTGCATCAAAATCAAAACTTGAAGGGGAAAAAAACAGAGACCGGAGGAATTTGTCTACAGGAAAAACGGAAAATTTGAGCCAAAAAAAGGGAAACAATTGAGATACCTTTAAGAAAGAAAAGGAAGAAGGTGGTAAGTGACAACAAGGTCTTATATAGTTCTGGATATTGTTTTGGATTATTGAACAGAAGAAACCAAATAAAAGAAGAGAAAAGAGAGGAGTTTATTGTGTTTGGGTTGTGGTGGTGTTTGAGGCTCATGCATCTACCACCTTTGCTCACTTTTATTTGGTTGGTAAACGCTGAGGAGAGAAGAAGGAAAATTAAATATTTGGCAAAACTTTAAAAAAATTGGAATATTTATTATTATGTAGGAAAGAGGAATAGATAAATGCTGGAAATTATGGAAGATAAATGCTAAAATAAAAAAAGCCCATGAGGTTTGGAAAAGTTGAATCCAGGAAGGGAACGTGTGATTCTTCTCCTATTTTATTTGCATCGTTTCCCACTTTTCTGCATTCCGACTATACCCTTTTTCCCTTCATCTAGGACTTGGGGAGTTATAATATTTGAGTATTTGTACTGGCTAATGGAATGAAACGTATTTAGCGAATCAACAATACCCATTTAAGGGTCTAAGCAGAAAAAATATTTTCCCATCATATAGCTTGATTTTAACCCTACGCGTCTAATATTGTTCATCAAATGTTAACTAACACAAATATTAAATAATCTCGTAAAACTAGAAAGTAAGTGTGTATCTTTTGTACTTTATTTTTACTAGGTAAATATCCGCACTACGCTGCGGACTATTTTTTTATTTATTTTGTTCTATAAACTTTTTAGATATTATGATCTGGCTGCGTTTTGTGTTCTCTTCACAATTTATCGAATCCTCACTATTATGAAGTTGGTTTTTAAACGGTGGATTATGAGATTTACTGACAACGAAGCGCATGAATTCATCAAGCTGAATCCCATCCCGCCAAGAACATAATTTTTAAGCGGTGCTTTATGAGATTTAGTGTCATAAGCTCCCATCCCTCCAAGCTGATACATAGATTCATCACTCAAATGACACTCCACTTTTGGTTAACAACTAAAAAAGACATTCTACTTTCATCATAGTTTCGTATCTTGTAACCTTAAAAAGTGATTGCTCTTCCCTCTAGTAGTCCATTGATGAGCATCAGACTGATTCAAGAGAGATATATGAGTAAGAACAGTGCACAACTGGACTTGTGTGTTCAGATTTGGCTGATGGAAGCCACCATGTCCCTCGACGATAGACCTGAAATAGTTTGACATCATTGGTACTCAAAATGATATCTCATTAAGAGTTTTTTTAAAAAATTGAAAAGTTTGAAATTCCATATACAACCACATTTTAGATTCTATTAAGCAAGTTTAAGAGATGACCTCAAGCAAATTAGTAAGCAAAACATTGTAGGTGTCTCATTGACAAAATTCCTCTCATGCTTTAAATGAGCAACTTAGAACACTGGATAAAATTTTGGAGAACAACTGATTTTTTTGCCTTAAGAATTTTTTGTTTACTCTTCATAAATATTCTTTTCATTCACATACTCAAAAAAAAAAAAACCGTTTTCATATCTTTTAAATGGATTCTAAGATTTATTCCACCAATCTCCTTCTCCATGGAAGATGTATTCAATAGCTCAGCCTTTATGGCATTTCAAGCTAAAAATATCGTTCACTTGCATTTAATGGCAGAAGAATGGAAGATCAATTTGTTCTCAATCGATTTTGAAGCTCTTTTGAAAAAGCTTCCGATTTTATTTTTAATTTAAACCGCATAACCTATCTTTTAATTGCTTTGTATTTTAATTATGTTTCAAGTACTTAATCTTTGGCAAAACCCAGATTTGCATTCTAGAAATCATACTGTCATTAAACATGAGCTAGAAACCTATTTTCAAGAATCAATTTGCATTCTAGGAATCTTAGTTTTCTTCCTCTCTCAAAATTATCACTGACAAAAAACAACTTCGAATATATCACCAATATTTGCAGAATACACCTCGTATGCCACTTTATTTTTTATGGAGCTCGCCTCGTATAGCATTTTTTCTCGTTTTCCGGTGACTAGCCTCTGATTTTTATTTCGGACAAATTGAATTTGGATTATGTCAAAATAATCCAGATTTTTCTAAAGGTTAGCGTTCTTGTCACGATTTATATGAAACGATAGAGATATAAGAAATTGAATGATGAATTAAATATTTTTACAACGTATTAATAGACAAATAGATATATATATATATATATATATATATATATATATATATAGTATGATAATGAATTTAACACAACAAAACAATCATATAATTTATTCAGATAAAAGGTTTTGTCATTTTATAGCGTGGCATATAAAAAGTTAATTATGTATAAAACATAATAACATTTTGGTTTTGCTTGTACATTGCCACATAGTGTTTTATCGCGTTAATATGTTTAATAATAATACAAATATTTAATTTTTTAATTTTTTTTGTCAACAGTTTAACTCTTAGAACGGTTTAAAAATTTAAACCGGTGGAGTTGAGTTTACATAATTCAAATGATAAAGGTAGTCTGGAGCATTTTCTTTATCAAATGAACAATTCATAATACAAATATTAAAATTTAGTTTTAAGCTTTTTATTTATAGATGTATAACTTTAGCAAATTGATTTATATATATCTTATATTTTAAACGCAATGCAAGACTTAGTAACGAATAAATAAAATGATAAAGATATATAAAATTAGTAAATGATGTAACTTTTATTGTAACACGTTAAATCAATTACAATACGTAGACCAAAAATATACTCATGAAACGATCATCCACTTGCTACATTTAATTAACTATATGATGAAAGGGTCCCTTTATTTTATTTTATTTTTCCATCTGATAATATTATACTTCAAAATTGATAAAGGTGAAATACATTTATGAAATACATTGACTTACACAACAAAGGCTATAAAACATCGACCAATATTAGGATAAAATAAGACAAGAGCCATAAGAAACAAAGAGCAAAAGCTAGAACCTGTAATGACACCAACCACAACCTTTACCATAAAACCAGGTTGACGCTACAGCCTGCTGAGAAACAAGAGAACCGAACACCCAAACAACACTTCACCTCCTAACACCACTTCATCTCCTGGAAGCAAACCAAACCCGAAGCTAGACACAAAACGGACTCCACCAGCAAAACCGCAACAGCAAAGAAGGTAGAAAAGCACAAAGACAAGAATTAACAACCACGCACGACAAGCACTTCACATAGAGAAACCTCCGTCATAGAACAGGGCTCAAGACACAAATCTTGAAAACAGACTGGGAAAACGTCAACAAGGATCAACAACTTTTACACGCGGACACTCACGAACACAACCTCAGAAACCTACAGACAAAAGGCTGATCACCTCCTCGCAAGAGAAAAGCTGAAGATCGAAACCACTGCTTCGTCTTGAATCCAAACCCAAGACTCCAGAGAGTCAAAAGAAATCGGAAATTAGATTACTTCACAGCAGGATACCATCCAACAGACGAACGCAAATCCCGAAACCTACACTATTCTGAAAACCTACTACTGGCAAGGGGGTCCCTTTATATCATGATCGTTTTTTGGGTTGTGTGTTTTATATTGTGAGCCTGAGTTGTAGATTAAACTCAGTTAAAATGGGGGAAAATGAAAGTGCATACAACGTAAGAACAAGAATCGGCATGTTGGAACAATCACATACTGGGTCGGTTGATATTGGCATGTCACGTGAAGTTAAGATAAATATCAAAAATATAATTGGAGATAATCTTGAAGATTGGGAAATATATAATTTAGGATTTATTACTTTTATTTTGAAGAATATATTTTCCTTTTTGTATTCAAGTTAATATAGGGTGACAAACCTCATAAGTATATAGATGTAGATACAAGGGAGGCGTGTAATACAAAAGTCAGCTGAAAATATTGAGAGAAAGTCTTTTGTGCTTTGTTTCAGTTGTTTAGAGGCAAATCGAGGTAATTGCTGGAACACATGTTTGTGTGTTAGAACGTGTTTCCAAGACTTGGTATTAGGTTAGAGATTGTTTGGTCACACGCTACAGTGTGTCATAGAGCGTGTGTAAACCCAGTTAAAGTGTTGTAAACATCTTAAAGATTCTAATAAAGATAATACTCAATGCGCCTAAGTTTTCTAGATTTAGGTGGGTAAAGAGTTTATTGGGCACAATGGAGATATCACACTCGGAAACTATGGATCTATATATTGTGACAGTAAATCAGCGCTTTACATTTCGTCTAATCTGGTGTTTTATGGGTGTACGAAACACATAGAGATTAATTATCATTTCAAAATCTCAGTACTCCAACTTTAGGGATATTGAGAGCGTTTCAGTTACTATTATCCAAATTGGACATTGGTGGTTGTTCGTTTCAGTTACTATTATACAAATTGGACATTCGAGAAATCAATGCTCCAACTTTATGGATATTGAGAGCGATTGTATTTGGACCTATTAAGATTGTTTATATGTCGGTTTAGTCTGCATTTTTTGTTTTAGGTTAATGTTTATGTTTATATTTTCGCGGTTAAGTGTGCATTTTTAGTTTTAGGTTAGTGCTAATCTTTGTATTTGTGCCTTTCTTTGTATCCATCATCAGAACATCATATACAAGTTTATTGATCTTATAAAGACCTATTAAACAACATATCCGGAAACACCCGAAACATGAACCCAACCAAAAAAAATAGACGAATTTAAGATGAAAGAAGGTACGATCAAAACCATAGGAGAAAGACAACTTGTGTTAAAAGTTGGACTAAATCTTGTGTTTGGAGAAGCATCGTATCTGGTTAGATAAATGGATTAGTGAAACCACAAAGGTCCCCAATTAGCCACAGAGCCCCACCTCCCCCCCCCACTGCGATTAAGATTAAACATAAAAACAAGATAAACGAAATGGTAGATTATTATTCTGTTTTTGTTGTTTTTTCGTTCCGGTACTCTGATAAATTAATATATACACATCTAATTTAATTAAAAAAAAAAAATCTGTTTCATCTGGTCAGACCAGATTAATTCATGACCTAAAACTTTTTGCAGTCGAGTTTTCAAAACATCCTGTTTTATGTTATGTTTCCACACCATCTGCTTTATTTTTTACATGTAAGATGTTGACGCTTACATACTTTTCCGCTTTCAGCCTTTCACTCAACATACCACAAGCGTCTAGTGGTTCGCCAATCAAAGCTAGGTTTGGCCTTGGCCTTGGCCTCAGCCTCGGCCTCCGTGACGACCACTTTCCCCTCGTCGAACCACAAGCCTCGAGCTGTACGCCAATCAACGTTAGGCACACCTTCAGGATCAGACTCAGACTCTGGATTTCGAACACGTGCATGGTTTGGGCCTCCAATGATCGGCCTACGAGCAATCCGAAGCTTGGGCTTGGCCTTATGCGTGAGGTTGTATAACCGTGGACTTTGGAATATAAGGAGTTTGTGCTGAGCCTCATGAGCTACGTGTTGGCAGTCGTATTTATTAACACACCACATTGGGGCCAACAACAGGAATAGAAGAAACAGAGCATTTGATAACATGACTATCCTCCTCTTATTTATGACGCCTCTTTCCACCTGTGATTAATTATATTATCCTCACGAATTAAAAGATCATTAGTAATAACAATTAATTAATTCCTTCAATCTGAACCGGTTCACTGCAATAATATATGGTACTAAATCTGAATCAATTCATATGGTAATATGAATTCAGTTTTTCCATAGCCAACACCGAATCCAAACCGCACCAAAAAAAAAAGGATAAAAAGTATCCAAAACTTGATTGTTTGATATATTTGATAAAACAAAAAACAAAAAAAGACCGGAACCGGAACGGATATTGTATTCCCAAAAACCTAAATTAATATTCGATAAATTAATAATCACTATAAATTAATAAATTTTATCGGTTTCGAATTGGGCCAATGTAAAAATTAGTAAAATTCGATAACATAATAAGATAATAATTTTTTTTTAAACTCCTATGTAAATATATGGTCGCATTACTATCATAAATTAATAATTTGTATATATTCCTTTCATTTTACAATAAGTAATTTTTTAGGGGAAAAATATGTTTTAAATTACATTATGTTTTTAATTTTTAATAAAAAATAATTATTTTTTATTGTTTTTAACCATTTGTATTCGATAAATTGTTTTATCTTTTGTATTTTATAATACTTTTAAAAAAAGAATTATTAATTTATTGTTAAAGAATTATTTCGATGGACATTTCTTATAAATTAATAATTCTATAAATTAATAAAATATCGTAGTCCAAACATTATTAGTTTATAGAGGTATTACCGTATATATTTTGTTTTAGTAAGTAAAAATATTAAACCAGTTAATTGCGACAGATCAGGCTATCAGCAAAGTAAAACCATGAAATCAAAGATCTAACCAGCCATCAGACCCTAAATCCATGAATCAATATCAAACCAGTTATTAGACTGATCATGTTTGAAACTTTAAGAGTTGACTACAGGAAAAAAAACTGAATCAATTAATATGGTTAATAGGAATTCAGTTTTGTCCATATCTAACAAAAACAGAAACCGAATAAAAGAAAAATACCAAGAACTTAAGCTTTTTTAATATATTTGACAAAAAAAAAAAACCAGAACAGGAGCCTTGATTAGTTATTGCTGTAGATGCTGTGCACAACAAGCCTTGATGAGATTCTACCAATGGGAGGGAAATAAAATACAATCTTCTAACAAAGTTCTTAAAATGAAATGATGGAAAATTTATATTAAAAAATTAGTTAAGAAACCCAATTGGAGTTCTACCAATGGAGATGGTCTAAGTTTTCTAGATTTAGGTGGGTAAAGAGTTTATTGGGCACAATGGGGATATCACACTCGGAAACTATGGATCTATATATTGTGACAGTAAATCAGCGCTTTACATTGCGTCTAATCTGGTGTTTTATGGGTGTACTGAAACATATAGAGATTAATTTTCATTTCAAGATTTCAGTACTCCAACATTAGGGATATTGAGAGCGTTTCAGTTACTATTATCAAATTGGACATTGGTGGTTGTTCGTTTCAGTTACTATTATCCAAATTGGACATTCGAGAAATCAATGCTCTAGGGATATTGAGAGCGATTGTATTTGGACCTATTAAGATTGTTTATATGTCGGTTTAGTCTGCATTTTTTGTTTTAGGTTAATGTTTATGTTTATATTTTCGCGGTTAAGTGTGCATTTTTAGTTTTAGGTTAGTGCTAATCTTTGTATTTGTGCCTTTCTTTGTATCCATCATCAGAACATCATATACAAGTTTATTGATCTTATAAAGACCTATTAAACAACATATCCGGAAACACCCGAAACATGAACCCAACCAAAAAAAATAGACGAATTTAAGATGAAAGAAGGTACGATCAAAACCATAGGAGAAAGACAACTTGTGTTAAAAGTTGGACCAAATCTTGTGTTTGGAGAAGCATCGTATCTGGTTAGATAAATGGATTAGTGAAACCACAAAGGTCCCCAATTAGCCACAGAGCCCCACCTCCCCCCCCCACTGCGATTAAGATTAAACATAAAAACAAGATAAACGAAATGGTAGATTATTATTCTGTTTTTGTTGTTTTTTCGTTCCGGTACTCTGATAAATTAATATATACACATCTAATTTAATTAAAAAAAAAAAATCTGTTTCATCTGGTCAGACCAGATTAATTCATGACCTAAAACTTTTTGCAGTCGAGTTTTCAAAACATCCTGTTTTATGTTATGTTTCCACACCATCTGCTTTATTTTTTACATGTAAGATGTTGACGCTTACATACTTTTCCGCTTTCAGCCTTTCACTCAACATACCACAAGCGTCAACATCTTACATGTAAAAAATAAAGCAGATGGTGTGGAAACATAACATAAAACAGGATGTTTTGAAAACTCGACTGCAAAAAGTTTTAGGTCATGAATTAATCTGGTCTGACCAGATGAAACAGATTTTTTTTTTTTAATTAAATTAGATGTGTATATATTAATTTATCAGAGTACCGGAACGAAAAAACAACAAAAACAGAATAATAATCTACCATTTCGTTTATCTTGTTTTTATGTTTAATCTTAATCGCAGTGGGGGGGGGAGGTGGGGCTCTGTGGCTAATTGGGGACCTTTGTGGTTTCACTAATCCATTTATCTAACCAGATACGATGCTTCTCCAAACACAAGATTTAGTCCAACTTTTAACACAAGTTGTCTTTCTCCTATGGTTTTGATCGTACCTTCTTTCATCTTAAATTCGTCTATTTTTTTTGGTTGGGTTCATGTTTCGGGTGTTTCCGGATATGTTGTTTAATAGGTCTTTATAAGATCAATAAACTTGTATATGATGTTCTGATGATGGATACAAAGAAAGGCACAAATACAAAGATTAGCACTAACCTAAAACTAAAAATGCACACTTAACCGCGAAAATATAAACATAAACATTAACCTAAAACAAAAAATGCAGACTAAACCGACATATAAACAATCTTAATAGGTCCAAATACAATCGCTCTCAATATCCCTAGAGCATTGATTTCTCGAATGTCCAATTTGGATAATAGTAACTGAAACGAACAACCACCAATGTCCAATTTGATAATAGTAACTGAAACGCTCTCAATATCCCTAATGTTGGAGTACTGAAATCTTGAAATGAAAATTAATCTCTATATGTTTCAGTACACCCATAAAACACCAGATTAGACGCAATGTAAAGCGCTGATTTACTGTCACAATATATAGATCCATAGTTTCCGAGTGTGATATCCCCATTGTGCCCAATAAACTCTTTACCCACCTAAATCTAGAAAACTTAGACCATCTCCATTGGTAGAACTCCAATTGGGTTTCTTAACTAATTTTTTAATATAAATTTTCCATCATTTCATTTTAAGAACTTTGTTAGAAGATTGTATTTTATTTCCCTCCCATTGGTAGAATCTCATCAAGG
>JAHZTW010000001.1:176121327-176140765 GCA_020283515.1 Alliaria petiolata
GGCTCGTCGATCCGTGCTCCTGGAAATTTGGATCGACGAGCCTACGTCGATCCATCTCATCGATCCGTGCTCCTGGACTTCTGGGTCGACGAGGCTACGTCGATCCATCTCATCGATCTGTGCTCCTGGAATTGTGGATCGACGAGCTTCACCGATCTATCTCTTCGATCTGCTGCCAGAAACCTTCTTCTTCATCCTTTTGTTGCTTCTTGTCCCTCCAAATGACATGCATCATTCTCCAAGTGCATCCTCAACTCCCAAGCGTCCTTTCCACCTAATAAGGTTCCAAAACATGCAAAGAACCATGCAAAACATGCAAGAACCATGCAAGAACACTCTAGGACTCTAAATGATCGAATGCAACACTATAATGCTATATTAGACTCTAAAATGATGATAAACCTACACTATATGGATGCTAGAATGATGCAAAATACAGACATATCAATCGCCTACTATTTAAGTACACGAAAAATAAAACGTCAAATAATAAATTGCAATGAGTTTTGTGTACGTTACCAACATGGGATATTTATTTAGACTCACTCAGTATCTCTAAGCCCAAACTTGAGCCTAGATCGAGGCTTCCCCTGGGCCTTGGTTTCTTCGACATGGCCCACGTATACAATCAGGCCAATAGTGTCTGATCACACACAAAACACAACTTATATTGGTTAAATATATCTGAGAAAGATTTATTAGAACTAAAACAATATGTGTCTCATGTTCACTTACCAACTAAATAACTACAATCAAAATCACCCAATAAGATCTCTGGAAAACCTACATAAAACCTATCCGGGAGAGTCGACGGAAAATCCAAACACTTTGTAACGCTCGTAGCAGAGTAAAAAATTATTTTATACTGGGACCGACATGTTCGATAATCCCCTTGGTTTTCAGTAATCTTGGAAGTGTTGATGAATACAGCTTGACCTTCTTTTAGTTCTTTGGCAAAGACCTTAGCATGCTCTTTCTCAACAGTTGCATGGATCATATCACCCTAAAACAAAAAGAATACGACCGGTATTAGAAATTTTAGGCTCGTAGTTTCTACAACGACAGTTTAATTATAGTATAATCATTACCACTTGATCAGCCAAGACCATCTCGAGACTACTTCCTCCCTTGCCTTTGAAGCCATCCCAGAGCCTGAGTACACGAACTTTTATCTTGTAATTGTCAGAGGGTGGATGAAGCCCTTTGATAAGGACGGAAAGAGAAGGCTTTCTGCTAAAAATCGACATCGCAGTTTTCTCTAAAGAATAATGGTATGCTGAATAATTGAATGTGACCTAAGACGCATATATATATATATATATATACACACAATATAAGACCGACAATACATATTTGTTCTATATTAGCGACTATTAAAATTCGTTAATAAATAGAAGATATACATATAAAATCCCGAAAATGTATATATCCCACAAAGATAGTGATAACAACGAAGACTTTCCAAATAATACCATAAAACTAACGGAGGAGATACAAAAATATGTAAATAAAATATGTAAATTATACATATCTAAAGGTGTTTTCAAAATACGCAAATTATTATTATCTAATATGGATCTGGAAATTTTACATATTGATAACACAGACGGCATATGTGGACACACGAAACCACAAAATATATTGCTTTTCGGTGATAGAGATAAAAATAAATCTCACAAAAACAAAGATTAAGATTGTGTTTACGAAACATACATATCAAGAAAACGAAAACACTAAAACAGATCAGAGATCATCAACACAATTGGTGGATTATTTACAAACAATATGTTCAATGTCAGGTTTATAAATAAATAAAATACGAAACCCAAGTTTCATGTAGAGCTACCCATTTTAGCAATATGGTTAAAGTACAAGACATAGTTTTGGCCATCGGGTATCTTTGATCTGTAACATACTGATAATCGTCAATATGCAGGCTACATTATAAATATTATATACGAAATTTGCGAAAAAAGAGATAACAAAGCATGTTAGTTTCAACCATTGTGTATGCGTATTTTGGCAAGTGCATAAAATCCAATAAATCATCTATTGCTTAGATTAACAATCTAATAACGTAAAGATAAGGTCTTTGTAGTAATCGCGACTCTAATAACATATAGATAAAATGGTACATAAACCGTGAAAATTTAAACACCAAAACCATAGAACAAATGCAATAAATACCTAAAGGACAAATAAAGCGTGGAACTCTTAACACAAAATCGTCTAATCTAGAGCCACCGGTGGAGCAATCAACCCTAAAGCAGTACGTGCTTCATATGCTTGTGCGAACGTTGGATATAAAACACCATTCACTGTTTGGATGTCTCTGAATGAGGTGGCCCCTCTAACAACGGCTAACAAATTTTTTAGGCAATAGATCTCGCCGTGCTGTTGTTTCACGTAGGAAGCCGCACTCTATCCTCTACGTGACTACCACGGCGACGGGGGAGCCACTCTTTAGTCTTAGGATGCCAACAGAACTCCATTGGTAATTCCGTGTAGAGAAGACTCCTCGCTTCCGGATACCATCTGTTACAATCCATCCAAGCCAAAAACCGAGTTCTCTTAACGACCAGCTCACCAACTTTATCTGGATCATTCTCCGTGAATATCACACGCTGGTTTTGCGGTAGATGAAACGGTAAAATTGTCATATCCACCAAGTCCCTGCTAACGTTCAAGTAAATTAGAAAAACCACATGAACATAATAACAATAAATAACTTAGTATATCACCAAGAACATGTATGTAAATAAAATACATCTCATACAACTGCCGTCTTACCTGTTTGCCAATGTGCCTATCCTACCACAAATAAATATAAGAAATTATCGTTTATATATAGGCACACAGATCCCGAACGTGATATCTAGGGTTTTATTTTTTTTACAACTCGAACGTGATAGCTAGGGTTTTATTTTTCTATACAACCCGGACGTGATAGGTAGGGTTTTATTTTCTAGACAATAATACTTCTAGCTAAACCGATATGTTAAAACATTCGTGTAAAAAATATTAATTTATTATTACTACGTTCAATAACATAAACACTACATCCAAAATAATTACGGTAACTCGAACCAAACTAATAACAGAAACGGGAAACTTTTTTTTTTGGTCGAAAAATATAAACCATTAATAATCACAAAATAATAAGAAGTTTTGCATAACGATATTTATTGTCAGAAAACTTTAACACGGAATTAGAATTTTATTAATGAGTCCAAAAATAAAAAAATAAAGGATATAAAACAACATAAGTATAAACCTAAAAGATCATCACAGTGAAACCAACTGATTTAGGTATTCGTGTTCCATTATCATCTCTTGTAAAGATTCGGCTTCTGTAAGAAGAGGATCCAATAAAACTTGCGTGCATTCGTAAGTAGCAGTAGCTCTCCAAACACCCTTGCTAAGAAAAATAGAAGCAAATATGATTACACAGATAACAACGTCTTGTCTGCACTCTCCTAACTTCTTTAGAAAAACTTCAGAGTGGTCCATCTTCGACACAACGGGTAAACGTGAAAATATGATCATTTATGTATAACACCATATAATTCACATATATCGCAACTTCAAATTAAGCCAAGGTACACACGAAAGAGCTAAAATACACTATAATCTAATAACACATACCTATGATCAAGAAGATCGAAACATGCACCGCGACGCCTGTTAACAGAATTTGAGTTACGCTCTAGGAAGTTTCCAACATTTACGACTTGGCCAATCAGATCTAATTAAAAACAAATTAGAACATAATAGATATGCGTAAACTAAACAAAACCTCTTAATAACATCCACTCACCAACACACACGTCTGGATCCAATAGTCCAGCTTTAATACTGCTAAAATCAGCAAAAGAGAAATAACCACCAACGCCTAGTGGAGGAATAGCAAAAAAAATCGTTCTTGGAGTGCACTGCGCCCTAAAAGCGTGTGCAACCGGACGAAACCCACCAACCACAGCCAAAAGATCAAAACCAGTAAAGAGAACCCAGTCACCTTCTTTGATCCGCGTCTCAAAAATATCGCCAATTTTTTTACACAAAGTTGCATGGATCTTATCACCCTTCATAATCAACAGAAACAATAATCAACTCAGCCCACGGCGCACTAAAAAAGAGAAAAGCAAAATATTCAAATATCAAAACGCCTTACTTTACGATCAACCAATATCAGGTTTATCAATTTATCAATCTCGTTTAAGAGCCTAAATATACGAAGCACTTTAACTCGCATACTCCATTTATAAAAACTCGGATCTAGCTCCGATACATCAAAAATAATGCTGCGATATTTCCTATGAACAGCTGTCGAAAGCAAGTGAGCCATCAGCCGTCCGTGAACACCAACCGAAGAATAAGGAGAGTTACTACAAAACTGGCAAAAGCTTAGCATGTATTAAATTTGTTGATATAAGCCAATATATATAAGACTACGATTCTAAACCTACATCCCTATACTCGTATAGTTAAGGAAAATATCCCTTCCTAATTATTCCTTTTAATTTATACACAAAAAATAAAACACAAACCAGTAAAATATTACAAAGAAATAACATATAGATAGACATGTGTTTTCCAAATGAAGATCAAACATAACGTGGCATCTAACCTAGGTTCTCAAGCAACTAACGCCCCTAAATAAATAGATTTGGGCTTCAATCAGAGAATCGGATCTTGAAGAATAGATTTTTAAAAATTGGGCTTTAAAGTCACGTTTAGTGGCATGTGTCTGAAGGAACGTGCATCCGTTTTTTTTTCTTTATGAAATATCAGTACAAAACCCCGTTCTAAACAATATATAATAAACAACACATCTATCACAGGCACGGCAACAATAATAATATTTCAAAAACAAATGCGAGTTTTAATACGATGACAATGATTGATACGCACGTCACTCCAGTTTTCTCCTCATAAGTATTAAATTAAAATATTATACATGCTAGTTATAAACCCAACCACTTTCGGACTGGTTAAAAAACTCCAAATTTTATTAAAGTCGGATGCAAAGACACCAAATATTACAAAGTCCACCAAATAGCTATTCTTGTTAAATAAAAAACTCCATGCACACATCAGACATCAGCCCTGTCATTGCTCAGACACAGACGACGCCTCTTTCTTGGTAACCTAGCAACGTCAAATCAGAAACAATTACCACCAACAACAATATAATCCCAGTAGCAAGTCACCACACCCTAAACCTTAAACCTAGACATGAGATATTAGACGAACCTAGTCTTAAACTTCTCAATCTCGAGTATCAAAGGATTCAACATGACTCGAGTACAGGCCGTCGCCGAACCTGCTACCCTACCTAAACACAAATAGATAAAAATCAATACATAAAACCAAAAAGATGCAGAACTAAACAAATAACAGACAATACAAAATTACCTCGAAAATAATCCACCAGACCCCATCTTATAACAAACACAACGATGTCACCACGTGTGGCATTCCAATCGTCGTAAAACTGTGAAGCCATATGTCCAGACAACGAACATTGAATAATGACATGACTAATATGAATTAAGCGATATATCATCAGAAACAAAACATCACGAATATCAAACATGATGGTCCATGCAGGATCATCACACGGAGGGAATAATCGCCTGTCACCCGAATCGTGACCTAGCGGACTAAAATCGCCCACGCGAACAACCTCACCAACTAAATCTGCAAAAATTACGGAACATGGATAAAATACAGGGATACTTTATACAACAACGATATATAAGACATAATATACGATCCAACAATTAAAACAAAGGCCAATACCAACTAAATAATCACTGTCATGAACACGATCCACTATCCGCTGAAAAAGAACAAAATCAAAAAAACTTCGTAGACACCTAAAAGTACTCTCACGAACAAACGTCAACGGCGTAAACCGCATCTTGAAACCATGATAAGTTGTCTGGAGAGAACCAACTTGTGGTATAACTCCAAAGTCAAGTATAGTCACCCACACATCTTGTGTAACTATAGACACAAACTTATCATACAGCTCATAATCGACAGTCGCCTCGACCTTCACACCCTCTGCATAAAAATTTAGTTTTGACGACGTTTCTCTTTAAACATACAATAACCAAATAAATAACACAGTACATAATCCGAGTGTAGATGCTTACATGTCTATCGACCAAAATCAGGCCCATACTTCTCGAATCGCCCACAGAAGCGTGAGCATAGACTCGAAGAATTTTCACATAAACACTACCACAATTTTCGTAAAACATAGACCTGACAAAGGAATGTCTATGGTAGACTGGCGATAGGGAAGCAAAATCGATGCATCAGCAACAATATCGCCACACTCATGACCACCACCACCCTGATCACACCAATCATCATCAGAATCGTCATCACGCTCATCGTCATCGCTATCACCACCACCAAACTCACCATCATCGTACTCAACGTCACCGTCCTCGTCAAGCGAAGTGGCTGATGAAGCATCACTATCAGCACCACTGCAGTCAGAACAATTAGACCGATCAGGATCACCATCGGGCTCATACTCTGATACAGAAAGTGATAATCCAGATATAAACGAATCATCGTCGGATCCAAGTTCGAAACTTTCATCAGAGATAATCGCAGCATCACCCGTTTCACTAAGACGATAGGCACCAATACAATCCAGGTGACAACCTATACAGCACGAATTCATATATCAGTTAGATCGGTAAATCGAACCAAGAACAGTCATACCCTCCGAAATAATAAACATAGCATACGATCACAATAAGGTTATCATGAATCTTAAATTAAAAACACATGTAATCAACTAAATAGTTTATACTAACAATAAACTCGAGAAGATGCACACGTAACATCCAGTCAGACGCGCAATCATCCCAATCAAAACAACGACTCACTCGCATTCTCGCACCTACTAAAACATTTATATTGATCAAAATAGGTCAAACCATAAAATACAAACAAAAATTCAAATCCAAGCAGAAAAACAAATTTAAACGATATAAACAATATAAATCTAGAATATTGTTTTGAAAGGTTCGGAACACATAAATCAAAACAAATAACACACCAAACCAACAAAACAAACTTTCAATGACCCAAGACAACTATACTCGTACCCATCCGGAACGACAAACAAAAAAAACGCACAAAATAACCCAACAAATAAACAATGGATACCTCCGACGTCTATACCATCCTCGTCCGTCAACACAAACCGTAAACCTGAAAACAAAACAACAACATTAACCGAAAACCTTTTCAACGTTACTAAATCACGTAAAATATATTACTCTAAAACAAACCTCGTCTCTCTTTAACATCGACGAAGAGATAAGGGACATTGTAACACCCATCCATTCGAATGCTACGATTAGAGACAGCTTCAAAGAACTCAGATTTAAGCTCCAAGCCACGGTCGAAATAGATCGTTAAATCGTCTCGAGTTAAACCTAAACAAACAAAAACATTAAAAAATATATAATCGTTGTATATAAGGGTACACCCGAAAAAAAAACGGAGAACAGCGAGCTTACACAACGACGCATCAACCAACTCGTAGGCCACCGCAGCTTTACACGGAATCACAAAACTATATTCAGAAGAATAAGTATTAAGATGCGTATATAAAAGAGCAAACATGCCGCAGTTACAAACCGACCCTAAAACAACAACGTAGCTTGTAACCAACGCTAAAACAATAATGCAATCGCGACGATCGATATTATAAACTATGCAGACGAAATCCTAAACCGACGAATAAAAAATCACGCAGTGCTAATAATATGAGAAGATGGTCAGAGTATTTATACCGAAAAAACTCTAGGGTTTCAGTTCGTTATTTACGATACCTAATTATATAAATATATATATACATCGATAATCACGGGACGGTACACTTACAATAACATAATAAATAGTAATTATCCTTTTAGATATCGCAATTATCGAACTAAGCAATAGGAAATATCAACCAAACAATAGGGAATATTACATTTTTCGGAATAATCGCGAAGATCGCACTAATAAATTAAGGAAAGCAGTAGCTAAATACGCAACGATTATATAAAGCAGCGAAATTACGGAACTACACACTCTAATATTGCAGTTGACTAAGGATAAAATCGTAATTCAATCTTTATCAATCAGCTAAATAGAGTAACCAATAATCAAACACGTAACGATTACATACGTTAGGTAAATTACAAAATTATACACTGAAGTCTTTGTATTCATTAATGGCAAAAGCGTAATTCAGTTTTCAACTTTGAAAGAGAGCTCAAATCACTGCTCAAATAATAGTATAGATAATTCTCTTAGACCCGAAAGAAAAGTTGACATATTAATACACAAACTAGATTTTTCCCGGCGCGTAATTTTTTTATAGATTAAATTTTGTAATTTTCAAAATATGAAAAAAGAAATCAATTTAATTTAATAGTTAATGATTCAAATGTATTGAAATTGTACTTTTTGCACCCAAAAATCAAGATATTATAAGATTATGTGTTTAGTTAAGATAATTTAAGATTATGGTGGTTAGTTAAGATATGCAGAATATTATGATTATTTTTAGGAACTTGGGATATATTTGTAAAAAAAAATTATAAAATTTTTATGAACCATTAATTTAGAATTAGATCTTGACGAATTTTGCCAATATCTTACATAATATTTAAATAGTTAATTCAAATAAGATTTTTTTTTTTTTTCATTGTACATTCTACTTCTGTTTTCATCCCTATAGTTTACATCTTCTTCCATTTAATAATATCTTTGAACAAAATAAAGCATATTTAAAAAATGTCATTTAACTTATTTTGTTATAAAAGTTAAAAATATAATCAAATGTGTGGTAGGCTAGTGGTAGTGAAAAGAGGTTTGTTTTTTTATGCCATAAGTTCAAACCTCTTTTGGTGAGATTACGTCATTTATTTTTTACCTCTACATAAGCGAACACATTTGTTCTATTGTAAACACATTCTTACATTCTCAATTACAAAAAAATATCAAATTTTTCTCTCGCATTCCTCTATATTTTCAGTCTGTTCATTTTGCAAATATAATTTTTTTTTGTTTTTGTTTATATTTATCTTCATGATAAATTCTACTCTCTTTTTTTACAACAAATTATACCTATTATTATAACAATTCTAATATAAAATGTCAATAAACGGAAAATCACAAATTTTATCTATCGATTTGGTCCGGAAAAAGGTTGCGGTATTACATAAACGACGATAAATTCAACACCCACAAACCAAAAACCCAATCCGAGAAGTAATCAGATTAGTCATATATTAAAACCCCTTGTAGCTCACCAAACAGCTAGTAAGGTTTTCTTGTATAACAAGAAATTAAAAGGCCAAAATTCCTGCTCAGTATCATATCTAAAAAACCGGAATTACGTTCACGAAACGACTAAAATTCTCAGACAAGACACTGAAACTGCTTCTCGAAAGATATACTCCATAATCAAAGGAAAAAAACCGGGATTTTATCAGATGTCAAGATTCTTCTTTGTTCAATCTTGGGAAGAGTTTCTGTTCCTGAGCTTTCTTCTTTGCGAGGGCTTCTTCGTCGAGGATTTGTATGGGAAACCATACAGGTAACGTGATTGAATCGATGTTACGCACTCTCTCTAACAGAGGTTTTGCTCTAACGCTAGCATAATCAAATACTGTGCCTAAAGTGGCAAAAGCTATAGAGTAGCGAAACGCACCACGAGGTCCTCCTACAAACATACGTGAAGATCCTATAATGTTAGTTCCAAACTCAATAAAAATAGGCTCAAAGATCGTACTTCGGCAACATGAAATGGGAAAATATTATTTAGCATAGGTATTAAGTTGTGATGGTTAAGTAATAAAGCACTTCCTTGGTCAGACTGCTTCAGATTAGAGAGTTAACTCACAGATTAAGACACCTAGTTCTTCAAGAGTTTCATTACGAATTGACAAAGACTACGAACGAATACATCAAACAGATAACAAACCTTGAAGTCTTCCTAACAAAGCACCGCTGAAAAGACCACCGATGGCTGAATTCATTAAATCGCCGTGCTCTGATTTTCTAGTTTCTCTGACCAATTCACGAGCCCCTGTGAAACGAAAGATCACTTCATCTAGAAACAAATGGAAACAAACAAAAACGAGTCCAAGAAATTTGTCATAGTCAATGCAGAGAGTTTATTAGTTACCGCAATAGCAACCAGCAACGATGGCGAAATTAGTAGCATAAGTAATAGGTATATTGGGATGAACTTTCCTATGTTTTGACAGTAATCCAGCTCCTCCTCCGGCTACTCCTGCATACAATAAACCAAAAAATCTCATATCATTCTGTTGCTAAATTTCTTGCACTTTCCATCCCTCTATGATCATCCCCAAACCCCTAAGAATATAAAATTCAAGCCCTCTAAAACCCTCAAGAGATAGAATAGAGCTGAGACTCTAATCTCAGATCATTCTGATGCTATATTTCTTTTACTTTCCATTACTCTATAATCCCCAAATTCCTAAGCAATATAAAAGTCAAGCCAATGCAGAAGTTACTGTCCTCTAAAAGTCTAAAACCCTCAAAAGATAGCATAAAGCCGAGTCTAATCCAAAACTCTCAGATCATTCTGATGCTAAATTTCTTTTACTTTCCATCACTCTATAATCCTCAAATCCATAAGCAAATAGAAAATTCAAGCCAGGGCAGAAGTTACTGTCCTCTAAAACCCTCAAAAGATAGCATAAAGCTGTGAGTCTAATCCAAAAGTCCCAGACAATCCTGATGCTAAATTTCTTGCACTTTCCATCACACTATAATCCCCAAATTTCTAAGAAATAAAAATCAGAAGTTGATGATGTCCAATAAAACCCTCAAAAGATAACATAAAGCTGTGAGATTCTTATCAATCCACCACAAGTTTTTGCCAGAAGCGAACTCTCAGACACAATTAATCGATCAAAGGGCTCTTAATGCTGCGTAATGAGTATTTTGGTACCTACAAGTTATGATTCTCTGCTTGTTTTTTGCTTTATGGAAAATTCTAGGAAAAATCTCATTTCCAACTATCGCCATTTTCAATAATTTCTGCAGCAGCAATACCAAAATTTAAATGATAATTGATCTTAAGGATCGTACCAATTCATTCTCTTTAAACAAAGAGACAACGAAAAAATTCCAGAGAAGGGTTGAAATGTTGAAACCTGCGAGAAACGTAGGGATCAATAAACGCTCCGATAACGAAGGCGGCTGCTGAATCGGCGTCGTCGGAGGCTGAATCGCTTCGTCTGGGAGCTTTTTAGGATCATTCGATTCCATTTTTCTTCTCAAATTTCGCGAGAATTTTACACTAAGCTCCTGTTAATGGTGATTCGGGTTGGTTGACTTGACCCTAAAGAGAAACCGAATCCATACCCGAATTCGATAAATTAGCTCTAATTGTGTAATTTAGCCCGAAATATATTTGAAATTGCTTTTTGTGCTATGATCTTTATAAAATTAACAAAATAGCCCCCAACTAGGAGGTCCCCATTTAGGCATGTGCATTTTGGGTCGAGTATTCCAATCTGTCCGTACCGATCTTAATTAGCCGAAGGTTTTGGATAAAAATAATACTCCTATACATTTGGTTCAAAATAGTTTATTTTAATAAATAAAGATACATTTCAGATTCACATAATTATCAAAAATATACAAATTACCGGTTTGGATAGTTGAAATTTTAAACTTTTTAATAATCGATGTTTTATAGAAAAATATTTATCTCAAATAATATGATTTTTTAACTAATATAAATTTATAAATTTTTATGTTTTATGACAATTTATTTTATGATTTTTTTATTTGTTGAATTATGTTTAAATAGAGAATAAATGATGTTTTTATTTAGAAAAAAAATGTTGTGTATGTATAATTTGTTTAGGCTAGGCTGCATAATTTGTTTAGGCTAGGCTGCATCAATGTTTTTTTAATGTGTATGTATATAAAAAATTTAAACATCGAAATATTTTAAAACGAAAATAGTATCTAATTTTCAAGATGAAATAATGGTTTCAATACCAAAATGGTGGTGACCTAGTGGTAGTACAGGAGGGTTGGTTTTCTTGTATTTGTTTGAAGTTGGTTTGTGAGCGGATCATATAAGAGTTGATGATCATTTTTGGCGTTTTCCCTTTGCCTTCTTAAGTGCTTCGACAGTTTGATTATTATTATCTATGAGGGTGGGGTTTTTTAAATAAAACAAAACTAAAAAGTGATACCCGTACTCTTTACTCTTTACAATGGCCCAAAATTATAGCAAGTTATAGCAACTATAGTAACTATAGTACCACAAAATAAATCATCAAATGTAATGTATCAATTTACTTACCTTGTCCGTGAGTTTTTTTCCCTACACAAATCATGCCTGAATCAATAACTACAAAAAATTCTATCAACTTTTAACATCTCTTTAGCAATGTTCAAAAGAAAAAAACATATCTCTTTAGCTTCTTGTATTCAACATTTTTCTCTATATTTAAAATTCTAGGGAGGTTGTATCTTCTGTACGAATGATCACTCTTTGTGAATCTTTCTTTTTCTTCTTCTTCAGGAGGACGACTTACCATAACTCGCATTGATCTCCTTGTCGTCAGTTACACGCCCCGCTTCAAGTTCCTCTTGCTCCATCCTTCTCTTAGGTTCTGAATTATTCAGAGAGCAAAGCAAAAGTTGGTCAGGAAAAAAAAACATATATTATGGTTGCTTTAGTAGTAAAACCTTACTTTTGTTAGTAATTGTTCGGCGTGTGCAAGCCAAAAACTCTTCCCAGCTTTGTCTTTTGAGTTCTTGTTTATCCTCTTCCGAGATCACAAAGTTTGGTTCCCTTCCACACATGAAAGCAGCCCTAATAGAGGAAACAAATGTCAATGGAAATGATATAGTTGAATTAATCATTCAAGAATCTGATAGAAAAACTAGTTTACCTATCGTATAAACGAGCAGCCTCTTCTTGAGTAGAGAAAGTTCCCAAATGGATCTGTCGCTTCTCGACTTTAATGGCGGCTTGCCATTTCATGTTCTTGTAGTAGACTCCTCTCATCAAACATGGTTCTTGGTTTTTTACTTGCTTTCTTCTATGCCGCTTTCTTCGTTTTAGCGGCTGGTCTGTATATGAAATAATTGGTCAACTCTTTACACATATCAGACACTACAAGCTTAATGGAGTAGGTGAAAAATCAGACCTGGATCACAAACGTTTTGCTCCCATTTTGGCGAGATGGAACCAGAATCATCCGGTGAGATATATGAGAAATCAGACCTGAAATGCATATATTTTGGAAGATTTCTTGGTCTCTGGGAGCGCGACCCTTCTTCAATAGTTGTTTTCTACCAAACCAAAAGAAGTAAGGCTCAATTGAGAGTAATTTATAGGTATTGCTCTTTCACTAGCTCTTCCACATTTGTTATTAGAAATATACAATTAGCAAAAGCATGAAGTCTTCATTTTTCCTTACCTCCTCTTTAGGTTGTTTAACTGTTTCTGCTGGCCCGGGAATATAAGTTGTTCTGCCATTAGGATTTGGAATCCCAGTGATCATCTCCTCGGTAGTTAGAAAAGGAAGCGGTGTCACATAACCATTTGGTCCTACAACGATCGAAAACTAGTTGACAACTTTGCATTATGCTAATGTTGGACCATATAGCAATAGTCAAAGAACGTTTGTACCACAACAAAGTCCCAATAGCCTACGCCTTCTTAAGCTCACCATATTGACTTTTGAAGTGTTTTACTTCTCTCCTACAAACCACGACAAAACACCGATCAAGCTCACAGAAACATAGTTCCATAGAAGTTATGAACATATAAGTATAGAAACTAAACAATGCACATGTCGAAGGAGCGTAACTAAACAAAAACACTGATCAGTTCAAGAAACAGCTTAAAGAAACATATAGTTCCGTAGAGGAATGCTTGTAACCTTAACACAAAACACGAAACATAGAATCCATAAAACAAGTGATTACTAGAGAGTATTGAGATGAATTAAGTAATATTCCACAAATAAGGCAACTTTGAGACCACAGATCCAAAAGTCAAGAAACTATCATCAAACCCATCAATAAGATATGAATCGATTGAATCTGTGTTCGATGAGGTTTGAAGTTATGATTGAATTGTGGATGAAAAGGAGAAATTGGACTTATCAATGAAAAAGGAAGTAACTTTATAATGGCCGAAGACTTTTTATCCAAATCAAGTCAACCCCACAATGAGAAACCAAACCAACCACCACCACCTTTTTTCATGGATTCACAAACAGTAAAACAACGCGGCGAAAAGAAAAAGCCTCAAGAAGAGAACAAACACAAGAAGCCAAATTTCAGGATTAGTCTCTGTAGAAACAGAATCAACCACCAAGATGAAAAAAGCACAAAACTAAACAGACCCATTGTACAAAAAACTCAAGAGAAGCAAACCCATTGCATCAAAATCAAAACTTGAAGGGGAAAAAAACAGAGACCGGAGGAATTTGTCTACAGGAAAAACGGAAAATTTGAGCCAAAAAAAGGGAAACAATTGAGATACCTTTAAGAAAGAAAAGGAAGAAGGTGGTAAGTGACAACAAGGTCTTATATAGTTCTGGATATTGTTTTGGATTATTGAACAGAAGAAACCAAATAAAAGAAGAGAAAAGAGAGGAGTTTATTGTGTTTGGGTTGTGGTGGTGTTTGAGGCTCATGCATCTACCACCTTTGCTCACTTTTATTTGGTTGGTAAACGCTGAGGAGAGAAGAAGGAAAATTAAATATTTGGCAAAACTTTAAAAAAATTGGAATATTTATTATTATGTAGGAAAGAGGAATAGATAAATGCTGGAAATTATGGAAGATAAATGCTAAAATAAAAAAAGCCCATGAGGTTTGGAAAAGTTGAATCCAGGAAGGGAACGTGTGATTCTTCTCCTATTTTATTTGCATCGTTTCCCACTTTTCTGCATTCCGACTATACCCTTTTTCCCTTCATCTAGGACTTGGGGAGTTATAATATTTGAGTATTTGTACTGGCTAATGGAATGAAACGTATTTAGCGAATCAACAATACCCATTTAAGGGTCTAAGCAGAAAAAATATTTTCCCATCATATAGCTTGATTTTAACCCTACGCGTCTAATATTGTTCATCAAATGTTAACTAACACAAATATTAAATAATCTCGTAAAACTAGAAAGTAAGTGTGTATCTTTTGTACTTTATTTTTACTAGGTAAATATCCGCACTACGCTGCGGACTATTTTTTTATTTATTTTGTTCTATAAACTTTTTAGATATTATGATCTGGCTGCGTTTTGTGTTCTCTTCACAATTTATCGAATCCTCACTATTATGAAGTTGGTTTTTAAACGGTGGATTATGAGATTTACTGACAACGAAGCGCATGAATTCATCAAGCTGAATCCCATCCCGCCAAGAACATAATTTTTAAGCGGTGCTTTATGAGATTTAGTGTCATAAGCTCCCATCCCTCCAAGCTGATACATAGATTCATCACTCAAATGACACTCCACTTTTGGTTAACAACTAAAAAAGACATTCTACTTTCATCATAGTTTCGTATCTTGTAACCTTAAAAAGTGATTGCTCTTCCCTCTAGTAGTCCATTGATGAGCATCAGACTGATTCAAGAGAGATATATGAGTAAGAACAGTGCACAACTGGACTTGTGTGTTCAGATTTGGCTGATGGAAGCCACCATGTCCCTCGACGATAGACCTGAAATAGTTTGACATCATTGGTACTCAAAATGATATCTCATTAAGAGTTTTTTTAAAAAATTGAAAAGTTTGAAATTCCATATACAACCACATTTTAGATTCTATTAAGCAAGTTTAAGAGATGACCTCAAGCAAATTAGTAAGCAAAACATTGTAGGTGTCTCATTGACAAAATTCCTCTCATGCTTTAAATGAGCAACTTAGAACACTGGATAAAATTTTGGAGAACAACTGATTTTTTTGCCTTAAGAATTTTTTGTTTACTCTTCATAAATATTCTTTTCATTCACATACTCAAAAAAAAAAAAACCGTTTTCATATCTTTTAAATGGATTCTAAGATTTATTCCACCAATCTCCTTCTCCATGGAAGATGTATTCAATAGCTCAGCCTTTATGGCATTTCAAGCTAAAAATATCGTTCACTTGCATTTAATGGCAGAAGAATGGAAGATCAATTTGTTCTCAATCGATTTTGAAGCTCTTTTGAAAAAGCTTCCGATTTTATTTTTAATTTAAACCGCATAACCTATCTTTTAATTGCTTTGTATTTTAATTATGTTTCAAGTACTTAATCTTTGGCAAAACCCAGATTTGCATTCTAGAAATCATACTGTCATTAAACATGAGCTAGAAACCTATTTTCAAGAATCAATTTGCATTCTAGGAATCTTAGTTTTCTTCCTCTCTCAAAATTATCACTGACAAAAAACAACTTCGAATATATCACCAATATTTGCAGAATACACCTCGTATGCCACTTTATTTTTTATGGAGCTCGCCTCGTATAGCATTTTTTCTCGTTTTCCGGTGACTAGCCTCTGATTTTTATTTCGGACAAATTGAATTTGGATTATGTCAAAATAATCCAGATTTTTCTAAAGGTTAGCGTTCTTGTCACGATTTATATGAAACGATAGAGATATAAGAAATTGAATGATGAATTAAATATTTTTACAACGTATTAATAGACAAATAGATATATATATATATATATATATATATATATATATATATATATAGTATGATAATGAATTTAACACAACAAAACAATCATATAATTTATTCAGATAAAAGGTTTTGTCATTTTATAGCGTGGCATATAAAAAGTTAATTATGTATAAAACATAATAACATTTTGGTTTTGCTTGTACATTGCCACATAGTGTTTTATCGCGTTAATATGTTTAATAATAATACAAATATTTAATTTTTTAATTTTTTTTGTCAACAGTTTAACTCTTAGAACGGTTTAAAAATTTAAACCGGTGGAGTTGAGTTTACATAATTCAAATGATAAAGGTAGTCTGGAGCATTTTCTTTATCAAATGAACAATTCATAATACAAATATTAAAATTTAGTTTTAAGCTTTTTATTTATAGATGTATAACTTTAGCAAATTGATTTATATATATCTTATATTTTAAACGCAATGCAAGACTTAGTAACGAATAAATAAAATGATAAAGATATATAAAATTAGTAAATGATGTAACTTTTATTGTAACACGTTAAATCAATTACAATACGTAGACCAAAAATATACTCATGAAACGATCATCCACTTGCTACATTTAATTAACTATATGATGAAAGGGTCCCTTTATTTTATTTTATTTTTCCATCTGATAATATTATACTTCAAAATTGATAAAGGTGAAATACATTTATGAAATACATTGACTTACACAACAAAGGCTATAAAACATCGACCAATATTAGGATAAAATAAGACAAGAGCCATAAGAAACAAAGAGCAAAAGCTAGAACCTGTAATGACACCAACCACAACCTTTACCATAAAACCAGGTTGACGCTACAGCCTGCTGAGAAACAAGAGAACCGAACACCCAAACAACACTTCACCTCCTAACACCACTTCATCTCCTGGAAGCAAACCAAACCCGAAGCTAGACACAAAACGGACTCCACCAGCAAAACCGCAACAGCAAAGAAGGTAGAAAAGCACAAAGACAAGAATTAACAACCACGCACGACAAGCACTTCACATAGAGAAACCTCCGTCATAGAACAGGGCTCAAGACACAAATCTTGAAAACAGACTGGGAAAACGTCAACAAGGATCAACAACTTTTACACGCGGACACTCACGAACACAACCTCAGAAACCTACAGACAAAAGGCTGATCACCTCCTCGCAAGAGAAAAGCTGAAGATCGAAACCACTGCTTCGTCTTGAATCCAAACCCAAGACTCCAGAGAGTCAAAAGAAATCGGAAATTAGATTACTTCACAGCAGGATACCATCCAACAGACGAACGCAAATCCCGAAACCTACACTATTCTGAAAACCTACTACTGGCAAGGGGGTCCCTTTATATCATGATCGTTTTTTGGGTTGTGTGTTTTATATTGTGAGCCTGAGTTGTAGATTAAACTCAGTTAAAATGGGGGAAAATGAAAGTGCATACAACGTAAGAACAAGAATCGGCATGTTGGAACAATCACATACTGGGTCGGTTGATATTGGCATGTCACGTGAAGTTAAGATAAATATCAAAAATATAATTGGAGATAATCTTGAAGATTGGGAAATATATAATTTAGGATTTATTACTTTTATTTTGAAGAATATATTTTCCTTTTTGTATTCAAGTTAATATAGGGTGACAAACCTCATAAGTATATAGATGTAGATACAAGGGAGGCGTGTAATACAAAAGTCAGCTGAAAATATTGAGAGAAAGTCTTTTGTGCTTTGTTTCAGTTGTTTAGAGGCAAATCGAGGTAATTGCTGGAACACATGTTTGTGTGTTAGAACGTGTTTCCAAGACTTGGTATTAGGTTAGAGATTGTTTGGTCACACGCTACAGTGTGTCATAGAGCGTGTGTAAACCCAGTTAAAGTGTTGTAAACATCTTAAAGATTCTAATAAAGATAATACTCAATGCGCCTAAGTTTTCTAGATTTAGGTGGGTAAAGAGTTTATTGGGCACAATGGAGATATCACACTCGGAAACTATGGATCTATATATTGTGACAGTAAATCAGCGCTTTACATTTCGTCTAATCTGGTGTTTTATGGGTGTACGAAACACATAGAGATTAATTATCATTTCAAAATCTCAGTACTCCAACTTTAGGGATATTGAGAGCGTTTCAGTTACTATTATCCAAATTGGACATTGGTGGTTGTTCGTTTCAGTTACTATTATACAAATTGGACATTCGAGAAATCAATGCTCCAACTTTATGGATATTGAGAGCGATTGTATTTGGACCTATTAAGATTGTTTATATGTCGGTTTAGTGTGCATTCTTTTTAGGTTAATGTTAATCTTTGTATTTTCGCGGTTAAGTGTGCATTTTTAGTTTTAGGTTAGTGCTAATCTTTGTATTTGTGTCTTTATTTGTATCCATCATCAGAACGTCATATACAAGTTTATTGATCTTATAAAGACCTATTAAACAACATATCCGGAAACACCCGAAACATGAACCCAACCGAAGAAAATAGACGAATTTAAGATGAAAGAAGGTACAATCAAAACCATAGGAGAAAGACAACTTGTGTTAAAAGTTGGACGAAATCTTGTGTTTGGAGAAGCATCGTATGTGGGTTTGGAGAAGCATCGTATCTGGTTAGATAAATGGATTAGTGACAAACCACAAAGGTCCCCAATTAGACACAGAGCCCCACCTCCCCCCCTCCC
>JAHZTW010000001.1:176143254-176187484 GCA_020283515.1 Alliaria petiolata
ACTGCGATTAAGATTGAACATAAAAACAAGATAAGCGAGATGGTAGATTATTGTTCTGTTTTTGTTGTTTTTTCGTTCCGGTACTCTGGTAAATTAATATATACACATCTAATTTAATTAAGAAAAAAAAACATCTGTTTCATCTGGTCAGACCAGATTAATTCATGACCTAAAACTTTTTGCAGTCGAATTTTCAAAACATCCTGTTTTATGTTATGTTTCCACACCATCTGCTTTATTTTTTACATGTAAGATGTTGACGCTTACCTACTTTTCCGCTTTCAGCCTTTCGCTCAACATACCACAAGCGTCGAGTGGTTCGCTAGTCAAAGCTAGGTTTGGCTTTGGCCTTGGCCTCGGCCTCCGTGACCAGAGGCGAGTCTACTAAGACTCATATGGGGTCAATTGACACCATAATAATTAGAAATTTCTTTATAGTTTATAAGGATTTAGTAACATTGACACCAGCACAAAATTATAATTGAACCTATAAACTTTTTTTCTTTCCTAATTTTGTTTTATTTAGTGTGACCCCATAAGAAAAATCTAAATATTAGCCCATATTTTATATTAGGTTTTATTATCAAACATATATAGAAAGATCAAAGTTAAATTTAAAGTTTTAAGTTGAACTAGGAAAAAAAAATTATGGTAAGATAATATATGAAATATTATTTTTTGTAGTTTTAAGTTGAATCCGGTAAAAAAAATTCTTGCACTCGCCACTGTCCGTGACGACCACTTTCCCCTCGTCGAACCACAAGCCTCGAGCTGTACGCCAATCAACGTTAGGCACACCTTCAGGATCAGACTCAGACTCTGGATTTCGAACACGTGCATGGTTTGGGCCTCCAATGATCGGCCTACGAGCAATCCGAAGCTTGGGCTTGGCCTTATGCGTGAGGTTGTATAACCGTGGACTTTGGAATATAAGGAGTTTGTGCTGAGCCTCATGAGCTACGTGTTGGCAGTCGTATTTATTAACACACCACATTGGGGCCAACAACAGGAATAGAAGAAACAGAGCATTTGATAACATGACTATCCTCCTCTTATTTATGACGCCTCTTTCCACCTGTGATTAATTATATTATCCTCACGAATTAAAAGATCATTAGTAATAACAATTAATTAATTCCTTCAATCTGAACCGGTTCACTGCAATAGTATATGGTACTAAATCTGAATCAATTCATATGGTAATATGAATTCAGTTTTTCCATAGCCAACAACGAATCCAAACCGCACCCAAAAAAAAAGGGATAAAAATTATCCAAAACTTGATTGTTTGATATATTTGATAAAACAAAAAACAAAAAAAGACCGGAACCGGAACGGATATTGTATTCCCAAATACAATAAAACCTAAATTAATACTCGATAAATTAATAATCACTATAAATTAATAAATTTTATCGGTTCCGAATTGGGCCAATATAAAAATTAGCAAAATTCGATAACATAATAAGATAATAATTTTTGTTGAAACTCCTATGTAAATATATGGTCCCATTACTATCATAAATTAATAATTTGTATATATTCTTTTTCATTTTACAATAAGTAATTTTTTAGGAGAAAAATATGTTTTAAATTATATTATGTTTTTAACTTTTAATAAAAAATAATTATTTTTTATTGTTTTTAACCATTTGTATTCGATAAATTGTTTTATCTTTTGTATTTTATAATACTTAAAAAAAATTATTAATTTATTGTTAAAGAATTATTTCGATGGGACATTTCTTATAAATTAATAATTCTATAAATTAATAAAATATCGTAGTCCAAACATTATTAGTTTATAGAGGTATTACCGTATATATTTTGTTTAAGTAAGTAAAAATACTAAACCAGTTAATTGCGACAGATCAGGCTATCAACAAAGTAAAGCCATGAAATCAAAGATCTAACCAGCCATCGGACCCTAAATCCATGAATCAATATCAAACCAGTTATCAGACTGATCATGTTTGAAACTTCAAGAGTTGACTACGGAAAAAAAAAACTGAATCAATTAATATGGTTAATAGGAATTCAGTTTTGTCCATATCTAACAAAAACAGAAACCGAATAAAAAAAAAATACCAAGAACTTAAGCTTCTTTAATATATTTGACAAAAAAAAAAAAAAACAAGAACCGGAGCCTTGATTAGTTGTTGCTGTAGATGCTGTGCACAACAATATTTATATCTACAGATTAAGCTGTACCAATCATGCTTTATAAACTTTAGTTTTCTTTTATTTGCTCACAGCCAAAATATATATTTTTTTTTTGCTTGTAAAAGACTTTTTTTTCTAAAGCACACAGTTACAAACTTTCCAAAACATTTTCCAACATTTTACAATTTTAGAGCCAAAATCCTAAAAATCTACAGTCACCAAAAAAAAAACCTACAACCATATTTTTAAAGCAAAAACATAAAGCTACACAACTGTTACCAATCAGACACTAACCATAAAAAATATACTGTATCCCCAAATATGTATTTTGTTGTAGTAAGTAAAAATATCAAAACCGGTTAATTGCGATCTATCAGCATACATACTGTTGTCCAACTCTAAACCCATGAATCAACCTCTAACCAGTTATCAGACCAATTATTTTTTGAAATTAAAGAGGTAAGAACTAAAAGATGAAGCAAAAACCTTGGATATTGTAAAGTTTCTTTTGGGAAGAAACCGAAGATTCTTATCAGCGTGTTCAAGACTATGGCGTAGCAAGTTGCAGATTGTTAGCGCTGTGGCTGCGTCTTGGCTTTCTATAAAGCAAACACATATGTCATTCGTTTCAACAACCAGAGAAACAATCTGAAAACAAAAATGTATATATATTTGTGACCTGGAATATCGAATATCTGTTTGTCTGGTGGGATACCGAGAAGTTCTCCAACGAAAACCCGGACTCGGGCACGTTCCTCCCGCGAAAGTATATCTCCATGAGTCATAACTACTGCTGGCTTGTCATCTTGAAAAACATATTAAACTTCTTTGAGATAAAGAAACAAAAAAAATGTATATTTTGATACTTAGGGTCAGACGAACAAACCTTTAAACGATAGTAAAGGACAGTTAAATGCCGTGGAGATCATACGCGCATAGCTCGTTTCACTCTCCATCGATTTCAAGATTTCGACCGCATTAACAACAAAGATAATGGAATTCACTTTCCTTATCTCACATCCAGTACAACCATCTTTGATCAGTCTATCCCTTAAATCCGAGCTGTCTGATGTCCTGAGCAAATACAAACTCAGCATGTTAACAAAACAAAACAAAAATACGACTAAAGAATAATCAAGATAGATGATGAAGAAGAAGAAACTAAACCAGATCACAGGTTCGCCGTGATGAACACCTCTTGTAACCCACTGCTCAATCTTACTAGTGTTATCAGACGACGAGATTTGGCTCAAGCCACGCGTGTCATATAAGCAAAACGAAGCAGAGCTTCCTCTTGGGATCATATATTCTTGAACAAAGAATGTGCCTTCTTTAGACAGCGTACCATCTACAAGATGAGAGCACAAAAAACATTAATCTCACCTTTCAAAATTGTAATTAAACTAAAAATCGATTAAGTATGCATCGTGTTGTACATGATTCTTGAGCTCTAGGTGGGGCAAACTCATCGTCTTCGATCACCTTTGTGATCCTATTAACAAGACTACTCTTCCCGGCTCCTTTGGGACCAACTATGAGGATAGATGTCGTCTTTGGAATATCAAAATCGCTCAAATTGACATCAGACCATGATCCATGAGTATAGCTATGCAATTTTCAGGTAATCTCATTAGCTTTGATTTAAAGCAAAAACATATAATATGATAATTCAATTTGTATGATCTCCAAGTAGAACTATCACAGGACGATGGCAAGAAAACTTTTAATCTAAAGTTGACTAATCTAAAGTTGAAAATGAATCAAATAATTTATTAACCTCAAAATTTGAATGAATCAAATGGTTTTCATATAAAGAAAAAGATATAATATCATAATTCGATTTGTATGATCTCCAAGTAGAACTAACACAGGACTTGGCAAGATTTATAGATAATCCAACTTCAATCTAAACTAAAGTTAAAAATGAATCAAATAATTTATAAACCTCAAAATATGGCGTCTTGCGAGTTTCAGTTTCCGATTGCTGTTTCTGAGTCTCTCCTGCAACAGATCATGGCTTTGAAGAATCTCTTGATAAGTCTTCTCTCTGTTTCTCAAATCAGTTGCATGATTCGAAAAATTGGGGATATTCTCTTGAGAAATCACATCTTTAAACTCTAAATCATCACCGCTACATAAGAAAAAGAAAGCTATCATCACTTGGTGATTGTGATCATCGTTAATAGAAGTAATGATTAAGAAATAATATTACCTGAAACAGCAAGAACAGGGAGATGATGATCGTGAATCGAGATATGAAGAAGATTCGTCTTCTACAACAACTTAAATCGTTTAAATTTCGTTAAACAAACATGTAAATAGTTCTAGAAACAAGAAAAATTGGAGAACACGAACAAAATGGAAAAGAAATATACCATCTTTGAAATTATCACCACCCATGGATACGATTTGGGGGAGAGAGTGTGTTTTCTTCGTTCGCTGAGATTTCTCACACTCGCAATTCAGCAGAATCTTGTTTCGATAAAGATCAATCAGTTTAGAATCAAGAACCATAATATTCTGTTCTCATTAACAAAAAGTAAACCGACTAAATTCACCGTCATATTATTTTATTATTATTTATACTAGGTATAATCGACGCATTCGGACGAAAACTCATTTTTAATAAAAACTTTTATCTCTAAGATTTATTTATATCATCTCTAAAATATTTTTTACATTTATTATAATTATAAATGTAAAATTATAAAACAAAAATTATATGGAAAACACGCGATTATTGAAAAGATGTTATAAAATTATTAAAAATGGTTATAAGTGAAAGTGTATTGAACAAAAAATGATGATAAATAAATGCGATTATCCGACATATTTTTTAAGATTGTTATAGTTAAAACTTATAACTCACAAGCACAAAAATAAAAAAAAATTTTGATTTTCAAGAACATTTTTATATTATTCGAAACATACATAATGAATACTATAGTTAATAAGTAAAAAAATTCATACCTTAAAAATGCAACTATAAAATGAACTCAATGAGATTCATACCAAACAAAATTTACATCTCAATGGGGTTTAACAATTACAACAAAAAAAAACAGGGAGATGAAACAATATATACGAGAACACGATCATGATTTTTTTTTTAAAGTAGAACTTTTGACCAGAATATGACGATAAAAGATGCTGACCATGTCGATGATGTAAAAACTTGTTATTGTTGTTGACAACATTTCAATTCTAATAACAAACATGCGAACTAACTATAATAGTCATGAATAAGCACCATATATAATAATGATTTAATAGATTCTAATATAAAAATCAATTAAAATAATAACACGGAAGAATTGCTAAAACTAACATAAAAGTTGGTTGGTTTGGCAAAAGTAGACCCCCTATTGCATGTTTGGCAAAAGTAACTTAGAGCGGTAGTGAAATTATAACTCCCTCCCTTATGACCAAACAAAAAAGCGTTCGACACAATGACAGTTTTAACCGGGAGACGTCTCCTTACAAAGTCTACTATTTGTTTCTTTGATCATTTCAATTTTTAAGAAAAATAAAAATAATTTAATTATATGGTTCAATTTTGAAAAAAACAAAAAATTCAAAGGAAATTTGGTTTATATTGATTAGTTTGATTTTTTAGTTCTTTTGGGGTAAACCGGTTTGAATACATATATTTCAATAGAACAAAAACTGCTGAACCAAACCGAACAAAGAACCGTAAGCATTTTGAAATGTCAGCGATCGGTTTACAAATCGAACTAATTTTTTAAAATTCAGTCGAGTTAGGTCTATTCAGTTTTTGCCAAATGGTATTTGATATATATTTTTTACTGATAAAGAAAATGTATAAAAGATAGTCAAATTGAGGGTTAAATCACAGACCATTCAGAAAGTAAATTCTAATCAAAAGAACTCATCTAATAATAGTTTTCGAAACATTCTTAGACCATCCACTAACTAATAGTGAAGCCGTATGTGGGATCAATTCAAAACAAAGACGACACAACGACCATAAATTAATCAAGATTTTTTTGGTGCAAATGTGAAGTAAATTAATCAAGATGTGGTTTAAAAAGTGTAATAAGCATAGAACAATTAAGTCAAGACCTAAGGTTATACCCAAACAACAACTATATGCATGGCCTCATGACTACAAATACTCTACATATTTTTAAAATACCTTATCTAAAACCTTATCTTGTCCATATGCATATCAATCATAGACATAGATAAATTTTTAAGTGTATCCAAATTAGGACAACACCCAAAAAAATTCAATCAATTTGCCACATCAACTATTCAAAATTAAGATGCAAAAACAAGATGGTAATCATCCGACCGTACCAAGGAAAGTAAGATCATAATCGCGTCATAACAAAGAATGACCATTGGACATGGCAACTCTCGTAATATAACACAACAAAAGCCAAAACAAAATACAGAAAATATTATTTAACAATAAACCTAACATTAAAATTCAAATTATCCATTCTCTACAAACAAACAAACAACAATATATATATATTATTTTGAAAAGATATACATGGAGTAAAAACAACAAAACCAGAAGTGCAAGATATATATAGATATTGAAGCAAAAAAAGGAAGATCCATTGCACACTCTAAACATATAATTCAATAGATTTCCAAGTGATAATCAACTCTGCTAAGACAAAGAGACAAAGCGAAAATCAATTATGTTAAGATCAAGAGACAGACACTAATACCACAACAAATATATTTTCAATCATTTTTTTTTGTAAAAAAACTCAAGTCGAAGGGTACAATTCATCAAAAAAATAAACAATAATCATTAATGTCAAAAACATGATGCAGAATGGTAGAACTGCTCAGATAAAAACCAAATTTAACTGTAAAATCGTAAGGATGTCATTATGTAGATTTGGAAAAATCGCCAAATTTTGGAAAAAAAAATTGAACATGAATCAAAGAAGCACACAACTAAGCAATCAAAGAAGAAAGCACACAAGGAACCAAGGAAGCAGGGAATAAAGAAAGCAAAGAAGCAAAAAAGCAAAAAAAAGAAAGAAGTAAGAAAATAGGAAAGAAGCTAGTAAGTTAGCAAGAAAATAAAACAAAAAATCACCGAAACTGCTAAACAATAAAAGATGGAAGCAAATATGAATGTAAACGAAAAAGCAAGTATGCAAATACATATGTATGTATGAATGTATGAATGTGTGTTTGTGCGTGTAAGTATGTATATGTGCACGTGTGTATGTTGGTATGTGTTTGAACTCTCAAGTAATTGGGAAGAACCCATAGAAGTCAATGGTTTGGAGATGCTGCGCATTAGGCTTTGAAGTATGCTAACATTTATAAATCTCGTAAGATTTTTGATGCTTAATCAAGCACTTGTACTATGGAAATCAAAATTAGTCTACTTCACAGATACTTCACAGATGTTTCTCATACTTGTGAATTTTATAAACTAATTACAAGTAAGTTTGAAAAGCACATACCTGTCACAGAAACCTGCCACACTTGAAATCAGAAAGTAAGAACACTTTCTGCAGCACATACCTGAAAAAATAAAAAAATCAGAATGGATTAGTCTTCACATATGTTGATAGTATTCTCCATCCAACGAATCAAAAGATAGTCTTTGTCTAAAGACCTTTAAGCCGTATATCGTATTTTCCGTTTTAAGCCTATCCATATAGTCTTTGTCTAAAGACTTTTTATTTAAAGCCTTGTGGCAGAGTAAATAATCAATTTTCCATTCATAGTCTAAGTCATGAGACTTATTTAAGCCTTGGGTTGTTTTTCCATCCATAGTCTTTGTCTAAAGACATTTCTAAGCCGAGAGAGTTAAAGTAAGAAATCTGTTTTCCTGTCATAGTCTTTGTCTTGACCTTTGTCGTTAATTCCATCCAAAGAAATTGTCTTCGTTTCAGTCCTTGTCTTCAGACTTTTGTTTCGGTCCCTGGTCGTTAATTCCATCCAAAGAATTTGTCTTCGTTTCAGTCCCTGGTCGTTATTTCCATCCAAAGAATTTGTCTTCAGACTTTTGTTTCAGTCCTTGTCTTTGGACTTTTGCTTCAGTCCCTGGTCGTTAATTCCATCCAACAAGTGGAAAACCAATCCACACTGTTTTTATCTAATGACTTTTCTAAGCTTTAAGTGGTGATTGAAAAGAAATAGTCTTTTGTCTTAAGAGTTTTTTTTTTCCAGCCATTGGTCGCTATATCCATCCAACAAACTGAAAGCTAACCCACAACTTTTTATACTTTTTAAGCCTTGTGGTTATCGAATAGAAACAGTTCTTGGTTCATAGCCTTTGTCTTTAAGACTTCTTTAAGCCTTTGGTGTTTTCTTCAGGATTCTGTTTTTGATTCGTAGTCTTTGTCTTACGTCTTATTTCAGCCCTTGGTCGTTCGTTCCATCCAACAAGCTAAAGATCAACTCATAGAGATTTTTCTAAGCCGTGAGTGGTAAATCAAAGAATATGTTCTCGTCTGTCTTTGTCTTTAAGACTTATTTTAGCAATTGGCAGTTTTAATCATTGGTCGTTTTTGTCCATCCAACAAGTCTTTTTAGTCATTAGTCATTTTTTCCTAAGCCGTGAGTTTACTTGTTTTCGTCTCAGTTTTTCCCTTTTTCCACTTTTAAGCCTTGTGGTTATCGAACATAAATAGTTCTCGGTTCATGAGCCTTTGTCTTAAGACTTCTTTAAGCCGTTTGGTCGTTTTTTCAAATCCAAATGGTTCTCTATTCATAGTCTTTGTCTCATGTTCTAAGCCGCTAGTCATTTTTTTCCATCCATCAAGTCTTTTAACGATCAATTCGTAGTCTTTGTTTAAGGCTTCTTTAAGCCCATTTGGTCGTTAATTCCATCCAACTAATTTGTGTCTTTTGTTTCAGTCCCTGGTCGTTATTTCCATCCAAAGAATTTGTTTCAGTTCTTGTCTTCAGGCTTCTTTAAGCCGTTGGTGTTTTTTTTTTGAACTCCTTGGTCGTATTTTTTGCCATAAGACCAACCCATTGTCTTTATCTCAAGCCTTGTGTTCAGCTATTGGTCATTCTATCCATCCAACAAACTGAAAGCTAAGCCATAGTCTGTGTCTTAAGACTTCTCTAAGCCATTGGTCGTTTTTTTTCCTATCCAACAAGTTTTTCTAAGCCACGAGTTACCTGTTTTCGTCTCAGTCTTTGTCTTTTTCCACTTTTAAGCCTTGTGTTTATCGAACATAAGTAGTTCTCGCTTCATAAGCCTTTGTCTTGAGCCTTCTTTAAGCCATTTGGTCGTTATTTTTTCCATCCAAATGGTTCTCTGTTCATAGTCTTTGTCTAATGACTTTTTCTAAGCCGCTGGTCATTTTTATTTCCATCCAGCAAGTCTTTTAGTTTTAACCGATCCATTGTCTTGGTCTAATGACTTTTGTAAGCCGTTGGTAGTAAAGTAAGGAATCTGTTTTCAATTTGTAGTCTTTGTCTTAAGACTTTCCTAAGCCGTTGGTCGTTATACTCCATTCCATCAAGCCTTTGGTCGTTATACTCCATTCCATCCAAGTAAGGAATCTGTTTCCCATTCGTAGTCTTTTGTTTTAAGACGTTTAAGCCGTGTGGTCTTATTTTACCCATCCCCTAACATCCTTCTTTAGACATGCACTACCAACCCATATTATCATCGGTCCAATTATCAATTTTGCTAGGGTGATGGTATACGTTTCTTCTATAGGCAGCAACGGGACAATGTTCCCAAATAAGAATCTGACAGAACACTATTATATTAGTGTCTGCCTCTGATCTTCTTTGGGGTTTCAATTGAAAAACAAAAACATCGAAACAATATCCCAATACAAGAGTTTGTACAACATTAGAAGAACAAAAGGCTTTGAAATCTTGTTAAAAGAGGACTTTTGTTGTTGAATCAACCAGTTAAAAAGAAATCCTGATTCCAAAATCCCAAGACAGCAAAGAAAGAATCTCACCGAGTGTGTGGGTAGTGTAAAATTGAACATAAACAGAATATTTCCGACATATATTGAGTGATTTCCAGACGTACAAGGGATCGAGTCTGTGGAAATTAGGCAAAACGCGCAGAAAAAACCCTAAACCCTAGAGATTCAGATCAAAAACCTGAGATTCCACTAAGCGAAACCCCAAACATGTAAAAAATTAAAATCGGAAGTGAGAGGATCGAACCTGTGCGATTAGCTCTTGTGAAACCAGTGGGCACGAGTCTTGAATTCGGATCACACACCATGGAATCCGCCAAAGAATCTTCACACTCATCAATAGAAATCTCCGGTGAATCAGATGTCACTTTTGAATCCACCGGATCTGAACATCTTCCATCGAAGCCGCTTCTTTTAAATCCAGAAGAAAGAAAATCTGAAACGCAAATTGTTCCTCTAGTTTTCGTTATCTCTCTTTGAAGATGAAGCAAATCGAAAAAAAAGAAGATGGAGAGATGAAAAAGAGAGGCGTGACCGGAGAGGAATATTTTCTTTTCCTTTTCTGCGTTTGGTATTTAAAATTTGAATCTATCCGAAACAACCGTTAGCGTTAACGATGGGCCTACATTACCATTATAATGGACTTTCTTGCAAATTATATGAGCTAAATAGTCCGTATTACATTAAATCAAAACCGAGAAATTCAAACCGGTTGATGATGATAAACATTAACCGGTATTGGTATTAAGCCATTAACCAACCATTGTGAAACTGAAAACTACTTCTTCTGTTTGCAATAGTGCAATGTTGTACTCTTCTAAATATAACTTGAAGTAGATGAGATCAAAATCATTTACTCACTTATGTCGTTTGCTACCGCCATATCCATGGTTTGTGCGTTATGATTAGTTATGCTAGGAGCTTTGATTTAGACTTTTTTTGACCGATGGTTACATTCTATATTGGTGAGTTTATTTTCTTTATTCGACACTCTTGTGCATCTGTTATTTTTTAGTTATAGTTCCACTGGTGCATGGTCCGATTGACTTCTACATTAATGGTTCGGTAGCAAGTGAATCAATCGGGACCTCTAATCTGAAATGCTCCTCCGTACAAGAAGAAAATCTGATATGCCCCTGTTATAACATTTTTTTTTTTTTGATTTATATTTTAAACAAAAACGCGTGAAAAGACGACAAAGGGTATCCGAAATCCTCTAAATTACAAACCAACCAAATAATAGCTATTGGGGTTTGGCCCAAATCTAAATCTAAATCCGGCCCAGACCCAAACGAAAAACAACATCCAAATCCCTAATTTTTCGATCAAACTGCTAATTTTTCCAACTTTTCATCTTCTCCGAGAAACCACCAACTTTCCACTTTTCATCTTCTCCGAGAACCCAAACCACCGATCAAAAATCCGATAAAATCCCTAATTTATCGATCTCATGGCACCGCGTAGGAAAAGGGTTCAGTTGAGAATGCCTTCGCCGGATCATACTTCTTCGCCGCCGACGTCGAGTTCAAATCCGCCGGCGAAGAAGAAAACAGAGGCGGAGAAGCGTCATGCGGCACCGCAAGGAAAAGAGAAGAAGCCGAGGAAGAAATCAAAATCAAAAGACGGAACTTCCAGTGCTCCGCCTCTGCCTCCGGTGGGTTCGGTGACTGAAGGAGAAGAAGAAAATCCGCCACCGTCGAGTTCAAATCCGCCGGCGAAGAAGAAAAGAAAGGGTCCGGCGGCTCCGGTGTCTGAACCAGCTGAAGAAAGTCTGCCTCCGGTGACTGAACCAGAAGAAGAAACTTTTGTGGCTCCGAAGGTGCAACCGGCAACCGGCCCGCCTCCGATTCCAGAACCGGCAATCGATTCGTCGTCGTAACCACCACCACTGGTAAACCCCTAATTTTGTTGTACAATGGCTAGTATAATTGGATCCAACTAGTCCGACTAGTATGAGTAGTTCAACTAGTTCAACTAGAACAGTTATTATAACTAGTCTAATTAGTTCAACTAGTATAATTGGATTGCATGAAATGTCGAGTCTGAGTAGTATGAGTAGGTCAACTAGTCCGAATAGTATGACTAGATTTTAATCATACTAATTGTACTAGTCGTACTAGTTTGACAGCAGTATACTAAATCGGTTTTCTTATTTTTGCAGCATGATGATGATGATGTAGAAGAACCAATGCGGCCTCTCGGATATTTATTCAATCCCACTGAATATCGAAAGGGATGTAAGCTAAGTACCAAATGCTTGCAACACAAATTTAAGGAGGAAATATTTCCAACTTTGGAAGAGGATGAGAAGAGTTGGTTTATGAACCACCCGCAGTTCAAGCACCTAGTTCACATGAAGACTTATGCAACGAGAAAGGTGATGGGGCTGTGGATGTTGCTTCTACGCACGGTACAAACGGAGAAGGGTAGACAGGCTTGGTTTGTGGTAAATAGAGTGCCCGTTAGATACTCCATCAGAGAGCATGCTCTCCTCTCGGGACTGTACTGCCACGAGTACCCAGCCAATTACCCGAAGTTAGGTGGCATGAGATTTATTAAAAACCATTTTAAAGACGAAAAAGTTACAGCTGAAGTTGTGCTAAAAGCACTTCAGGGGATGAGGTATGATGACACTTGGAATCGGCTAAAGATGGCTGTCCTGTACTTTTTGGCGACAGTGATAAGAGGGAGATCGAAGCATGGAGTAGCCATAGAGCCTTTCATTCTGAGGATGATTGATAGTCTCGAGCTGTGTGAGACATTCCCGTGGGGACGGTTTACTTCCGATGACAACATCAAAGAGATTTATCATATGGGGAAGCATTTCAAAGGATCGATCCCAAAGAAATCAAATTGGACGTTTCCTGGGTTCCTCAACCCTTTGGAAGTAAGTCGTATTTCTTTATGAGTAATAGTATTAATAGTATTACTAGGTCACCTAGTCCGACTGTTCTAATTAAATGTGCAAATTTTTCGTATTAATAGTATTACTAGGTCAAAGTGTCCGAATAGTACAACTATTCTAACTAGTCTAATTATATGTGCAGATTTTGGCGTTTGAATGTATTCCAACCCTAAAGACACAATTTCGGGTGAAAGTAAGAAATGCAGAGGATGATTGTCCAAGAATGTGCAAATGGGAGTTCACGCAGACTGACACAACTGGATATTCGTTGGGTTCAATAAATGAGCATCTTGGAGATACAAAGATATTTTACTTTTTGTTATACAAAGATATTCGTTGGGTTCAATTGTGGTTTAATTTTTTTTCCGTTATACTTCAGGACATTACTAGTATTTTGACTGCTGAGGGTGAGGAAGTAGATCTCATAGAGAGGGTCTTGGAAGAGACACAATGGCAGGACTCTGAACTGAAGGATGATTCAGATGTAGCTGACCCTAAAGAATATGTCCAAGAAGAAGATGTCCAAAACAAAGGTGCGGCAATAGGTGAGCCAGCTGAACAAGAACCTGCAGCTGTGATTGAGCCAATAGCCGAGCAAATGAAAAGGATGATGAACATAATGGAAGAAGGGTTCAAGAAAATTAAAGACATGATTCAGGTTTTGGATACAAGATTGGTAGCTGTGGAGAGCTTCGTGGAAGAGCAAAGAAATCCTCCAGATTTTGAGTAAGGTGGATACAATGATTTCGGTGAGAAACAATATTTGAGAATTTTTTTTGTTTTGAATATTGAAGTTTATTTGACTCTTTTTTTTTTTATGTCACAGAGAAAACGGCTGAAGAGAGGGAGATGGCGGAGGCTGCTGCGGCTGCAGAGAGGGGGATGGCGGAGAGAGCCGCGGCTGAAGAGAAGGAGAAGGCGGAGAGAGCCGCGACTGAAGAGAAGGAGAAGGCGGAGAGAGCCGCGGCTGAAGAGAAGGAGAAGGCGGAGAAGGAGAAGGCTGAGGCTGAGGCTGCGGCTGCGGCAGCTGCGGAGAAGGAGAAGGCTGAGGCTGAGGCTGCGGCAGCTGCAGAGAAGGAGAAGGCTGAGGCTGAGGCTGAGGCTGCGAAGATGATGGAGGCTGCGGAGACCGTGGAGACTGTGCGCGGCTGAGGCTAGGGCAGCTGTGGAGATAGTGTTAGCGGCTGTGGAGAAGGCTATGGAGAAGGCTCTAGCTGGTAAGTGCAGATTTATTTTCCTTAATGAGCCAAACCATTGGAGATTTATTTTTGATATAATGAGTTTCATCGATTTTTGTTTATTTTTGTTAGGTGGAAACGATGTCGATACACTCCAAACTCCTACGAAGGTGAAAATCAACAAACGACCTAGTCTTCAAGCGCAAGCAGCAAATAAATTAATTAAGAAGCTGAAGAGGAGTAAGACTCCAAGCCAAAAACAAAAAGGAAGTTGACTCGTTCACGTTTGGTGAAAGATTGTTATTAAGTAACTTAGGCCTTTGAACTTATGTTATGTTTGCTATGTTAGGATTTGTCTTTGTATTTTTTAGGATTTGGACATATATATTTTATGCATGTCTTTTTTTATGTGTTAAATTAAACGGTACAACAAACAGAACTAGACCAACTAGAACTGAATTTATAAATGGATAAAATATGAAGTTAGCGCCGTCAAAAGAGGAAATGAATATATTTGCAAACTTGCGCCGTCAAAACAAAAATTGAATCCAGTTTTTTATAACATAGTTGTACCCAGTTTTTATTTCAAAACAAAAATTGAATCCATGTAAAATTTTGTAATCAGTAGTACCATACTCTAAATTAAACATTTTTAGTTGTACTTGTGAAATTTAGTAAACAAACTACATTTAACATATTTCTAATGCTATAACTTGTATAAAAATACAAACTTTCATGGTTTTCATGTATGTGTGGTTAAGGTTTCCAAAGTAACCTTAAAAGTATAAGGTAGATTGTGTAGACATCACATTTTCACGAATCAAACATTTTCATGGATCAAATTAATATAACTATGAAATGTTCAAATATGCTTGCACATGTTCTATGGCCTATTTTATGTGCAAACATGTTTACAAATACATTTAGAAATTGTGTTATTGACATTTTTGTAAAAAGCATAGTCGTACTGGTTTTCCTAGTTGGACTTGAGTACAACTAAAATGTAGTTGCACTAGTTGTACTTAAAACGAGTGGTACTAGTCGCACTAGTCGTACCCGACATATTAGACGCGGAATATATAGAGTTGTACTAGTGGTGCCTAGTCATACCTGATAGAAATAACATGCATACAAGTCTCAGTCATACAAAGTTGCACACATAGTTTACATAATTTAAAACAAAGACATAAATTACTCTTAACTACCATCAATCCCAAACCATTGAGCCCAGCGTCCACCTCTTCCTCTTCCTCTTCTTCCTCTTCCTCTTTCACGATGTTCTCCAACTGATGGAAATCTTTTCTGTTGCGGGTTTCCTTTCTTTACCTTATATTCCGGAGGTAAGACTTCTTGTGCTTGTATCTCTTTAGGAACAACTCATTCAGACATATGAGGAACTGAATAGATTGTCCTGGAGTATGCCAATTTCCATAGCTCTACCAAATAATATTTGGAGCAAAACTCTTGTAGATGAAGTTCCCTATCTCTGCTCATATGGATGGCAGCAGNCCATAGCTCTACCAAATAATATTTGGAGCAAAACTCTTGTAGATGAAGTTCCCTATCTCTGCTCATATGGATGGCAGCAGTAATTGCATGCACACATGGGTATCTTTCTATATCAAAATACTTGTAAGAACAAGTTTTCCTAGTCATATCAACCAAATAATTCTTCCCATCAAGTCCAATCACATTGTATTCATGGAGGTAGCTGTTTAACTCTTGCACCATGAGTTTCTTTGCATCCACACATCTTAGATCCATTTCCTTCTCCACCAAAGGCACAAGCTTCTGTGACAGTGGGACTTCAGCGGCAGTCTGCCTATGGGTGTTCCACCATTCAGCCAATTTGGCAATAATTACATCAATCATTGGCAACAGCGAGTACTTTCTTGTGTTTACAAAAACACCATTGATAAATTCTACAGTATTTGTGGTATCTATGTTGTACCTTTCTCCTGGAAAATAGCATCTTGCCCATTTTTTCTCATCAACACTTTTGTCTAGATACTCGGCAGCAGATGAATATTTCATCCTAAAAGCACTATAGAGTTTTCCGAACTCAACCTCTGTATAAGCTTTAGCGCACCCGATGAACTTCTTCGCACATGCATCTCTGTGGGTGGTAACGTGTCCTTTCACATTATGTGACAAATGCCTTACACAATACCCATGTTGAGACAAAGGGAACACTTCCCTTATTGACTTGATCAAGCTTGGATTCATATCCGAAATAAACACCATTCTAGGGACATCTGGTGTTACTGACTTCAACTGATTCAGAAATCACGTCCAACTTACATCTTTCTCACCATCAATTACACCAAAAGCAATGGGATAATGATGATGATCAGGATCCTGAGCTGAAGCAACGATTAGAACTCCACCATATACGTTCTTCAGGTGGGTTCAATCTATAATGATGAATTTTCTCATCGATAGAAACCCTTCTATGCAAGCTCCCAATGCAAAGAATAGGCACTTAAACCTTTTCTGCTCATCTAATTCCACACAAGTCCGTGTACCCGGATTCAGTTTCTCCAGCATGTACAAATAAGAATATAGCCACGATAACTCTCCTCAGAACTTCCCGCACCTCATTAGCAGCTTTGTTTTTTCCTCTCAGCGATGTCGAGTACGATACTTTCACGCCAAGCCTGCCTTGAACCATATTGATCAGCGTTTTTGGATCTGGTGTGTCGAATCGACCTGGATAGTCTTCAACCAAAACAACTGCAACTAAGTGTGGTGTGCCTTTCCTTTTTTTCTGATTGTACTTGTAGTAACCCGAGAGCATGTGTGCACCTTGTTGTAAGTGACAATAGTGAAACTATTTGAGTTCATACGCACATAAGCTCTTAAACCCCACTTGGATCCCTCTTTTGCTCCCCAACATTTTACCACGAAACGTGTGGGTTCAGACTTCTTCGTTTCATACTCAAAACCATTCTCATGTGCACCTTTCTGCAGGAGAGCTTGCAGTCCCTGCCTAGTGTCAAATTCTTGACCTTTATATATATCTAAACCATCTTCTCATCCATGATTTACTTGCGAGTTTCCATCAAAATGTCTGACTTATGTATCATCATCATACACGAGCTCATATCTTTGTAGAGGATCTGTATCATTTTCTTGCATCTCATTATCTTGCATTTCATTGTCTTGCATTTCACTGTCCGATATTTCTAAACCATCTCTAGGGGTAGAAAACAGCTCATCATTACTCGGACCTACATCAACGTCAACTCCATGATCCTCTCTTGAAACATACACGCTTCCATGACTTTGATCAACATCCTTGATGAACTCCACATGTAGAACACTTCTACATTGATCTTTACTCATTTGTAGTAGATAACCAAAAACATTTTCGTCATTCCAAATATATGATGGTTTCTTCGTGTTCAAGACCAATGGATAGTAACTAATTTTCAGCTGAGATGTAGCTGCTTCTATCAAAACCTTTCTGCAAATTCCCTCCACTAGTCCAGCATAAGTGACATCCTCTAAAGATTTCCTCATCACTAAAGTGTGAATCTCATCTTCTACAGAATTCCATATAATTTGATCACCATCTTTTGAATAGAATCCCCCATAATCAAAACATATGACTGTGCAACCACTGCTACTCATTTCCCCTGAAAAGAACAAAACAATCGTAAGGTAATCTTATCATAGTTATATCAGTTTTACTAGTCGTACTAATTCACTTAAGATATTCAGTTATGCTAGTTGTACCCAGTAGTACCCAGAAAGTTTGGTTCATCCTAGTCGTACTAATTTACTTACTATGTCCAGTTATGCTAGTTGTACCCAGTAGTACCCAGAAAGTTTGGTTCATCATACGAATCATCACGATTTATTACGATGCATTGCTCAGTTAACCAAGATATCCCATTTAATTAACAATATCAGTTTCTAATAGCCTTACCCCAACTAGCTCAGTGACTCCAATGAGCAAAACAAAAATCAAAAATTTCTTTACTATGAAATTCCCTAATTGAGAAGAAAATATGTATTAATTGCTTTGGGATTGCTTTGCCTATGACATAAACTTGATAATTCAATCATGAAATCAAAAATAGCATAAAAAACAGCAACAACTAACCTTCAATTTCACGCCTCCGATTCGTCAATGGTGGAAACGTGAGAGGAAGAAGACGACGAGAGGTGCAATTAAATTTTGGTGGTTGGTTTGGTTGGTTTAGAGAATTAATTTTAGGGTTGGTTTGAATTAAATTTCCCACCAAACCACCCGATTTCTTTTTCGTTTTCTTTTTCGATTTTTTTTTTTTAAATGAAAGAGTAAACCGTCAATTCATTAATGGGAGGGGCAGTAAGATTAGAGGGGGCAGTTAGATTTTTTCGGGTGTACAGAGGGGTATTTGAGATTAAAGTCCAATCAATCGTGGTAAGAATTAACTAAGGTCAATCAAAGATTGTTTGCATGATTAGCCAAAGTAATATTTTTTCATTGCCTCATGCCACTCCTCGTTTTAGGTTAATAAACTTTTTTGCTAAATATGCATCTCAACAAAAAAAATAGTTGAAGATCCTCATAATTTTTGTCTTTGTATAGAGTTGAAAGGATATGAATATTAAAAGATGCAACTTTTCATAAAATAAGCGGTTATAAACGAAAAGACACATCTACTATATGAAAGCATAAGGGAACTCCCCCGCTTCTGCCACGTCATTGATTAAGAGAGTGACACATGTCTAGGAAAAGACACATCTACTATATGAAAGCAGAAAAGAACTCCCCCACTTCTGCCACATCATTGATTAAGAGAGTGACACCTGTCTAGGAACGTCGACCTTTCTCCTTCAAACGTTTCGACCACTTTCGTTCATTCTTTTCATTTTCCCAGAAGAGTTTACTACTAGCATCTTATTTCAGAGATTAATATAAAAATTAAATATCAAACATCAATGTATTAATCAGTTATCTTCTTCATCTTTGCTTGGTACTTTAAGTAATTCAACAATCATTTCTCGAAAACCATTATTATGTTCTTCAATCTCGGTATTCGTCCTGAAGAAAACGATTTCCTATGAGGACGAATAAGCAAAGAAGCTCGTGTTGTCGATCTTTCGGCTTGCTAATGTGCTGCACTATACATATATCCGCAATCTCCTCTAAATATATTTGGTTCATCCTTATTCAACTTCTAGGGTTTACATTATATTGCCGTTTTCAATTTCTCTACATTTCTCATATCAGTTTCCTTTAAACCTTATGTCGTTGTCGTTGATGGAGATAGATGTCATCAAATGCGATCATGTTTTAGCTACCCTCCCGTCAACTAACTATTCACCTTCCCAAAAATACTCCCAAATCGTTCGTTTCGATTCAGAATAGTCAAGGTGAAACTGGGATATGATCTGGTCAGAGCAGAGAATTTGAGAAGACTCTAGAGAAGAAGCTCAATGAATGGGGTTTATTCGGATCTAAGTACGAGGAAGCTGCTCCTATAAGATTGCCAAATCATGTATTCTCTTCTCTTTAGTCTTTAGGGTTTGACTTTTGCTTCACCCTATAGTCGTGGATTTTTCTGGTTTCTGCGAAATAGATATGATAAGGAGAAAGATCAGGGGGAAATTGAGACGTTTGGTCTTACTTTATCAATTACAATGATCCGTCCATAGTCATGTGAGAAGCAGAGTAGTATCTTCGTTGGTATTACACTTATTTTTGAATGGAGAATCCAACATTCAGTTCTGCTCGATAATGGATTTTGGGCTTATAGTAAGCCATGAGTGCCAATGTTAGTGTCAATGGTTGTTTTATTTCCAACATTATCTCTTGGTTATGTGTTTAATGTGTGATTGTTTTATGTGAAAAGACTTCCTAACTTCGTGACTGTCACCTAAAGGTGTTTCTTCGGGATATAAATATGACGCTGGAAGAATTTATTGATGTATATGATAAACATGATGTTGTTAACGCCTACGCTGAAACTGGTTAATGCTACAAGAAAGTAAACACAAATGTACAGGCAACTGGATTCTTTTATCTGTACCTTTTTGAGTTGACTTCTCACTAATACATGAGTGATTCTTAATACTTGCATGTTTGTCTTCCTCTTTGCATGTCTATCGTGTCCTGATATAACAATGATCTTTTATGCAGAGGATGCATCTTGCTTAGAGCGAGCAATGAGTATATTTAGGAAAAAAGAAGGCTGAAACATGGCTGCCAAAAATTACAGAGTACCATGTTTATTTGAGATGTGGAAGAGGAAAATTCAAGAGAAACCCATGTCATTGCTAGATTAGTTAAGGTGAAAGGAGAAAAAAGATCCAACATATTGAAAATACTCTTTTGAAAATGCATGTATTGAGGCCCTAGGAGCGAGGTGGAGATAGCAGAGTTATGGAACTGTCAGAGAAAAAAATGGCTCAGATCCAACTGGAATAAAGTAAAATCATAGACCTTTAAAAATAGTCTAAGAAAGTGCTGATTCATATGCTTATTGTTTGTTAAGAAATGTAGCTCAACATCGACATAGAAACCCAGAAACATGATCCATTCGAGAGAATACCTAATAAAAAAATGAAATCGTTATGTTCTTCATAGTTTGTTTTATAAGTTAAAGCATATATATAGATAATCAGAAAAGAAAATTAAACTTATAGAAATCAAACCATGAGGCAACTTTGAATTCAAAGTTCTTTTTTTCTTTTTGTCAAGAATTCAAAGTTTTAATGTTAATATACTTCTAGAGTAAACAAATAGAGCTGGGTAAACAAAGTATTATTAGTGTAAAACAAACACTAATTACGCTGAATATTCAGAACACAAGTATTAACTACTCAAAAAAATTTGTTAGAAAGATTAACAAAGGTGTTCTTAAAAAGGGAATTTTTAAAAAATAATTAATTAATTTTTTTTTTTGAATATGCAAGTCATATGAAACTAACATACACAAATTAAATCAAAAATCATAAAATAAAAATAAAAATAAAAAAACCCGCACATAGCGCGGATTTTCATCTAGTAATGTATTCCCTCCGTTTCACAAAGAGTGTCATTTTAAAGTTTTGTTTTTGTTTTACAAAGAGTGTCACTTTGTATTTCCAATGCAATTTTTGAAACAAAAATCCAGTTTAGCCTTGTTATATTGATGTATTAATTAGAAAGAGAAATATGTATAGTGTATTAATAAGGGGTAGAATATAACTTTTATTAGTTTTCTTAATATGTGTAAAAAAGAGTAAAATGACACTCTTTGTGAAAGAGAGAGAGTATAATAAAAAGACACATACTTAAATAAACAGTTATGATGAAAAGATGTAACCATAGAAAGCATTTATTGGATTAAAATTTGGCTTCATAGAAAAGCACAAATAACAATAATGAAAAGATGCAACTTATTCAAATGTAATTTGACATTTATTCAGATTGTTATTATGGATAGATTAGTATTGAAGAATTTTTAAGTAAGAATTTATGTGGTTAGGATCTGGAAAATAAAAATTAACTATTAGAATCAATATTTATTAGTGAAGAATTACTTCATTCCTTATTACATGCATTAAAAAAATACACATTAAAAGAGAAAAACACATTTATCGATATTAAGTAGTCGATTGTACAAGAATTACCACACATAAAAATGAAAAATTTATTTTTATCTTTTAACACCCATTAAAATTTTTGTTTTCATGAATTTTACATTAATCAAATAAAATTAATTCAATAGATTATAAAAATTTATCTTAAATTTATCTTGTGTTAATATCACTCTAAATCTTATCTACTTGCTGGTGTAGAATCCTAACGCATTCATACATGTGTTTATCTAATATTTTGCATCATTTTATTCATGTTAACATAAAAATAAAATATGATCACTAAAAATTCATCACTATACACAGATTTAAAATCGTGATTCACATCTTTGTATTTATTACTCAATATGCATCATTACTTTTACCTATATTTGAACTTTATTGTTAAATATTAACACAAATTAAATAATAATCTATCAATAATAGCAAATTACATAAATATAATTTATTGCTGTTTTAATCATAATTTTTCAGTAGGCATGTGGTTTATTATGTTGTTTTCTTTCTCTGTCGATTGAGAGAAACTATCGTCCCCTTCACTTGTTTATTTTAATCTGAGCGTTTTTGGGCCACCAGCATCTGCCGGTGGTTCCTTTTTCTTTTAATATTTTTCTTTCCTTTGATTTTCTTTTTTTTTCACAATAAGAATAAGAATTGGCCTATGAATTCGGTATGTCTCAATCACTCAATTCCAATAAAATTTATAAAATAAAGATGATAAATATAATAAGGTGAAGAAATTGTTCATACGGTGGGATCCAATGCAGTTCAAAATCAGTGTGGTAATCATCTCTAGATAGCCTTGGTCACCGAGAGCCGATGGTTTGGCCTACATCATTTACCATGTCTTGTTGTGCTCTCCATCTTCAATTACTTTGATTACGCGATTTGTAATTTGCTGCCCCATATTTCATAAAAATTCCTTATTATAGTTCATAAAGAATTTTATCTAGAACATATCCCAACATGTTATACATGCTATATGATAGTATAAGTTTTTATCTGGACAAATCTAAACACTTAGCTAAATCCTTAGTGGTCAATTTTTCATCTAAACATGAATTTATTACTGCATAACTTTTTGCTTTCCGAAAAATTGATTTATCTAACAAATGTAAATTAATGTTTGCTTACAAAATTTCTTACAATTAAGATGAATTTAACTTTTTTTTGTTCAAATACACATATTGTTAAAACTTAAAATGGGTTCTGTAAAAATGAAGAAAGAGAACTCTTTAGCTTATTAGTATTAATTCAAAATATTCAAATAGTAAAATTTTGGATCAGATAATTTGATCATAAATGATTTGGTGATTAAATCAGAACAAATATAATTTTTTTTTCTTTTTCTACAAGAAATACAAAAAGCTAATTTTAACAGAATAAAAGGCAGATAACTAAACTCTAAAAAATAAAAAATCTTTCATTAATTATCTTGAATAGACATATTACAAAAAAGAGAGGGTAACATATAATAAGAAAACATACATATAACAATTTAAAAGAATGAAAATATTCAACAAAAGAGGTCCTCTTTACTATGTGGCACAAAAATATTAGTTTTTTTTAACTCTTTCCATTTTCACTAATTCATGACCAAATTACTGTATATATAAAATATGAATGCAGCACAAAACTATTAGTTTTCTGAACTCCTTGCATTTTCACCAATTCATGACGTCGGTGGTTCCCAAAAACTTCAGATTTTTCATTGTAGGGTTAATAATGACCGATTCATATACACTATTAACATACAATATATCATTATAAGAAATAATGGGAGTCATGACTATGTATTTAGGGCTTGTGGTGTTTAAACGTAGCGGTTGCGCTTGCGGTTGTAGGAGTTTGTAGAAGGGGACGATTACGGTTAACAGAGTTACTAAGCAGTTTGTACGACTGGTAAAGCGGTTGAAAACGGGTGCGTTTGCGGGATATTTACGACTGGTTAACTTGCGGATGCAATTGCGGTTAAACAATAAATTAATAATATAAACATATTTTATAACTATAAAAAATATTAAAAACCATATTATTATAAAAATTATAAAATTATTAATTAAAGATAATTAATTATAAAAATAGTATGTGAATAATACTTACTTTTATTTCTTATTTTTTTTAGTTTGGATGAAAGTTATGATTTCGATAGAGAAATTGTTTTTTTGTATGAAGATGTTAGATAAAAAGAATTTTAGTTGTTATTAAATATATATATACATTAGTAGTGGGGAGAAAATTTATCAAAATAATTGGAGTTTATAGATCTTATACATATAAAATTATTAAAGATTATTAATAAATATTAGTTAAAAATGTCAATATTATTTATTTATTTCTAGTTATAATATTAAAATCTTAATTTCTTATATATAACTTGATTTTAAATAAATTTTGTGTTTTTATTTTTATTTTTAATTTTTTTTTAATTATCCATCCGCAATTTCCCGCAATCGCAAATGCTAACTGGAAGGAGCTTTTTATTTTGAGCGAGAAAAAGCAGTTCGAAGTGGTAGAAAGTGTTTTGCGTGATTGTTGTCAAACGCCAACAACCGCTACCATCCACAAAAGCTGCGTTTGCGGGTGTTAGCGGAATTAGTAACTAAGTTAGATGGATATGTTTTTTTTTTAAAAAAATATTTAATTTGCTTCCTAAGACTTTGTAAATATCTACTGAGACGATGAATTGTAAATTTTACTTTTTTTTTGTTCAACGATTGCATTTATAGGTTTAAACGCGGTTACACTCCATATATGAGAAATTGTTCCAAACCGAAAAGGTTGGATTCGAAAGTACAATAGCCACAGAAAAACTAAAGCAGAAAAGAGATAACAACATGATAGATTCATAGGAATTACAAAACTTGGTTGTACCTTCCTTTGAGATAGATAGGGGGGCAAAACCGCAAGAACCCAAAAACACATTCGGGAAACAGGAGTCTATGTCCGAACCTGTATACAAAATACATATAATCACCAAGATTTCAACAAACAAATCACAGTCCACGAGACTTTGATTTGTTGAATTCTGGAGGGAGGCAGATTTGAAATCAGCTTTCTGTAAACCCAAGACCATTGCATAGTCAAACATCGCTCGCAAGGCTAGAGCCAAGGCCATTAAGGCAGAGCTTAACATGACTCGCTCCATAAAGGAGGAGAAAATTATCGGTTTTGACTCCGGAAACCAATCACCTCTTCTAGAGAGGGAAGATGAAGATACGATTCTCTTCCCAAAAGGGAAAAGGGGAAAATGATCTCTCCCGATGGAAGGAAGTTGCAGGATTTGCTATTCCAAATCCAGAAAATACTGTTTTTCTCACGACAGAGAACTCAGTAGACTCAGAAGCAGATAATAGCTTGGAAGTGCAAAGAGATAGACCACACTCAAAATAGAGTGGACTAAAAACCACAAGTGGCAAATTGGGCAGGCCCACCAATAAAACATGTCGATCTTTTAAGGGGGCTCCAAGAGGATGGATACTGAGGGGGAGAATAATCTGTACATCGTCGGAAGATTCGCCGTCGTAGCTGGCAGGGGTTATCGCAGCAGCAGATACCAAACTCAGATCTGGGTGAGGGACAACAACGACGGAGCAACTCGGTCGGAAGGATGATGGCCAAAGGTAAGAGGGAGGAACGATGCATCTTACGAAGTTTCTTTGAAATCTCAACGAAGGAGAAAGCTTTGCAAACCCCGGCGGAGAAAGTGGGAGCAGTTGAGGAGAAGAAGCAAAGTTCAATACGGTTGTAAATGGTCTCACCAAAAGCAGCTTCAGAAATGAGCTTGCTACGGACAAGTCGCGGGCCAAGCCCCAATTTTTAAAATGCCGGATCAAGATGTGACAAAAGATGATAACGGAAAAATAAGATCCCGATGTCCCTTCGCCGGCGAGAAGTAGGACGGGTAGCGTCGATTGGCCAACGCTTAGAGAGGTGGTGGATGATGGGACGATTAGGATGAGCGTGGATGTACATCCCGATTTCAGGAATATAAATGTATATGTGGAGAGGCTTAAGAGAATTGATTTGGCTACCTATGTCACCAAAGTGCACTTACCTTTTCGGTCACTAGTCCTGAGAGAACTCCAAAGTTAAGCGTGCTTGAGCTGGAGTAGCATTAGGATGGGTGACCTATCGGGAAGTGATTCTCGATATCGTGTGAGTGAGGCCAAAACACGGGGAAAGATCGCGTGGTGATTGCAGGGTCAGTATTTCATAACTTTCGAGCCTCCTGACTAATGCACCGGTCGTCAGATAGGGGTGGAGCCCACGGGCCCGAGAGAGGACGTGGGTGCATACTGGTAGGGGCGGTCGGAGCGTTACAGTGGGTGTGAAAGAAAACACTTCAGAGCTACACTTTTTTCTGACCAGACCGAACACGGCCCGAACATATAAAAGGAACAAGAAGCTTTGAGCTTCCGACGATGGTAAAGGGTTATCGGCCGGCAGAGCACAAGAAGAATCTGGTGGCTGAGGAGTAGAGGTTAGAGATGGTGGAGGCGGAACGAGCTTTCGTGCCTCAGAGGCCAACAACAAACGAAGGAAAGCGGCAGATTTGGAGGTACCGGCGGATCTGGAGTCTCCGACGATTAAGGAACGACCAACGGTAATATAAACCTCATAGGATTCGCCATTCTGAAGTTAAGAAAGGGGATAAACTTTGCAATCTCGAAACCAGAAGGTTCACGACTCAAAGGATGTGGAGTGAAGGGTCGCACAAAGGCTGCGGAAGACCTTTGATATACCGAGATCGTTTGATTTGATATGACGCACAAAAAAGAACGAAATTGTTTGCTGGATATGACACACCAACAAAGATCTAAATTCAAAAGAGATTTGATAAAAAAAGAAGATAGATAAGTTTTACAATGAGAGAAACAAGAGAATATAAAGAAACAACAAAAACCTCATGCAACAGTCTTGGAAATAGCAAAACTTAATCTTATATTCTCTTCTTGTTGGCCTTCTATTTTCGAAACCCAGCAAGTAGAGAACATTCAAAACTGTCTTCTTTCATTTGGACGAAAATCCTCTTCTTGTTGGGCCTATTAAACCTTTGGGGTCTAACTGGTGACATAAAGAATGATGAGGAATAATATATTCCTCCTGATTACCTAAAAAATACACTTTTTACAAGTAATATTGTTTCCATGTGATTCCTTCTCATTTCTTAATTTATAAGGAATTATAGAACAAAACTATTCCTTATAAAATTTGGGGAGGAACACAACTATTCCTTATTCCTATTCATTCCTATTATTTTGTTACTTTATTCTTTTTCTTTTCATTCCTTTTATTCCTTTATTGGTTACCAGTTAGAGCCTTGGTCTGAGCTCTTCTTGGGCTTGTAATTGGCATAAAATGCATAGCCAAGCCCTTGGGTCGAATTTTGAATGTTCTGACCATTTCTTGATCAACAAATGGATGATGTGAAAGTGATTCACAAGCCTCATTAAGAACCTTCCTTGGAAAACTCATTGGGACAAAACCAAAGGTAAGGGAAAAAGAGTGCAAATGAATCACTTGTCCATTTGTTGATATTTGGATTAAAAACCAGGGAGGTTTATGATCGTGTCTTCTGCAGTTTCGCTCACATTTAACTCCAACACGAGTTGCTTCCTCACAAGCTCCTCCTCAGCTACAAGCTCGTTTCCATCAGGTTCAAGCTCTTCTCCACGTTCCAAGCTCCTTATGCTATCTAGGATCATATCACCCCCTCCCTCTTGAAAAGGATTTGACCTCAAATCCATTTTATCTGCAAGAAAATAGATCAAGTTAATACAAATGTAATCTGAAAGGGTTAGAGCTTGGTTTTAGCTTGGTTTTGGCTTGTATGTTGCGTCTGATGGCTCCTCTTTCATTAGCATGAAAGAACTGACGTCTTGGTGTTTATTCTGGTCCAGATCAGGTGGTTTAAATCTTTTGTCTTCCTCCCTCTTGGTTCTTCTTGTGCGCTTCAAGGTAGCTCCAAAACCTGCAAATGACTCTTTTGACAAAAACAAGCGCATTATATTTGTGTGATCAAGATGCAAACGAATTTTAGGATCAGAGATACTTACCTTAGTGTATAATGCGTCTGGTGGTTCTTCTTTGAACATCAAAGAAGTCGTGACTCCTTTACGCTCCTGGTCGTGTTTCTTAGAGATTGATAATTAAATAAAACCTTGTTCTGATTTCGGTTTCCACTTGTTTTTAGTTTCTGGATCAAACTGGTGGTCTAGTTCAATCTTTGGTCTATATTCAACTTGATTAGTAGGAACTTGAATCCTTCTTGCCTTTGAATCCCTAACATGTCTTTCATTTGCTTTTACAAGAACTAAAGAAAACACCTCAAATGTGCGGTAGGAATAATTAAACAACTTCTCAAAAGAAACATGCAAGTTTTCTTTACTTAAAACATCCAAGGCAAGTTCTGTTTGATTTCTATCAATTCTACTCATCTTATCACAAATCAATACATGATTAGAACACAAAAATCAGAAACGTCTTTTGTAAACATGGAAAAGTTTTGCTCAAAAACGTGATCTTGGAATGAGTTTAATTCACTAAAAACGTTTTGCTTCATCTCAGAAGAAGTTTTAACCATCACAAATTCTGTTCTAGTTCTATTCATCTCAAAAGTGTGGTTAAACAAAAGAACTTTCTGGAATTGTTTGCTGGATATGACACACCAACAAAGATCTAAATTCAAAAGAGATTTGATAAAAATAAAGATAGATAAGTTTTACAATGAGAGAAACAAGAGGATATAAAGAAACAACAAAACCCTCATGGAAAAGTCTTGGAAATAGCAAAACTTAATTTTAAAACAATCTTCTATCATTTGGACGAAAATCCTCTTTTTGTTGGGCCTGCGCTTCTATTTTCGTCACTTTTCTTGACCAGCAAATTAAACACTTGGTATGAGCTCTTCTTGGGCTTGTAATTGGCATAAAATGCATTGGTCTTTATAGCTAAGCCCTTGGGCCGAATTTTGAATGTTCTGACCTTGTCTTGATCAACAAATGGATGATGTGAAAGTGATTCACAAGCCTCATTAAAAATCTTCCTTGGAAAATCCATTGGGACAAACCAAAGGTAAGGGGAAAAGAGTGCAAATGAATCACTTGTCCATTTGTTGATATTTGGATCAAAAACCAGGGAGGTTTAGGATCGTGTCTTCTGCAGTTTCGCTCACATTTAACTCCAGCACGAGCTGCTTCCTCAGATACAAGCTCCTCCTCAGCTACAAGCCCGTTTCCATCAGGTTCAAGCTCTTCTCCACGTTCCAAGCTCCTTATGCTATCCAGGATCATATCAAACGGCGCCGATGAAAACCCTGACCGGAGAAGAACAAGAGGTGGGGTGAGCAGATCTGAACCCTTGGTCCCCAAAATGCAAATTGAAATCATGGAGAAAGGCTGATGTCTGATCTGCGGAGACGGAGTTGCGGAGACGGAGACGGACATGGAGGTTGATGGAGAAGCAGACGAGGATCAAGAGGAGGGAACGACGGCGGAGGCACATATGCGGCTGGCTGTAGAGACGAAGATCAGATCTGCCTTCATCGGACTTCGTGCATGGGAGCGGCAAGAATGATTCAAAGAGTTGCAAGATCTCGATTGTGTGCCTATTCGGTAAATAAAAAAATCTATTCTTCACCTTTCAATCTTAAAACAAAGAATATTAACTGTTAGATTGAAGTTTCTTTTTTCAATAAAAAATAGTGACATCAGCAAACCAATCCTATCCATTATATTATGAAATTAAAATAAATACAACCGTTAGATTTAACTTTTTGTTTCCTATAAAAATGATGATGTCAGCAGTTCCCAAAAATAGTTTTGCTATTATATATAGATTAGTATAAACTAGATTCTGATCCCCCCATAAGGATGGGAATATATATTTTTTGACTAAGTTTGGGATAACATATTGCATAAATGATATATAGAAAAATTGAAGGAATATATAAAATGATTAATTGTAAAATATAACTTTGTGTACTAGAAATAAACAATGTTCTCGACTTTTTTGTTGTTTGGTTCAAATTCAATGGAAAAGCTTAAAATGATTTACTTGATAAGTTCATGTATATGGGCTTGGTAGCTTGTGTATTTTGGTAGATATTTATATTGTGCATTGATAAAAAATTTATATTAGATTTAGTATGTTAGTTAATGAGATTTTATGATAGATAATATCAATTGTCTAATATATTTATATTCAAAAGGAAAAGATAATAAAATTTATAACAGTAAATAAAGTTTATAAATAAAAATGAATAAAATAAAAGAAAGAAATTGGAGTATCTCAAATCAAAATAGAAAAATTAAAATCTCTAAATTATTCAATACAATCGATAAATGTTTAGGAGGACATCACTCTATATTAAATTATTATTTAAAAATTCAAATATTTAGAAAAAGCTCATTATCTTCTAAAGGACTAATTAAGTCTACATAAAAATATAATTCTATTACTATTATAACATGATAAAACTAAATAATGGAAAAATGTACCACTAAATTTATTTTACCTATTCTGGAAATGCTGAACCTCAAAAAGATTTGGATCCAAAATAAAACGGGAAATGCCTCTTCCGTCAACAATAATAATCTCTCCTATATAATATTTCAAATAATAAAAATCAATATCAGAATAAAAATTTCTAGAATGTATATATTAAAGTATAGTTAATATTATTCTAATTATAATGTAACAATTACCTTCAGTCCTCGTAACCCACCAGTCTGTTAAAACACATATCACTAATTGACCATTATCGACAGACCATGTGTTATTAACATAATAAGCCAAATCGTCTCCCGCAACACATTTGAGTATAACATCCCTTCAATATATAAAATATCTTTAAAAAAAATTATTTCAGAAAAAGTATAAAAATATTTGTAATAGATATAAAAACTTACTTGGTGTTCCTAATACAAAAAGTGATTGAATTCATTTTTTGTTGAATCAACTGTAATAGTTCGCATGAGACTCATATCAAGAAGAACACCAATTAGATCTATACATAGCATATAACTTTAAATTTATTAATATTTAAAAAAAAAACAATATTGTTTAAGAATAACAATTACCAATTGTATAGTTCAAAGCATAATGGTTATCATAAACTTCATTAAAATCAATGAAGTTCATAAATGGATTTGCAGTTAACGGATGGATACTTGTCAATTTAGTTGACTGAGTCAGGACGATTTGATGATCACTTTGTGTAATAGGTTTGACAGGATATCCTGGTCGAACCACAAAATCTGAAAAACTAACCCATTTCTCTTCAATAATAGCCCTATTGAAATAAATAAACATCTAATTGTTCACATAGCTCTTCATTTTATAACTCTATAATCGTACAATAATAAATATATTCAATGATTAAAATTGAGAATTAACTATTTATAATACACATACAAAAAAAAACTTACTTGTTCATCTACGAATACATAATTGAGACCCACCACGTCTTTCATAATCAACCATAGGGTATCTCTTAAATGATTTCACTTGGATCTTCCAATGAGTATTCCAAGGATCCAATTCGGATAACCGATTATAAACATCCATGATGGTATGAATGTTCTGGAAAAGTATTTAGGTTACTAATAAGTTAAAAAAGTTTCACAACTGATTCTTATAATCAGTGGGGTGAGCAAGAGATATAGGAAAGTTTTGATAGATGGCTTGATATTATGTATCTACGTTATACATGATTTAATGATGTTTAGTAAATGTAAGGAAATTAATATGAAAATCTTCAATAAAATGTGTATAGTAAATAATATCTTCCAAATATATTATAAATTAATAGAAAATATTGATAACAAACTATAGTCTCCATATAATTTAATATTTTATTTTGACGATCAAAATAACGAGTTATTAGGTTTCTTAACAGTAAATATGTAGTATATCAAAAAGATAACATTGAAAATTTTATTGGAATGGGACGAATTTTGAATGTCGAGAAAAAAAAGTAGAAAATAAATTGACAAAAATAAGCAAAATATATGCGAAACATGAGCAAAATTTAAGCAAAATTTACCAAATCATCTTCATCACAGAGATCAATGTGATTATGGCAACCACAAACTTCACATTCACATGTGGAAAAATAAAAGATAATAAAACTCAGAATTTGAGTAAAACAATATGAAAAACTTGGTGTATGGGTGGGTACTTTTTGACTTCATAATTCACAAAGTGGGCACTCTTATCCTTTTATTAGAGAAGTGGGTAAAACACTATTTCAGATACATTTGAACCCTTCCCAATTTTTGTTATTTACGTCAATGCCATTTAAATATAATAATCATGGAATCTTACTTTTTCTCCTTTCTTCTCTCTTCTCTTTCTTTTTGTTTTTTTGGTACAACTCATAACTATAAAACACAATTTGTTCTTTACCTTTTAAAATAATAACTTACAATAAAAAATAAAAATTAATTAAAATAATTTTAAAATCAAAGTAACAATAACAACATAAAAATCAAAATTAACCAAAATACTTAAAAAAAAAAAATTAACAATAACAACTTAAAATCAGAAAATAACAATAATAAAAATTAACAGTAAGAAATAAACAATAATAACAAATTAACAATAACAACTTAAAATAACTTAAAAATAAATTAACTAAATTAACTTAAAATCAGAAAATAAAAATAAAAATAAAAATAACTAAAAGATAAGAACAATAACAAATAAATCAACTAAAATATCTTTTTTTAAGAACAATAACTTCAAATCAGAAAATAAAAATTAACTAAATCAACTATATCTTTTTTAATTGTTATATGACCCATAAAACCACCTTTTTGCAGGTCAAGTTAAATCTGAAAGGTTTATCTTCTTTAGTTCGTTGTAACTCTTTTTAAAATCAGAAATTTCAAACTTTATTTTCTATAGTTCATTGCATCTCACTGAAATATCGAAGCTTCTCTCTGCAATCTTAATAGTCTTACGGTTAGAAAATTTCATAAGAAACATTTTTCTCATTTTGTATGAAATTTTTGATCTATTTTTGGCATTTGAAGAGTTGTTCTTAGCTTATGTATTTCTTATTAAATTTTCAGCTAAATTTTTATTTATTTTTCATGAAAATTATCTTTGCTTTGCTCTGCTACCATGAGTTTGAGAATGTACAATGCAATCTTACCCTGAATTTGATATCATTGCTTATTTCCCAAAATCAGAAGTTCAACATATGCAAATTACTAGAGTGTGTTTTATTTTTTATTGTCTTTAACCATTAATATTTTATAAATTGCTTTATTATTGGTTTAGTTGTGTTTTTATAATATTTTATACTAATAATTATGAATTTACCAATTATAAACTTTTTATGATACTTTAGGATATTTCTCATAAATAAATTACTTTATAAATTAATGAAATATCATAATTTCTACATTATTAATTTATTTAAAAGTTTTTGTATATGACTTTCGCTAAAAAAAGATATATTCACTGTAATGTGCAAATTGTAAATGTCAATGATTATGGTGGAAAAAAATGTGGTAAATGGATCAAATATAAGTAGAATATGCATTTGATTTCTTTTGTATATTTTTGGGAATAATTATATCAGAAAATCGTACATTGGTATAACACCACCAGAGACTCCGAGATCATAGCCGACGAGAGATCTTCCCATCGATCCAACGATGCAAACAAAGATTAAGTAACCAGTGATTTGATGCTCGTACAGATAAGCCCTCTTTAGGCTCCTTCATCGACAAGAGCTCCACCGGCCATGGCTTACTGGGAACATACTTGAAATGGCCAAACCGTCGCAAATTGTTTACCGCAACATGTGTTGATAAATAAAACACTTTCTTCAAATTTAAGATGAATTTTGATATCGTTGCTTATTTCCCAAAATCAGAAGTTCAACATATGTAAATTACAAGAATGTGTTTTATTTGTTAATGTCTTTAACCACTAATATTTTACAAATTGCTTTATTATGGATTTATTTGTGTTTTTATAACACTTTTATACCAATAATTATGAATTTATCAATTAAAAACTTTTGATGCTACTTTAGGATATTTCGCATAAATAAATAAATTTATAAATTAATGAAATATCATAGTTCCAATATTATTAATTTACAAAAAAAATATCTTGTTTATGATTTTCACTAAAAAGAAAATATATTCATTTTAATGTGCAAATTGTTAATGCCCATAATTATGCTGGAAAAAAATGTGGTAATTCGATCAAATATAAGTAGAATATGCATTTGCTTTCTTTTGTAGATTTTTAGGAATAATTCTATCAGAAAATCGTCCATTGATATAACACCACCAGAGACATCGAGATCATAGCCGACGAGAGATCCTCCCATCGATCCAACGATGCAAGCGAAGATGAAGTAACATGTAATTTGATGCTCGTACACATGGGCTCTCTAGGGCTCCTTCATCAACAAGAGCTCCACTGGCGATGGCTTAATGGGAACATACTTGAAATGGGCATCGACTCTTGTGGTTCAGCATATGCTTGCGGCTGGAGACGTTATCCTCTTAATCGGCTTAGAACAATCTGAAGCAATAAAGCAAGTCAGCTCACTTAAGTTTAAGAATAATTCGAATCTAAATGAAAGTAGTTGTTTAACCTTCTAAAAATTAAAGAAATTGAAGTTTGTTTATATTTTGGAGTTCAAATTTTAAATTTTAGGGGTTACAATATACATATGTGTATAAGATGGTGTACATGGTGATCTAAGTAAACAAAGAAAATCTTAACAAAAATTCCATGTACGATATTGTGTTTACCATTCTATATATTATTTGCTACACCTAATCTTAAAACTCTAGACCGTATATTAACCACTTAAGATATAAAATCTTGGAGAAATAGTGGTTGTGAATGTAGAAAGATGTACAAGATGGTGTACAAAAGAGGTCTACACGATGGGAATTGTGAACTCTAGAGAATGAAAATCGACGACTGCATCAAAGATGCACTTGTTAGTACATGTACACGAGAGGTGTACACGATGGTATACAAGAGAGGTGTACACGATGCTGTACAAGAGAGATGTACAAGAGAGGTGTACACAATGGTGTACAAGAGAGGTGTACACGATGGTGTACAAGAGAGGTGTACACGATGGTGTACAAGAGAGATGTACACCACACCAAGAGAGGTGTACACGATGGTGTACAAGAGAGGTCTACACGATGGTGTACAAGAGAGATGTACACCACACCAAGAGAGGTGTACACGATGGTGTACAAGAGAGGTGTACGCGATGGTGTACAAGAGAGATGTACACCACACCAAGAGAGGTGTACACGATGGTGTACAAAAGAGGTGTACGCGATGGTGTACAAGATAGGTGTACAAGAGAAGTGTACGCTATGGTGTACAAGAGGGGTGTACAAGAGAGGAGTACGCAATAGTGTACAAGAAGTTTGTCCACGATCGTATACAAGAGAGGTGTACACGATGGTGTACAACAGAGGTACACACGTGTACACGAAGGTGTACTACAAGAGAGGTGTACTCGATGGTGTAAAAGAGAGGTGTACTCGATGGTATATAAGAGAGGTGTACTCGATGGTGTACAAGAGAGGTTGACATGCTGGTGTACAAGAGATGTGTACAAGAGAGATTTACACGATGGTGTACAAGAGAGATCTTCACGATGGTGTATAAGAAAGATGTACAATAGAGATGTACATGATGGTGTACAAGGGAGGTGTACACAAGACAATGTACAATTGTTTTTAAAAAAATGTGACAATTCATATTTATCTTAATATTATAATAACTAGGTTGTTTGTCCGCGCATCCGCACAAGGATAATATTTTAATAGATTAAAATTTTGATTTTTGAAAGTAGAATCTACCATATGTTTTGATTGTTTTGATTTTAATATTTAGTGAATTATGGCATGATGATTTAATTTAATTGGAGGAAGAAATTGTTTCATTTGAATAAAGATTTAGTAATCCTATATATGAATAGCAAGATTTGAAAATATTTATACGATTAATAGCCATGTAATTGATATCTTATTTGTAGATTTGAAATATTTGTGATTTAGAGATTTATTACCTTAATTCTGTTGCAATATAAAACTTTTCCAACAAAAGATATTCAGCCATAAATTGAGACTTTATTAAATGATTTATTTGTAAGTTCAAATATAGACCCAAATATTATATTTATGATTTCAAGTTAATGTTTAGCTTTAAAATTTGGTTTAGAGTTTAAATTTTAGAATTTACGGCTTAGTATTGCGTTTTATAATTTATTATTTAGGATTTAGGGCCTAGTTTTAAAGAATTTTAGGTTTAGTTTTAAATTTTTAAGAATTATATTTTTTATTTGACCTAATATTTGATTATGAGAGAAACGATCTCGTCTAAGATTTTAAAATGGAATATAGTTTTAGAGTAAGGTTTAGGGTTTCGATTACATGATACACAACAAATATTAAAATTTGAATTTTGAATTTTTTCAAAATATATATCTTTTAAGATATATGATGTTAAGTATATTTTGCAAACTTGTTCAAGTTTCTATGCAGAGATTTGCACACAGAGAATCGATTTAGTGATAGACTAAAATTTAGGGTTTATGGTTCAACTTTATAGTTTTATAGTGTTTAGTTTTAGGGTTTAGGGTTTAGGGTTTAGGGTTTAAGGTTTATGGTTTATAGATTGAGGTTTAAGAATGAGTTATGAGGATAAATCTTTTAATTATGGTTTAGGGTTTAGTTCCTCTGGTTTGGGTTGATTATTAAACTTTGAAGAATTAATTTTAGGGTTTAGAGTTTAGAACTTCGGGTTTAGGGTTGAGATTTTTGGATTTGTCTTTTAGTTTTAAGGGTTTAGAATTTAGGTAATCGTGTTTGGGTTGATTATTAAACTTTTAAGATTTAGTTTTAGGGTTTAGAATTTTATTTTCGTATTTAGTTTTAGAGTTTAAAAGTTAGCTTTTGGATTTAGTTTTAAGCTTTGGTTTAGATCTCATGGAATTTTGTGATTGATTAATAGATATGTGATGTTAAGTACATTTTGGTTTTATATAGACTAGTAGTATGAAAAATATTTCAATTATCTATATGGAAATTTGCACTCGGAGAATCGATTTAGTTATGTAATACAACGTTTCAATTATTCATATGGTTTAAGATTTAGAGTTTAGTCCTTGAGGTGAGTTGTTAGGATTTATCTTTTAGTGTTTAGGATTTAGGGTTTTGTTCATGGGGTTTGAGTTGATTATGGTTTAGAGTTTAAGGTTTAGTTGTTAGGATTTATCAGATTTTGGAGCGAAGGTAAATTTTCTCATGTTCGTGAGGTTTAGGGTTTAGTTTTAGAATTTAGGGTTTCAGATTCAGAGTTTAAGATTGAAGTTTGATGTTTAAAGGTTTTGTGATGAGACGTGTACAAGAGACGTGTACACGATGATGTACAAGAGAGGTGTACACGATGAGGTATAAGAGAGGTGTTCATGATGAGTACAAGAGAGGTGTACAAGAAAAGAGATGTGTACACGATGGTCTCATGTACAAGAGAAGTATACACGATGGTGTACAAGAAAGATGCATACAATGGCGTATAAGAGAGGTGTACACGATGGTGTACACGATGGTATACACGATGGTGTACAACAGAGGTGTACACGATGATATACAAGAGAGGTGTACACGATGGTGTACATGATGGTATACAAGAGATGTGTACACGAGTGTACATGAAGGTATACAAGAGATGTGTACACGATAGTGTACATGATAGGTGTACACCATGCACCATCGTATACACGATGATATACAAGAGAGTTGTACATGATGGTCTACATGACTGTATACAAGAGAAGTGTACACGATGATATACAAGAGAGGTGTACCGATGATATTCAAGAGAAATGTACACGATGGTATACAAGAGAGGTGTACACGGTGGTGTACAAGAGAAGTGTATATGATGGTGTACAAGAGAAGTGTACAAGAGAAGTGTACACGATGGTTTATAAGAGAGGTGTACAAGAGAGTACAAGGGGTGTAAACGATGGTGTACAACAGAGTTGTACAAAAGACACGATGGTGTACAAGAGAGGTATACACGATGGTTTATAAGAGAGATGCACACGATGGCGTATATGAGATGTACACGAGACAAAGTACAATATTTTTTTTTAAATGTGATAGTTCATATTTAAACACCATATATTAGCGTCATATAAAATATTTCGCATTTTGGCGTATGTACAACATATTTTTTATGGTGTACAATATATATTGCAAAAGTAAGTTATACACAAATCATGTTAAAAATGTCCGTTTTTTAAAATTCAAAATTCGACATGTGCAGGAAAAAAAACTATTTTTTGTTCATATATTATCAAATAATTCTTTTTGTATAATAAGATATATGAATCATAAAATTGAACGGAAAACAAAATCATTAAAAGTAAGAAAGAGAAAGATATAATTTTTTATTTTTTAATTCTCTTTTTCTCTTCCCTCACACGTTTCTTTTCTCCTTAATTTCACTTTTTCTCTTTGTCTCACATTGGACTCCACAGAAAGCACACACTTTTTCTCTCTCTCTAAGACACAGGGGTAAATTGTCCAAACAATTTCTCTCACTTTCTCTCTCACCCACTTTTCCAATTAAAAGTTGAGTATACCCATCTCGTGAATTAAAAGTCAAAAAGTACCCTATTTGCCAAGATACCCAAACAATATTTGCCTCTTGAATTATTTGTTCAAACTACGAAATCACTTTTTAAACAAATAAACTCCCAACAAGAGGAAAGTGACATTCTAACAATTTGTGGTAACTTAATAACTTTTTCTTTCATGGAATATTCAATATGGAATCAAATCGAATTGATTGTGATAGAAATAAACGGGAGGCTTGCATCTTTAATATGAGTAAACAAACCAGCATTACACTTTATCGTTATTGACTGTAATGATAATAAGTCAACAACTTCAATTGGTTTGTCCTCTCTCTTGATGGCTAAGATTATGCAGGACAAGGATAGAAAAACAAAAATCGACAAATACAAAAACAATGATCTATAATCCATCTGAAACCAACAATGGCAGCTCTGAATCTATACCAGGACTGAAAAAATGCCAGCTTGAATCATGGAACGCTGCAAAATAATCATCTACCGTCTCAATAGAACACTCACTTGTGATTCTTCGTGCAGCTATGATCCGTTTGGTAGCACGGATGACTTCTGGGTCTAACGTCACTTGCTCCTCGTACATCTGAAAGCTGTTCCCAAACAATGCGATAATGGATAATCTATCCATTCTCCAATTTGCTTGCAGTAGGTTGTTGTACAGATTGGCCTCACAGTGTGGCATGAAGAAAAGAGTAGGCTTTAAAGCTTCTCTGCGAGCTTGCTCGTTCACAGATAGAACGGTGCATCCCATCTATTCTAGAACACTAGATTCAGTTGCCGACAGGACTACATCGAATACTTCTATGTTCCCAACCCAATCAAACTCTCTCTTCATCAAGATTGCAATGCTCAGCTGAAACCTTGGAGATTCATAAGACTCGATGCTTCCTATACCATACATCACCATATGAAGCTTTTTTTCAGTGCCTAACACAAGGCCAATCTTATCTGAAACCTCGGGAGACATGAGCTGCTCTAAGAACGCTTCGTAGAACTTTGAGCTTTCGATTTTCTTCATAGAGATATCCATCTTCTGCTTTAGTCTTGCTTGCCTCTGTGGATCAATTTCAACATCATCCGATTCCCACGGCTGCTCTTCTTCTTCTTCTTCTTTTTGAACCTTAGGTTTCAGTCTTCTTCTTCCTTGTCTTCCTTTACTAGGTAAGACCACTGTCCACTCACCATCACTACTTGACTTTTTAACCGTTGCTTCCATAAGAAATTGGTGATTGTAGCTGCTGCTTCTGGTGCTAATGTTGCTGGTGAGGGAAGAGCTTTGCTGCTTTTTTTTTTGGAGGAAGAAGAGTCTTTCCTATTTCCTGTTATTCAATGTTGATTTCCAAACACAAAACTATGGTTAATGGTACTCACATGCAATAAGAAGGAGACAAGAAGCTTAAGAACTTCATGGTTAATGCCTTAATGGTACGAACAGAAGCTTAAGAACTTCATGGTTAATGGTACTCACATGCAATAAGGAAACAAGAAGCTTAAAAACTTCATGATCTGTTTGAATTTTGAAGGAAGATCAGTTTGAAAGAAGCTTAAACACAGCAGAACAGTTTGACTCGGGCACGAAGGGATCATTAAGCATCTAAATGGAACAAACCCTCGAATGGATTGTGAATTCCTGAGCATCTCTACAATCCAAAGAAACCAACCAAATCTTGTTTTCATTCCAAGTTACTGCTATACTTATAAACACAGTACACAGAGAAAGAAAAGCAAAACTCGTTTGGTTTAACTGTGATGCTAGTGTATAGTTTTCTTGGTCTAGCAACAGAAATTGTAAGACAAATTTCAACTATATGAGACCCAAATCTCTGGTCCGTAACTTTTTCTTATACAGACAAAGATGTTATGGATGGAAACTAAATGAATGTAAAATTGGATATTCACGGTAAACACACCTCTGAAAGTTGTGTTCCTCCTCTTTGGCTCTACCCAAGGCAAGCAAATCAGATTCTTAAAATCGAAACTAATCATAATGATTAGAGAGACGTTTCTTAACTCCAAAAGACAAACAAAATCTCAATGTTTCAAATTCTCCCACTATAATTGTGTATGAATGCAACATTTCTATCATTTAACCCAAGCAAACATGAAACACAAAACAATCGCACAATTAAGAAAAAATGAATCCAGAAACACAGTAAAAAAAAAGTAATTTGCATTAACATTAATAATCAACAAAACAACAAAACGCATTTGCATTCACTAAAGCGACTAATTACAATGATTCCTCACATTTCGTAATTGCAACAGACAACCAAAGGAGCACGAAAGTGAATAGGACCATGAGAAGGATTAGTGTTCAGGAACAACGATAAGAAAAAACAAACAAACTCTGTATCTGCAAGTTCCAGAAAAAAAACGTAAAAGAGAATCTGAAAATAGCTCTCGATAAGCACAATAAAGTTTATGCTACATTTCATTATGTAAGTCTGATAGCTCTAAGCTCTATACCCTTGAGTCATTTAACGTAAGCCAGCTCTCAAATCAACTCTAGTACAAACAAATTTAAAGAGCAATGAACCCTAAACACAGATCAACAAAACACTCAAGAATCAAGTCGTATAGACTTTAGAAACAAGAAAGTATAAAGAACAACTCTTCTTTATTGATTTAGAAACTCTCTCAAAACTAAATCTCTCTCTTGAGTCTTATGGAACATCTCTCCATAGGCTCTATATTTATAGAACTAAGCTACCCCTTAGAAATAGAAAACTACTCTTTCATTTTTCTAATGACACTAGAAGATTTTCTTTTTCTATTGAAACCTTATCTCTATCTTTTTAAGCTTCTCCTTAAGAGATTTCCTTTTCTTCAAGTTCCGGAATTATCCAACATTTTTCCCCTTAATTCCAACTTGAACTTCGGGAAACTCGATCACTTGAACTCTGATGAGGTTTCTCATTTCCTTGAACTTGATCCTTGCTAATGACTTAGTGAGGATGTCCGCCTTCTGTTTCGTGCCTACATGCTCCCAAGTCTTGTTTCTTATGATAGAGTCTAGCTCACTTTCCATCGCCTCAATACTCACATGTCCCAGCCGAGCGTGCCAAGTCCATGTAGTATCTTCATGTTGTATTTGAAAACACTTAGGAAAGCTGATTTCCATTGGTGTTTTGTAGAGTCGGTTCGATGATCTTATGACTTGTACAAGCAGCCTTCCACGAGGATCTCTTAGTGTTAAAGTATCTCCCTTCATGTGTACTTCACACCCACTCTCGGTTGCTTGTCCAAGACTTATTATGTTGTGCTTCAGGTCTGGTATGTAGTAGATGTCTTTGAGTGCTCTTCTTTCTCCAGTCTTGCCTACAAAAACAATCGTACCCTTCCCAAAAATATCAACATATGATCCATCACCAAACTTGACTTTCCCTTTGATGTTAGCATCTAAGCTTGAGAAATATTCCTTGTTCCTTGTCATGTGATTGCTTGCTCCATTGTCTAGATACCAAACGCTTGTATCGTCGTTGTTGATATCATAGTTTCTTGGAAACACTTTGTCTTCATTCAAGAACACAACCTCATGGACATAAAGAGCGTCTTCTTCTTCAGCTTCATTTAGGTTCGATTCTTGATGCTCTTTTGGTATTTCGGGACAAGCTGATACATAGTGACCCGGCTTGTCACACCTCCAGCGTGTTATATGAGACCGATCTTTGTCTTTCTTCTGCCTTTGATCACTTCCTCCTGCTTCTCCTCATGTGGTTTGACTAGTAGATCCTCCTCGACCCCTGCCTCTACCACCGCGGCCTCTTCCTCTTTCTCTTCCTCGAGAATCTCCATAGTTCCCATGACCACTCTTCTCATTATTGGAAAACATAAGTCGTATAGACTTTAGAAACAAGAAAGTATAAAGGACAACTCTTCTTTATTGATTTAGAAACTCTCTCAAAACTAAATCTCTCTCTTGAGTCTTATGGCACATCTCTCCATAGGCTCTATATTTATAAAACTAAGCTACCCCTTATTCCTTTTAGAAATAGGAAACTACTCTTTCCTTTTTCTAATGACACTAGAAGATTTCCTTTTTCTATTGAAACCTTATCTCTATCTCTTTAAGTTTCTCCTTAAGAGATTTCTTTTTCTTCAAGTTCCGGAATTATCCAACAAAGAACACTGAATGTTACCGTTTGGTTATGAAGAGAGCTATTGCGACCAAACCCAGGAAGATCGATCTCAAAAACGGAGCTACCCTTCTCTTGCTCACTCTAACAGAGGCGATGAAGAAAATATGAGAGGAAGATCGAACTGAGATTGAAGAGAGCGACGAATAAGGCCAATTCGTTTTTTTTTTTTGACGATTAGATTAGGGGATTACTGCAAATGAAACCTCAAACTAATTATTTTTTTCAAAAACAATCATCACCAGTCAAACCGCTAGGTCATCCGCTAAATAATCCTTCCCTTAAATGGGTGTTATATTGATAACAGAATTCAAAACGCACAGTTTTAATTATTCTAAGCATCATGCCATTTTTATTATTTTTTATTGAAATTAATTTTAAGAAACTAAAACAATACCCTATCTCTTTCACATCCTCCGTGGGGGTGATTGGTAGGAACTTTTATGTAGACTTTTAAAAATAAAATTGCTATGGAAACTTTTGCCTTTTAAAATAAGGACTGTGACTTTAAAAAAAAATTAAAAGTCATAAATTATTGGGGGAATTGATGAAAATGACCTATTATTTGTTTTTTTTTGACAAAAGTAAACCCCCTATTGCATGTTTGGCAAAAGTAACCCATAAGGGTAGTGAAATTATAACTCCCTCCCTTATGAGCAAACAAAAAACGTTTGACACAATGACGGTTATAACCTTCGGAAGTCTGCTTACGAGTAAACCAGACTTCGTTTGTAGACTTCGTTACTTATAAAGAAGTCTACTCCATAATTATTTATTAAATTTTAATTATAAAAATCATAAAAAATAATTTGATAAAAATTTTGTATACATAAACTAAACCTATACATTTTACATCTTTAAAAACAAAATTTCATACTAATGATTCAATTTAAAGCAACAAAGACGAATTATGTTAGAAACCAATACAACCCTATGTAGACTTCTAAAGCAGACTTCGTTTATAGACTTCTAAAGAAGTCTACTCTGTAATTATTTCTTAAATTTCAATTATAAAAATCATAAAAAAATAATTTGATAAAAATTTGGTATACATAAACAAAACATATACATTTTGCATATATAAAAAAAAAAATTTCATACAAATGAATCAATTTAAATCAACAAAGTCAAATTATGTTAGAAACCAATACAACCCTATGAAGTCTGCTAAAGAAGTCTACTAAATAACTAAATTTTAAATTTTAATTATAAAAATTATAAAAATTATTTTGATAAAAAAATTATATAGATAAACAAAACATAGACAATTGGCATCTATACAAAATAAAATTTTATGAAAACGAATCAATTTATAAGTTTCATGAGTATACGGTTCAAAAGGGTTAGGGTTTGAGGTTTAAAGTTTAGGGTATAAGAGAGTGATTGTTAGGGTAATGGGTAAAATTCTATATGAATTATAGTTTATGGTTCGGTTAACGATTTAGTGTTCATATATTTGTTATTTTAACCCTAAATTGTGAATATGCTAACAAAATTAATGTATCATATATAAATTTTAACCTAAAACATTCGATTTAGGGTTTAGGGTTAAGGAGACTTCATCGGAAGACTTCTTTTGTAGACTTCCGAACGAAGTCTGAAGTTCAAATTAAACCTAGCGGGAAATCGAAATTTTTAACTAAATGGGCGGGAACAGGAAATGGAGATTTCTTGAGTAGACTTAGTTTGTAGACTTCAAAAGAAGTCTA
>JAHZTW010000001.1:176190480-176202386 GCA_020283515.1 Alliaria petiolata
TTATAAGCAAACTCTACATGCGGTAAGTTCTCTTCCCATGTTCTAAGGTTCTTTTTAACCAAAGTTATAAGCAAGGCAGAGAGCGTCCTATTAACTACTTCCGTTTGACCATCGGTCTGAGGGTGACAAGTAGTAGAGAACAACAGTTTAGTGCCTAGCTTAGTCCACAAAGTTTTCCAAAAGTAACTTAAGAACTTAGCATCACGATCAGAAACTATAGTCTTAGGCATGCCATGAAGTCTAACAATTTCTTTAAAGAACAGTTCAGCTATGTGAGATGCATCATTGGTTTTCAAACATGGAATGAAATGAGCCATTTTAGAAAACCTATCTACAACCACAAAGATGGAATCTCTTCCTGTCCTAGACTTAGCAATCCCAAAACAAAGTCCATAGAAAGATCAGTCCACGGGTGAAATGGAATCGGTAAAGGAGAATACAATGTCCCAACTGCTATCCACCGAAGTAGTACAGCGTATGGGGTATCAAACCATTTTGGGAGCGTTAGTGAACATAACGGTCATATCGGTGTTATAAGTAAAGTTCAAATTGGGTAAAGACTAAGACTTTACTACTAAAAATTACTAAAGAATTGATCTTGTGTCACTCAAGACCATAAATAAGAAAACCTTAAAGACGCTAAGCAAGAAATAGATATTTAAACGGTAAAAAGATAAACTTTCAAGATAAAGGAAGGATCTTGATGAGTATCATGAACTAGGTAACTCTCGGTTCGGCTTATCAAGCTAAAGCTTTTGGATCACAAGACTTGGTCCTTTGATGGTGATTCTTAGGTAAAGGGATCCTCAAATCGTTTAGCCCATGATGTTTGGGTCTAAACTCTTTGAATCTCTATCACCATAGACTAGCTCTCGCATAGCGGTACAATAGAAGAAACAAGCATCTACAACGTCCCTATTGAACCGTAAGATTCTTAGACAGATGGTTAGTCTTAACCTAAGAGATCAAACTCTTGTTCATAGATCCGGCTAAGCAAGCACATGATATTCGTGTCAAGCCGCCTAAGGACTTTAGCCTAGATGGCCAAACTAGACTAAGCTTTGGGAATGATAAACAAGAAAGAATCTAACTTTATGTTTTAGCTAAGCAAGAAATATAAATCCGAGAGTCCCTTGGTCCTTTTAACCCATCAAGGTCCTAAAAAGACTACTTACAAGCCATTTGAGAAACCTCAAGATCCAGAAGGATGATAGAGTAACTCATAAGCCGTGAGATAATCAAAGATAAGAAAAGGAAGAAGCTTTAAGAAAATAACACTAAGCTATAAGACTAAAAACTTCAAGATTGCATAAAAATCAAAGCTTTAAACAAGCTTCAATGGTGGAAAATACAAAGTTTCGGTTCGAAAGAGAAGACAGAAAATAAAAGTAGAAAACGTGATGAAGAGATAAGAGTGAGGGAGTAGGTATTTATACACAAAAAGGGAAAAACATAAACGTTGGGACCACTTTCCCGAAATGATACTATTTTGGCTTTTAGCGTTTCGGGCTCACGTTGTTATGGACGAGCCGAAACGCTAATTCTTCTGATTCTTCGGGCAGGCTCCATATCGGGCAAGGATTTCGGGGTCATGTTGTGAAGGCTTCCCTTCCTTGGTACTTGAATCGGGCACTTCCCGTTGCCTTGTTCCGATATCCGTCCTTTGGGCATCTTCTTGCTGGATCTTCACACCGAGGTTCTCCTTTCGGCACTAAGCCGCTACTACTCGTCTAAATCGACCTCGTGTCGTGATCCATGCTCGATATTACCGGCTCATTCTCAATTTGTGACCTCCCTCCTTGGTCTCTTCTTCGGATCATCCTAAGCACCTGAGAACACACTCCAAACATGCAAGACTATGCAGAAACCTAACCTAATGCATCTAATCCTAACATGGGAGAAAATGTGATGCAAGCTATCACTAAAGTGCAAGAATGAAGTCCTAACTATCATGAAACATGTACTAAAATCATGCAAATTACAGAGATATCAACACCCCCAAACTTGCCTTTTTGCTTGTCCTCAAGAAAAAGCCAACGGAGGGGTGAGGTTTTAAAATAAAAGATGTAAGTTCGAATCCAAAACGCCATTTAAAGGAAATCAACTCAATGTCTGAGTTCAGGTTTCTAGGATGCAAGTCGAATTCTACCTATCCAGAAAGCCTTAGCCACATTCATCACAATAATCAAGCGAAATCAATCCTAACTTAGGTGCACAATCAAATTCCCAATTCCCTTTCACATTCATTATGAAATTTAAAACGTGGATCTCATTCATGCCTGTCAAACAACTCACTTGGTTCAGGGTAAGGTAACGAGCTAAATATGAACTCGTAGCGCGATCGGGTTAAGTGTTTAAGTGGGATCACTCATGAAAAGAACCTTCTTAATGCAAAATGCTAAGGGTAAAAACCAATGGATGCATACAAGGCTAGACTTCCATCTACCCAGAACATCTATTTCGTTTCCTACCCTAATCTAAACTGCTCCCTCCTAAGCTACCCTTTGTTTTGACATTTCGCCTTATACCCAATATTACTCTTCGATATTACCTTTCTTGGTCATTTCTGGAGACTTCTTCTTTGTTGGAGATCGGTTTCAGCTTTCTGGCTTCTTTGTTGCGTTCCTTGCGTTTCACCTTTGGTGTTGCTGGCCGGATTTTGACTTTGTTGATTGGCCTTCTTTCGCTTTCTTTTGGAATCGCCTCTTTCTTCTTTGTTTCCAAGCCTTTTTGGTGCTGCCATCTCCTTTATTCGTGTCCCCGTCTGACTCCTTGGTTTCCTTTCTTTCCCTTCTGTCAATGCATGATCAAATTGGAATACCCCTCCCTTTTTCCTAGTCTACCCAGCAATATCGGCCTCCGATTTCGGTGTTAAACCGTTTTAGTAACCAAACCACTTAACCTAGTGTTGACTCGAGATGTGAGCAAACGTCTACATGGAAATCCAACCTTGTAGATCTAAACCCAACACTTTTTGCCTAAGAAGATTCGAAAATGGTGCAAAGTCCTCACATGCTTTCACAAAAGTGTTTATTGGTTTAAAAACAATGGTTTAGGTTTAGGGTGTGGTCTGGTACTTGGACTAGCAAGAGGGTGGTAAAAAGGAAAAAGAAAGTCCAGGTGAAATCCATGAGCTACTTGACAAATATGAACGAGATAATTAGATTTTCAAATTAACGGTTCAAGTTTATTAGAGAAATGGTTCAAGTCACAATGCATCAAGTCAAAACTGAATTTCACAGGACAAATTCCAAATGTGGTGCTGCCTTAAGCTCGGTCTAATTCCAAATGCATCAGACAAACAAGAACCAAGGTATTGAGTTCATGACTTAAAAATGGCTATTTACAAGGATTCGTTATACTTAACACCTTATGCAAATGCTTGTGAATCCTAAATGAATGCATCTAGACTCAATCCTAACATGGAAATGCAACTACATGAGTTCTTTTTGTGGGAAAAATTTTCAAAATTTTTCAATTTTTTTGTGTTTTTCTATGCAAATATTATGAATGCAAGTACTACATACTCCCCCAAACTTAAATCTCACAGTCCCTGTGTGATAGAAGAGAGGAAGAATATGGTCCTATGATAATGCAAAAACTCGAGCAAAAATAAAATAATAAAGAGAAATGCTTATGTACAAGAGTTTGGAGTGGTACCTTACTGCTCAGTGTGATCTGAGGACGTGGTGTCCTCACTGGTGGAGAAGGAGGGGTTTGATGATTCCGGTATCGGGGACTGGCTCGCACGTCTCTTCCTCGATATGCTATCTTCTTGGCAGGAATGCCTTCCTGGATCATTCAGTTCGCGCTCCCTTAATTCGAATGAGAAGGAATGCCTTCTTTGAAGCATTTGACTGTCTGCTTCATCGGACTCCTCGGTTTCATTTCCTTCTGCTTCCTCCGGAGACATATCGGCTTCATACCGTGGCGATGGTGTCGATCCCTTCAGTTTTGAGGTGAGCGACTTGATTTGCCCCTTCAGGCCTTTCACGTGCCCCTTGATTCCCTTCACCGGGGAGACTAGCTTCCTGATCGAACGGTCTTGCCACTTGCAGTACCGCTGGAGCACATTGATCCTATCGTGCGCCGCCTTGAGAGTTCGGTGCGGTCCACTGGTGATTGGATCAAAATGATAGCGATACGCCCCATAGAGAGGAAATCCAAACTCGTCAGTAGGGTCATCATAGGCGTCTTCATCCTCATCATCTTCTTCAGCAGCTATATCGGCTCCTTCCCGATATTCTTCCTCGTAACCCTCATCGAAGTCAGCTCCATATGGGAAGAGATGCTCATCCTGGGGGTCGAAATCCAAATTCATTGGCTCCCTTATTGTGGTCAACCACAGATTTGGCAGGAATAGTACTGCAGCTTGTCCTGATGCTCGGGTGAATTGATATCGGTGCCCATGCCGATATGGCTTCCCGAGAAACTGGCACTTCTTTAGATATGCAATGTCTATCCACCGGATTCCGTGAGTTGGCTCTTCGAGATCAATGCCAGCCCCTTTCAAGATAGCAGACACAACTCCTCCACAGCCTATCTGAGGCCTGTCGCTTGGTGTGGATATCATCCACGATTTGTAGTGGAGAAGCTCCTTCATCAATAACGTGATCAACCCGGTGCTCCTTCTGCTTCCCCTCAGTTCAAACTCAGTCCGCGTCTCTTGAATGATTTCCACCAGGCCGTCGTCCATTATCTCCAGCTCCTTTGTCAGGACAGCTCCGCATTCCTTCCTTGCAAAGAAAGTATGTGCAATAGCTCTTTGCACATACCTCAAGGCTGGGTGCCTTATCCTGGTGCTCTTGTTCACTCCTGGCTTGTACGTCCCTACCCCAATGTGCATCCACAGTGCCTCCAGCTCCTCCCTTTCTATATTCAGGGACATTTCGCGCATATCGCCTTGGCTGAACCCGAATATCGACTCCAGCTCCCGAAATGTCATTCGGTGAGTATCGTTTCCATACTTGAAACGAATGTGCCCATCTCCAACTTCCTCCTGAGTAATCTCTCCGAATGCGTAGAACGTTACTTCCAGTGTTGCAAGGAACTGGAAGGTCGCTTCGTCATGGGACGCATAAGCGTTTTCCATGAATTTCTTCAGGCCCATTGCGTTGAAGAGGATCTGGCAGTCCTCGTAGATGCCCAGCTCGGCCATTGTCTCCTCGTGGGGATAGCGCGTGGCCTTGAACTCCATTCGCCTGAATGCTGCACGCATTTCGGCCAGGGTATGTCGGGATCCGGTACTTCTTCTTCCCGATGCACGTGTGGGTGAACGTACAATCGCCGCTTGGCTGGATTCACCAACTGGTCTCTTTCCTTGTCTCTTTTCCGTTTGGTATTCCCTTGATCTCCCAAGAATAGCTCCGCTTCTTGTTGCTCCTACCATTGTACCTATCAATCAAAAACACTCGGAAGTGTGTAAGTACAAGGAAAAGCTCTAAGGACAGAGACTATCTTGCATGTATGTTTAAACCTAAGGCAACTCTATTCATGACTAAAGAGGCCCAAGCAAACATATTTGAGTATCACTAGATCAGCGAAGAGTCTAAATCGTGAAGAATAAAGAGTGTTGCTTATAAGTTGTTCTTCACAAATCCAGATTTTAGACAAGCTTGCGTGTAAACAAAAAGGTGGAAAAGGGTCTTCTAGAATCTCGACACTTCAAAAGAGATTAGCCATGAAGCTTTACTCACAAATAGATGTGCCGAAATTCAGAAAAAAAACCAAAACAAAAAACCTAAGTCTTTACCCGAAATCGGTCTACAAAAACGTTCCTCCATCTACTCTCAATCCCTAATGCAGCGAATCTGAACAACTCTATGAGATTATCAATTGTATCGTTATATATTAGCATTTTACCTTAGATCGATATGCGAAAATCCTTGGATGAATTTTCAAACTCGACTTTGCGAAATAAAAACTCAAAAGCAAATTTCTACGATTGAGAGTGATGGGGAATGAAAACGAGAGAGGCGAGGGTTTTTATAAAGAAAAAGGAGACATGGGGAAAGGAAGGGTTGACTAGGGTTTCTTGGTTCGGGGAATAATTTTCGGTTAACCCCAACCAAGTATTCTTGCCTTATCCGAAAAAGTGGACCATAATTTGAGCGCTTTTTTTGGATTGGCCAAGCCCAGCTACCCTTTTACCTGGACGGACATATCGGGTTGACCCCGATATGGTGTGATTAACGTTACGGATATTGGCTTGTTCCTGATATTTGACCACCGTGATGGTTGTCTAGCTTGGGCTTCGTCCCATATCGGCTACACGCCGTTGAGCCTGCCCGGCAAGGAATACCTAGGGAGAATATCGTGGTGTTAACCCGATATTCCATCCCGTTATTGAGCCAGACAGCTTCTCACATTGGTTTTAACTCCTCTTATGTGTAAGTCTCCCCTTCTTATCTCTTATGCGATCCTGAAAACTTTAAACTAGACTAGAAAAAGCATTAATATGTACATGGATAAGCTTGGGGTGCCTCCCAAGAGCGCTTTGTTTTGAGTCACTTAGCTTGACTTTTCTTGGTCATCTTTTAGTGTGAAAGGGGGAAATGAACACCCCTCGATCCTGTGAGAGGATCCTTACTTTCCTTGATCATTGTGATGAAATCAGTCAGAGATACATCGGAAGTTCCTTCTTTGCTTCCCTTAGAACCCTTTTGATTGGTCAAATCGGTGTCTTTTATCACCTTAAGGTAAGCAAAGGGTCTAACTTTTCCCTTGCATCTCAGCTTGTATCTCATCTCACCACCAGCAGAGAGAACAGGTTTGAGAGTCATACCTTCCAGAAGATCACCGAGAGTCGGTCCTTTCACGTAGGACTTCTTGCAAGTGATCACCTCTTTTGTTTCTTCTTGGTTTTCTCTTGGTTGCCCTTCGAATATTGCATTGAGACAGACCCCATCAAAGCTGGCTCCATCGTAACATATTTTCAAGGATGGATCTTTGGTCTTCTCAATTGTCTTCTTGAGCTCAAGGGAATATGCGTGTTCTTTCTCATTGATTTTCTTCCCTTTGGTGTCAAAGTGCATTACCAAGCTTCCAGTTAGTCTCAGCTCTACCTTGCCGCTTTTGCAATCAAACATGCAACCGGCAGAGGCTAGGAAAGGTCTTCCCAATAGGAGAGTTTCCTTGACATCTTAGTCCATCTCTATCACCAGGAAGTCGCTTGGCAGTAGCACGTTCCCAATCATGAGGGGTAGGTCCAGCAGCTTCCCAACAGTTTTCCTTTCACTTCCATCGGCCAGTGATAACGGCTTCTTGCAGTCGGTATATGTGTCATACCCGAGACGCTCAGCCGTGGCTCGGCTCATCACGTTGATGCTTGCCCCGAGGTCACACAGACAGTTTTCAAAGGTAATTCCTCCGAGTGTGCATGGCAAAGTGAATGATCATGGGTCTTCGAGTTTCTTAACTACTAAGGGTTCCTCCTTAGGTTTCTCCTCACGAGCTGCTGCATTCCTCCCTATCGTTGCCATTGCATCAGCATAGATCTTATTCTTCAAGGCTACTAGGAAATCTGGAATAGGCTTGGTCTCGTCAGTATTGTTGAAGAGATCTTCAACTTTCTTCAATGTTTCAATTAATTCGGCTTCTTGTTCCTCTATGAGACGTTTCTTATGCCTCTTGGGGTATGGCATTGGCGGTTTATAGACTCGCAGGAATGGTGCTTTCTCTTCAGGGGTTGCCAAATTTTTAGAACTCCCTCCCCTTCTTAGAATGTCGATGTCCGCATCGACTTGAGCCTGTTTTGGAGAAGTGATATCGGGAGGATCCCGTTTTTCCTCGTCGAAAGTGGTGATCATTTGGCAATACTCCTTTGGATTCGTAACGGATTTTCCAGGAAGGTTGCTTGCTTGGCTTGTAGATGCAATGCCTTTGTTGTTTTCAAGTGTCTTGACACGAGCGGTCAAGTCTTCAATCTTCCCGGATAGTTCCGTGTGGACACCATCAATCTTGTTATGTACTTCAGCAAAACGTTTGTGCATATCCGCCTGGATATGTGTTTGACCTTGTAGAAGTTGCTTCAGAGTTCCCTCCAAGTCAAAGCCAGCTTGAGCATTTGGGTTTCCTTGTTGTTGTTGTGGGAATCCAGGAGGTGCACCGGCTTGATGTCGTGGCGGATAGCCGTTTTGGTTTTGGAACCGTGGTACAAAGCCTTGTGGATTCGTGTAGGTCACGAATTGTTTTGCTCCTCCTCCTTGTTGCTGAGGGTAGGTCTGGTCCTGAGGATTTGCGACGTTCGTGCTCCGGTAGGAAAGGTTGTTGTTTGGTCTCCAATTGTTATACCCTCCTTGAGCGTTGATGTAATTGACATCTTCATACTGAATGTCCTCCCCTTCTTTGACTTGAGTGAGTTCTTCCACGAAATGGACCTCCTTTTGAGTTTGGACAAGTAGTAACTTGTCGAGTTTCTCATTGAGCTCTTTGATCACCTTCCGGCTTCCTTCCACTTCTTCTTTGGAACCACGGTTGGATCTGTCATAGTCTTCGTGGTAAGAGGAGTCACTCTGAGCTAAGTTTTCAACTAACTCAAGACCGTCTTCAACGTCTTTAGCTAGGAAATTTCCATTGCTCGCCGTATCGAGCAGCATCCGAATCTTGGGAATGACACCCCGATATAGTGTACTGAGGAGTGATTCTTGGCTGAATCCATGGTGAGGGCACTGAGTGGTGTAACCCTTGAATCTCTCCCAAGCTTCACCAAAAGTCTCGTTGGATTTTTGAGTGAAACCACTTATTTCGTTCCTCAATCGGGCTGTCCTCGATGTGGAGAAAAACTTTGTCAGGAAAGCTTTCTTGCAATCTGCCCACGAGGTAATTGATCCGTGTGGCAGTGTCTTTTCCCATGCGTGTGCTTTGTCTCCCAGTGAGAAGGGAAACAAACGCAGCTTGAATCCATCTTCGCTTACGCCGTTGATCTTGGTCATGGCGCACACACGGTCGAACTGGTCGAGATGGTCAAGTGGGTCTTCCAAGGGCAGACCGAAGAATCGGTTGTTCTGCACCATGGAGATAAGACCACTTTTGATCTCGAAGTTGTTGTTCTGCACTGGTGGTGGCTGGATACCGTGTCGGCTTGCAGTCGATATCGGTGCATCTCCGGCACCGATTTGCCTCACAGCTCGTGGAGCAGCTGCAACACCAGGCTGTCCTTGAACTCCTTGTGGACCTTGTGGACCTTGTGGTCCTTGTGCACCAGCTGCGCCCGCAGCTCCTTGAGCACCTTGTTGGTTTTCCATCGTCACACGGTTAACTGTTTCGGCTTGTTCCCGATTTCGTCTAGCTGATCTTTCGAGCAGGTGGATATCGTCTATTGGGGGAACAAGGTTTGTTGTACCGTGTGAACGTAGGTTCATGTACCTGTTTCAACACAGATATACGAGTAGAGTGTTAAAAATCTGAAAAATAAAAACTTGTCCTTATAACGACCTAATACCGAAATGACTAAACTATCTCCCAAACCGGCAACGGCGCCAATTGACAAACAGGTTTTTAGCCCTTTTAGCAATGTCCCAACTGCTATCAACCGGAGTAGTACAGCGTATGGGGTATCAAACTATTTTGGGAGCGTTAGTGAACATAACGGGCATATCGGTGTTATAAGTCAAGTCCAAATCGGGTAAAGACTAAGACTTTACTACTAAAAACTACTAAAGGATTGATCTTGTGTCACTCAAGACCATAAATAAGAAAACTTTAAAGACGCTAAGCAAGAAATAGATATTTAAACGGTAAAAAGATAAACTTTCAAGATAAAGGAAGGATCTTGATGAGTATCATGAACTAGGTAACTCTCGGTTCGGCTTATCAAGCTAAAGCTTTTGGATCACATCAAGACTTGGTCCTTTGATGGTGATTCTTAGGTAAAGGGATCCTCAAATCGTTTAGCCCATGATTTTTGGGTCTAAACTCTTTGAATCTCTATCACCATAGACTAGCTCTCGCATAGCGGTACAATAGAAGAAACAAGCATCTACAACGTCCCTATTGAACCGTAAGATTCTTAGACAGATGGTTAGTCTTAACCTAAGAGATCAAACTCTTGTTCATAGATCCGGCTAAGCAAGCACATGATATTCGTGTCAAGCCGCCTAAGGACTTTAGCCTAGATGGCCAAACTAGACTAAGCTTTGGGAATGATAAACAAGAAAGAATCTAACTTTATGTTTTAGCTAAGCAAGAAATATAAATCCGAGAGTCCCTTGGTCCTTTTAACCCATCAAGGTCCTAAAAAGACTACTTACAAGCCATTTGAGAAACCTCAAGATCCAGAAGGATGATAGAGTAACTCATAAGCCGTGAGATAATCAAAGATAAGAAAAGGAAGAAGCTTTAAGAAAATAACACTAAGCTATAAGACTAAAAACTTCAAGATTGCATAAAAATCAAAGCTTTAAACAAGCTTCAATGGTGGAAAATACAAAGTTTCGGTTCGAAAGAGAAGACAGAAAATAAAAGTAGAAAACGTGATGAAGAGATAAAAGTGAGGGAGTAGGTATTTATACACAAAAAGGGAAAAACATAAACGTTGGGACCACTTTCCTGAAATGGTACTATTTTGGCTTTTAGCGTTTTGGGCTCACGTCGTTATAGACGAGCCGAAACGCTAATTCTTCTGATTCTTCGGGCAGGCTCCATATCGGGCAAGGATTTCGGGGTCATGTTGTGAAGGCTTTCCTTCTTTGGTACTTGAATCGGGCACTTCCCGTTGCCTTGTTCTGATATCCGTCCTTTGGGCATTTTCTTGCTAGATCTTCACACCGAGGTTCTCCTTTCGGGACTAAGCCGCTACTACTCGTCTAAATAGACCTCGTGTCGTGATCCATGCTCGATATTACTGGCTCATTCTCCATTTGTGACCTCCCTCCTTGGTCTCTTCTTCGGATCATCCTAAGCACCCTGAGAACACACTCCAAACATGCAAGACTATGCAGAAACCTAACCTAATGCATCTAATCCTAACATGGGAGAAAATGTGATGCAAGCTATCACTAAAGTGCAAGAATGAAGTCCTAACTATCAAGAAACATGTACTAAAATCATGCAAATTACAGAGATATCAACACCATCTTCATTCAGCCATTCAAGCTTGAATGGTCTCAGATGCGGTCTGGTTTCTAGTCCAAGTTTCCTGACAAGCACATCACTAGCAACATTAGTGCAGCTCCCACAATCAATGATCAATGAACAGACTTTATCATTTATGAAACAGCGAGAATGAAAAAGGTTCTCCCTTGTTCGGTTTCATTGGTTTTGGGCTGCCCACTTAGTGATCTCATGGTCACTAGAAGATTTCCTTGAGCCGGATAATCATAAGGTTCTTCCTCATCATAGATGGGTCCGGTATCCTCCTTTTCATCGTTTTCAGCTTCGGACTCTATCTCTCTATTCTCAAGTAGAATCATTACCTTTTGGTTAGGGCATTTGTTTGCATAATGTCCTAATCCTTGACACTTGAAGCATCTGATATCTCTTGCTCTACTCGTGATAACACTTTCAAATTCTTGAAGCTCCAGCCGGTCCTGAATTTTCCGGTTCAAACTTGCAAGAAAACGAGCCAAGGTTGCATCCATGTCTTCCTCTACGTCTGCCTTAAGCATAAGAGTTTCCATCTCTTGGAAATAGTCCTCCACGTTCTTTGTGCCTTGAATCAATCGTCTCAGCCTTTGATGAAGATCCCTGTTATAATGACTTGGAACAAAACGCTTTCTCATTAGTTCGGTTAGTTCTTGCCAAGTAGTTATTGGTCTTTCACCTCTTCTGCTCCTAAGAGAAATAACTTGATCATACCAACTAATGGCGTAGCCATTAAATTCAGAAGCAGCAAGTCTAACTTTCTTAAGTTCCGAGAGATTTTGACAATCAAAAACTAACTCAGTTTTTCTTTCCCATTCCAAATA
>JAHZTW010000001.1:176205289-176276473 GCA_020283515.1 Alliaria petiolata
ACACCGGTTAACATGGCAAGGCTAGTCATGGATTTAGAGGCATTTGAAAATTATCCGTGGGGAAGAGTGGCTTTCAAGAACCTCATAGAGTCCGTAAGGAAAGCGAATTTGACCAAGACATATACGCTTACAGGATTTGCTGAAGTGCTCCAAGTTTGGGCGTATTTTGCTATGCCGGAATTCGGAGGTTTATACGGAAATCCCTTTCCCAACAAACCCACTCTCCCGGTACTGGCTTACAGCGGTTGCTGAGGACGAAAATACATCAAGGAGGCTATGCTGAAACAGGTATGGAGACTTCTTCTGACTTCTTTTACAATATTAAGACTCCGTGTGTAGACTTCGTGTGTAGACTTCTTTTATTGTGTAGACTTCATTTGTAGACTTCTTTTCTAGGGTAGACTTCTTATGTAGACTTCTTTTCTAGGGTAGACTTCTTATGTAGACTTCTTGTGGAGACTTCTTTTATTGTGTAGACTTCTTTCGCTTACAACTGTCCTAATTGTTTTGCAAACCAGTTTCAACCACTTCAATTTTCTGGAAATGGAGGCTATGTTCCCAACTTGGGATGATGATGTCGAGGATCCTCTGATCCAGAACATAGTCAAAGCCATGTTTGGGGAGTTTGGTGGAGTCGCTTGGAAGTGGAAATCCATGAAAGGTGTTCTGGTGTCTCCCATAGTGAAGTCAAAGGCCACGACCGGCAAAAAAAGAAACATTGCATCGGACGATGAAATACGGAAGAGGTCTTGTTCAGAGAGTCCGTCTGTTGATGAGAAGGTATTCAAGAGTCTCGTCGAGACGATGAAGCAACATTTCGAGAAATGTTGCTCAGCATTGTCTAACGACATGAAGGCTGGATTTGACTCGTGCAATAAGAAGTTTGATCTCCTGACTGACAAGGTTCTGACTGTGGAGCATACCATTGTCAAGATTAAGGATGCAAGGAATGAGGAGCAGGTAAAGTCGAACAATAGCACCCCTAAAGAGGATGCACCTTCTGGTCGGGTTAGTTCTGATCCCTCTCCCAAACCTAATAAAAAGACCTCTAAGACTTCTAAGACTGCTAAGCTGACTCCAGTCATTACTAGGGCAAGAACGAGGACTAAGAAGTAGCCTGCTAAACTGATTTCATGTTGTCTCAGAACCTTTATTGTTTCTTTCTTGTTGGTGGGTGGTTTGTGATGTTTTCCTTGTACCTTCTGAATTTTGTGATGTTTCATTACGTCCTCATGAACCAAATAAAATTTATAAAGCCTTTTTGTCATTTCTTGTCATTGATATATACAATGCGTAATTGCAGAAAAAACAAGCAACTCCATGTCAGAGTGTGAACTGCGGAAACGATCCAAGTGTCGTCTTTGTAGGGACTGTCAATCCATCAAATAAAGATATGGAACTTCAGTTACAGAAACAGAATTCTCTGAAGATGGCGGCACAAATTGTGGCCCGAGCTAAGACCGATAAGCTAAGGAGGCAAGCTTGTAGAAATAGCACCCCTATTGCTCCCATTCCTAACAAGGTAAAACAAGGCGGTGGATATGATCCTATTGCTCCCATTGACAAAGAGAAGAGTAGGGCTCTTCTTGATTGGCTGAAAACCCTTCCGTAAGTTGTCACTATCGAACCCAATTCGGTAAAGTCTATATATTGATAAGTACTTGTGTACATTATCTATTTGTTACGTCTTTGCAAGGTTTTGGCCGAAAAAGGACAATAAGAAGCATGCATTAAACAAGTGGTGGTGGCTTCTGAGGACTCGAACACAGTGGCTGTTAGACACGGTAGACTTCTTTTTCAGACTTCATTTTCAGACTTCTTTTTCAGACTTCTTTGTCAGACTTCTTTATTCTCTGCTTCTCAATGTAGCACCTAGATGCCGTCATCAACCTGCTGAGATTTCGCATGATGAAACATCCTGAATTGTTTAGGAGTGATCGTATTTGCTTGATTGATTCTCTGTTGGGATTGATGTGGAGTAACAAGTACAAGGAGTTTGTTGGCACAACACCGAATTGCGATGGCTCAGGTAGAAAATTGCCCCCAGCTGCGTATGATTATTACAACGGTGAGGCACCGGCTTACTGCAAAACGAACAAGACATGGGTTCTCGAGATTGATGACCTATACATGCCCTTGAATATAAAAGGGGATCATTGGGTTGCTCTGTGGATATCATTACCGAAGAGGCACATTGTGATTTGGGACAGCCTCCGAAGTCATTCTAGTGAAGAAGAAATAACCAAAGCAGTGGAGCCTATTGCTGTCATGGTGCCTTATCTGCTCCGGGAAGTGGCTTCCATAGATGATAAAGAGAAGTTTCCTTTTGACACTTTCACGCACACACGAGTAGAGGGAGTGCCACAACAAGGTCCAGGTGGTGATTGTGGTGTGTATTGCCTGAAGTTCATTGAATTTTATGCACTTGGACTGCCATTTCCCTCGACATTGTGTGATGACAAGATGAAAGTTATCAGAGAGAACCTGGCTTGTGATATATTTCATGAGATCAAATGTCGTGGACCTACTAATCGCGATTGGGCGGATTTGGACATCTACGAAGGTTCATGATGTTTGTTGTTGAAAATTTGAACTTACTAATTATGGTATTTTGTAAGAAAGTGATATGGTGGGTAAAATTTTTTTGGTAACCCACCAATTAACTTTGTAATTCTTTTGTACCTGTTGATGTGGTAGGAATGTTTTCAGATGTAACCCGTCAGTTAACAGTACAGGTTCGGTAATATAAGTATTCGGAGTAGACTTATTTCTCAGACTTCATTTTCAGACTTCTAGAGAAGTCTTCTTAAACAGATAAAACACAACAACAACACAGATTATCTGGCCATATTACAAGGCTTTCTCAGTATTCGGAGTAGACGTCTTACTCAGACTTCTTTTTCAGACTTCTAGAGAAGTCTTCTTAAATAGATAAAACACAACAACAACACAGATTATCTGCCATATTACAAGGCTCTCTCACTATTCGGAGTAGACTTCTTGAGCAGACTTCTTAACTTACACAATGGGGTCGAGTATGTCCATGTTTCTTGCACTTTGAACAACTGTATTTCTTGTGCATCTTTCTCGGTCTGGTGCCTCTCTTCCTTGACATTTCTAGCCAAGTTTGCCACCTCGACTTTTTCTTTCTCCCTGGAGCAATCTTCACGACCGGAAGACCACAAGGTTCCTTCTTGATGTCGTATTCATCAGAAATTGGGGGGTAAACGGGATGCGAATATGTCGCATATAACGTCTCCTTCGAGTAAGTTGGACACACGAATGTCGACATTAACATATCGGCCTCTGTTGCCGCTGCAATGAGATGTGAGCAAGGAATTTTTTCAACCTCGAAAACACCACATAAACACTTTCTTTGTTCCAAATCGACAATACAATCCCGTGGTCCACCCTTAACGAAGAAACGCCAGCCATCTATGTGTTCTACCTTCATCATTCCCGCATAATGTTCTCGAATTGCCAATAGATATTCTACTCCCCGGGTATGCCTAGTTGTGAGACCTAGAGCATCCTCACACCTTTTATTATACCATCTCCCGAGCTTCTCTCTAATAAACTCCAACAGAAATGTGATGGGAAACCCTTTCGCTTGTTTAACCGCCGAGTTGATCGATTATGCGATGTTGTTCGTCTTTATGTTGTATCTATTTCCCATCGAATGAACTCGTGACCATAACCTCGGGTCCGATTCCTACAAGTATGTTGCTAGAGCGGGGTTTACATTTCGAAGTGCGTCCATGTATCGATTATAATCGTAAGGCGTATGCGCGTAGGCAGCGCCTTTGACCAAATACATGAGTTGCTTCCCGTGAAACTGCGTCACTATGTTTTGCTGTAGATGATAGTAACATATACCTCGTGTTGCCCAAGGTATCACATTGTTACATGAGTTAGCGATGGAGTAATGCCGGTCAGAAACTATGACCATCGGAAATTCGTCTGAAAAACATCTACTCAATTTGGTGAAAAACCAATTCCATGAAGCATGACACTCAGAATCTACAACTGCAAAAGCCAACGGAAATATCTGAAAGTTACCGTCTTGTCCGGCTGCCACTAGCAAAACACCTCTGTACTTCCCATTTAGATGAGTCCCATCCACCACAATCACTCGCCTCAAGTACTAAAAACCATCTATGGAAGCTCCAAATGAAATAAATACATATTTAAATCGATTCATATCATCGCGTACAAGGTCCGTGACACTTCCCGGATTGGCTCTCTCAATTTGGCGCAAATAAGAAGGCAGATTCTCATATACATCTTCTGTTGTTCCCCTCACCAATTGTTGGGCATACATCAAAGCTCTATAAGAAGTGGTGTAATCGAGGTTTAGATCGAACATCACCTTCATAGAATCTTTGATATGCTTTGGCACAATTCCATCGATTATGCCAACACGTTCGATAAACAAAACTCCAACGTATTTAGGTGTACAACGTCTACGGTGAGCTGATCGGTCTGACACATAACAAGTATGAACCCTCAAATATTTTGTCACCCAGAATGTGTTTGCTTCGTTCTTCACACTCGCTCTAAGCTTCCATGCGCATCCATTGACAGAACATATTGCAACAAACAAAGTCTTCGTAGACTTATATACTTTAAACGCAAATCTTCCCATCAATGCTGTCGATCGCAACTGTGATAGAAGCTTCTCCTTGCTAGGAAAACTGTTATTGACAAAGATACTAGAGGACCAAAGTTCTACTTGACCACCATAATACGCCTTCAAACCCTCAACCTCATCCTCATCTTTCACTTTCCCGTACTCACTGTAATCCACATCCAAGTCATCGGCATCATCATTCAGAGTATCATCCCCATAATCATCAGCGTCTGCATCCCAATCTTCTTCAGCATCATCACTCGCATCATCATAACAGTCATCTGGCTGTCCACTCACATCAGCATTCTCATGGTCTATTATCCTACTCGAAACGCAAAGGCGTACACCATGCCTCCTACTCAACTCAATCAAGCTCTGAACGTGTCTATCGTTTGTGACATAAATAGAAGGAGAATCAGGAGGCATTTGTTGAAGCATCAGGGTGGTAATGGATAGGATAACTCCACAAACTCTGCTTCATTTTCCGGCATATAATCCTCTTGTGCCATTTTAAGAAGCTCAACATGTGTGCAACCATCTCTCAAGAAGAACATTCGCCCTCCTTTGTGAGTATCCACCTCGAAATGCCACATCATTTCCTTCCTCACCCATTCTCCAAAAACAGCGGGTATGTGAATCATTCTCTGTAAAAAAACCAAATTCAAACCACATTAGAAATCAATGTCGAATAAGTAGACTTATGTAGAAGTCTGCTACTAATAAGTTAAATGCCTAAAAACACAAGAAAATTAATTAAAGCTTAACTATAACAAACAAACATGTCAAACTCATACATAAGCAAGACCAATAAATAACACAAACGCAAGAGTCAAATAATCATTTTTATTTGTTACAAATTTCAGAGAAATGAATTTTATAAAAAATTCATGTCGGAAACTAACAAAGAAAACTATTTTCTTAGACTTCTTTACGAAGTATGCGCTTAATAAGCTAACTACCTTAAAAACAAAAAATCTGATTCCACCATACGTATAAAACATTATCATGTAAAACTGATACAGAACCAAGTACACTTACTAACACGAGCTGAAGACAAAACAAATCTTTAAAAATCGTTATAAATTTGATAAAAATGCGTTTTTTTAAAAAACTAGTAAAAGTAGACTTCCTAACGAAGTCTAATATAGTAGTCTACCAGAGAAGTCTACTATAGTAGCCAACATATGAAGTCTCCGTTTTAGGTTACTTTTGCAATTGAAAAAAGTTAGTAGACTTCTCCGAGAAGTCTCCCTTACGTGGAGAAGTCTCATAAGAAAAGTAGACTTCTTGGAGGTTAGTTTTGCAATTGAAAAATTGTGTTGTACTTTCTGTACTTTTCAAATGAGACTTCTCCACGTAAGCGAGACTTCTCGGAGAAGTCTACTTTCATATGAGACTTCTCGGAGAAGTCTACTATGCAAAGTAGACTTCTTGGAGGTTAGTTTTGCAATTGACCAAGTTTGACTTTTGAAGTAGACTTCCCCACCCCAAACGAAGTCTAAAATGGGTTAGTTTTCGAGTTGACCAAACATTGAATTAATTAATTAGTAGACTATGGGTTAGTTTTCGAGTTGACCAAACATTGAATTAATTAATTAGTAGACTTCTCGGAGAAGTCTGCGAGGTGAGTAGACTTCTTTGAGAAGTCTCCTAATTAAATAATATATTTGTCACCCCAAAAGTAGCCACTAAAGTCTACTCAAGAAGTCTGCATAAAAGTCAAACATTGGTCAATTGCAAAACTAACCTCTCTTTTTCTACATACTTCTTGAGTAGACTTCGTTTAAAAAGTCTTCGTTTTGGTCAATTGCAAAACTAACCTTTTCTCAAGAAGTCTCCTTGAGAAGTCTCACCATTTTTTTTTGTTCTCAAAGAAAGGCGCAAACTTCAACACGAAGTCTACTATCAGAAATCGGAACACACGGTCAATTGCAAAACTAACATGTGCGTTGACCATCAGACTTCTTGGAGAAGTCTGCTATCGCGGCACAGATCGGAAAATTCATGAAAATCAACTGAAAAAATTACCTTGAAGTGGTCTTTAGCTTCTTCGACCGCCGAGAACTTCAATTCTAGCCACCACCAGAGAAGCCCAATCGCTATGCACGACCAAATCACCGGATATGGCAATATCTTAGAACTTCAAGTTTGGAAAAAGTAAATTAGAGAGTTTTTGGGATGAAAATGGAGAGAAAAGTGAAGAATATAAGTTTATGAGAGGAGATAATGAGCTTAAAGAGCTCAAAAATTGGTTATAGAAGCTTTAAAAGCTTCAAATTGGTTGAAAATGGTGGTTGGGTGAATTGATGATGATGGCATTTTCGTGAATAAGTGAGGAGGATGAGGATTGTTTTGTCTTTTGGATTTCCGAAAAAAAAAACTAATGGCAATTTCGTGAATAAGTGGAAGGGAGAGTGGTGGTTTGGGAAGAAAGTGGTTAATGTTGAAAATGAGAAAAGGGTGGGTTACATTTGCAATTGACCAAATGTTTTAGGTTAGTTGTGAAAGAAGCCCTAAATTATTGGCTTTAAAAAAATTAATGTAACAAGAGCAAGAAAGTGAAAAATGACTGTGAGAAAAAATAAGAATACTTTTAAAACTTTAAAAATGCTAAAATGTGATTGATAAAAAATAGACTTTAAAGACTTTAGAAATAAGTAAAAGTCTCTACAGTTCCTACCAATCACCCCCGTGTCTTCTCTCATTCTTCTCCATTAATCTCTTCCTCCTTCCCTGTTAATGGCGATCCATCTCATTTTCAATCATTCAAGTCATGTCTTCATACAAATCCAATTCTTTCTCTTTGGTTATCAGTTATTTCAAACAAATCAAGGCACACAAAAATGTAATTTGAGTTCTGATTACAATTAATAAATACAAAAAATCCAACAACAACAAAGAACTAATCCAACTCTACTGCTCTTAAGGTCGATCAAGCTAAATGTTGCGAGTAACTCAAAGCATCGTAAAATAACCGGAATACATTTTACAGTTAAAAAATAACCGGAAATCGGAGGAGCGGTTAAACAAAAACCGCATTCGATTATCCAAAAAGGAGGAAATTCGATCCAGTGAGACAGAGAAAATAAATAATAATAAATACTATGTTGAATATATTAGTGGAGTAAAATAAGTGGTGTGAATACGATGAATAAGTTGTAAATTATTGAGTGTTAAACAAGTGTGTGGAGTGAATAAGGTTAACATACACATTATTACATGACATAAGTTGTAAAATATCAAAGGGAATATGCTATGTAATATTTTTTAAGCTTAGTACTATAAATACCAATGTTTGGTGAGAGTTTAAATCCGAACTAAATGTGAGAAATAAATGAGAGATAAGTAATAATAAATATGAAAGTTGAATAAGTGAGTAGATGAGTAAGTGGAGTAAAGTGAGTGGAGTGAATAAAGTCAATATACACATTATGATGTATGTTGAATAAGTTGTAAATTATTGAGTGATTAAATAAGTGTGTGGAGTGAATAAGATCAACATTTACATCATGATGTATGTTGAATAAATTGTAAAATATCAAAGGGAATACTGCCATGCAATATTTTTTAGGCTTGGTACTATAAATACCAATGTTTGGTGAGAGTTTAGATCCAAGGCAAGTGTGAAAAATAAGTGAGAGATATGTTTGAGTGTTCTTGTAATCTCTCAAGTGTTCATTAAATAAAAGCCTCCTCTTGTTTAATATATCCTTCCTCTTGAAGGAGCAGCACTTCATGCTGAGGTATATGTATGCAACATCTTCGATTCTGTCTCAACACCACAAAGTTTTTTCCTTTCTCCTCCCTCATCTTCCTCCGATTTTGGTCGCGCCTCGTTCTATAATCGACGGAGTTGTGATCAAAGACGGAAAAATCGATTATAAGTATAGTTTTGGTCAAAAAAAAAAGTAGTGTAAAAAGTCAGACCTAAAAATATTTTCTCTCAAACACGTTTCCCAAGGCGCCGCTTCCCTCAATCTTTCTCCGATCTCATCTCCTCCCTTCGACGTTTCCTCCTCTGTTTCTTCTCCTTTGTCCGGCCTCTGGCCGTGAGTAAATGGCCGACAGAATCTCCTTTTTGCATCGTCCTTTTAGCCTTATTTTCTTGTGTCTTTGTTTGTTCTCATTTTCGATCCTCTTCTCTCCTCCAATACGTTCTGCATCTCCTCTTATATCCCTGTGCATTCGGGTGATTTCCGCCACCACTAACACTCTCTTGCCGGAGCCACCGGATCCGCCAGATCCCCTTCTTCTGGTTTTTTTATGGCCGTTTGGTTCAGTCTCCGCTTCCATTCCTTGGTGTCGTTTCCTTTCTCCTTTGGAGTTGTTCTTACCAAATTTCTCCTTTATGGAGTTTCCTTTACCGACGTTTTATGTTCAGTTTTTGGGGTTGTGTGATGCAATATCTTTCGTTATGCTAGAATGCAGATTTTTCTCATGGGTATGGGTTTCCTTAATCTCCATTCCTTCATGACCAACTTTAATTTCTTTGTTCCCATGGCTTTTGTGTCATTGCTCCTGTGCTGCGCGATCAGTCCCCAGATGGAAAGGAGTTTCTTCAGAAGCTTCGCTCTTTCGCTAATATACCAAGTGTTACTTTTATTTTTAGGAATTCTAGAACATAAAAAATCGATTAGTTTTGCCAAGTACTAGCTAGTTGTTCAACACATAATCGAACTACAACACCACTACCTGCATCTTCTGTTGGAACATCTTGCAGATCCTACAAAACACATACATTTTAACATAGTATTACTTTGTGTGACATTTTCCTTTATCATTTAAGAATAATAAAAGTTACATTTTTCTTCATTGAAATCGCGACTTCTTGTTGTTGTTCAAACACATCTGTAGCCACCATTTGTTTCCTAAATACTTCTGTATCCATTGCTTCTGCCACAACCCCTTGCGTCTCATCACTGCCACCACCTCCTTGCGTCTTCTCACCGCCAATATCACCTTGATCCTTCGGATTCTGCAAAAGACAATCAGTTGTACTTAGTATTTATCCCTTGTTCGGAAACGCGGTAGACATTAGTCAGACGCTCGGTCCGGCGCTAGCAATTTTTTCAAAAATCGAAAATAAATCGGAGAGTAATTTTTGTATAGAATTAAATATTTTATTGAATATTTTTATACTTAACACATCAAAATTAAAAATATATATATAACATAGATTATTTTAAAATTCATATAAATATCAAATTAGATAAAACATAAATTATTAGTTCTTCCCATTCACATCTAATACTAAAGGCCAAAAATTAATTCCACTCACAAATTACACAAAAAATAAATTATCTTGATCTTATTAAAAACACATAAAAATTAATAAAAAGATTGTACAATTCTTTATCCTTTTGTTATTCAGTGATCAAGTAGCCGTAATGAACTTTCAGATGGGTTATAAATTAGAACTTTTACTTACCAACATCAAAATTAAAAGTTCATATACATTAGATTCATAATGATATAATTCTATTCAGGTTTAGATCCGTGTTACTACAAAAATGATGTTCATTTGGTAACTTTTTTTAGATTTTTTTTCTGTCCGTTTGAATCAGTTTGACCATTTCGGTTATGGATTATTAGAGAAAAAGTTTCTTCTTGGTTTGATTATTTTCCAACACGGTTTCTGTTCGGTTTAATATAGTTGAATTGTGCATTCCCATAAAATATGTGTGTGCAAAATGTACCCCTTTATTTTTTGCATCGAACACGTGTACTTGGGGGTGTATTTTGTGATTTTTGTGTTCGTTTGTAATTGGGCAAGTAATTTGGACTTGTATTACTCTCTTGCCCTTTGGGCATCGATAAAAAACGAAAGGTTGACACTTCTTTCCAAGAGAGAGCAAATTTCATCTCCCACGGCAACACGGCGAAGCTAGCCAAGACCTACGGTAACACCACTCTCGCTAAGTTCTGTAGCACGATCACGGCAAATGAAAAACGGCACGAGATGGTATACTCGAATCATCGAGAAGCTCTTTAAGATCGATCCGGATGGGACAGTACAAGCGCTAGCGAGTATGATGAGGAAGCCAATCACGATACCGGCTCATCTGATGCACGATGGTCGCGACAATCTGTTCCATCACTATGATGCTGTGGTGCAGAGAATCGGAGTTTATACAGACAGATTATGCCGGATTTTTTTGTGTTTTTATTGCAGCAGTGGGAGGTGGATAAATTAGGATTGGGTCTGTCCGGCGAAGGAAGGAGAGCACATGATTATTTGTGCACCTTGCCACAGAGGATCATGCGGTTAGAGGAAAGGGCGAACACGGTTTTAGGTAATTAACCGGCGATTTTTCTTAAACCACACTCGCCGCAGATAAAAATCGGATTGCCGCCTAATTGAACCGATCACACCAAACTCGCCACGGAGACCCATCGCCTACCGATTTCCCGGCCTCCGAATTGGCCGTGCGGCCGAGTTTTTGAACACTGGTATTATCTAGTGTGACATTTTTTATTTTACCATATAAGAAAATAAAGTAATACCTTCTATGTGTCTATCTCTCCTTCTTAGTTCTCCCCTTCCTCCTCATCTTCTTTCTGATATAAGACTCGGTGTGAGTCTTAAAGGCAGGCGGAAGATGGGATCTAGAGGCTGGCTTTCACGCTCTCTCTTCTAGATCAAGGGATGGACGGTGATAGAACAAGGCTTGCTCGCACAAGACTTGAGCCGAACGGTATCGAACAAGCTGGCTTTCACGCTCTCTCTTGTTGGACGATCTGAGGGGAAGTGTAGGTGGATCGAATGGCACCACAGAGGGATGGAGATTCTCTGATACTGCACAAGCACTTGGCCTTGGTGAATCACACACGCAAGAACACAAGTACGATTCTAAGCAAGCGGCGGCCGCTAGGTTTAGAAGAAAGTTCGTCTCTTTATTGATAATCAAAAGGTAACCAAAAATACAACTGCTGCAGGGGAGCTTTATAGGAGAGCTCGTCAGCTAGCCCTAAGGCCGAAATATAAAGCAAAACGACAACAAAACAAAAGACAAAAGAAACAAAACGCAAAAAGGAAAAATACATCAAAATGGAAAGTTCATTAACGAAAAAAGAAATAAAAGAACTAAGCCTAATCTTCGTGGCCTTCTTTTGGGGTTCGAACCTTGGTCTCTGGGACGTGCTAAGAACCACTGGGACAAGTCAGATTAGTTGGACAAATTGTATAAAACGTGTATACCTGGTTTTGGCGCGCTATGTCCAGAAATGTTTCCTTGGTGGTTGTGTCTAGTCCTGGTCCGTTCCATGCTGGCTTCTTGATGATTCCATCTTCATGATGTCCAGTGAAGTCGAGCTGGTAGCAATCTTCAAGTTCCTTCCCGTGGTTAGCTCTCAAAACGTCTTCTTGCTCCATTTGCTCTCTCTCGGCTTCAAGGCTTGTATCCGCGGAATCTTGAGGCTAAGATGTAATCTCCAAGAGATTCTTGTTGTAATGGACTCAATTACCTGTCAAATAATCAAACATACCTTGGTATGGACGAGGCTGGTCATCTTTGAGGCTTAGCCTTGCAAATTCCTCCAAGATGTCTATATCGGGCGCGTTGGAGCTATCTTTGAGGCCGGCTCGTGGTGATGGATTTCTGAACGTGTCTCCTAGCTCCATTGTGTTGAGGAGGGTCTCCACAGCTACATTGAACCCTTCCCTAAGCCTCCTGGTCTTAGACCGTGTCATTGGTGAAGACTTGACCGTCGGTACTAGCTCGTTGGTCTCGGCTAGGTCGATGTCCTCATCATTCCCTCTCTCTTCAGAAGGTTTTGTCCTCAAAACGGTTTCATCTGCATCATAAGGAGATAGATCAGCAACATTAAAGCTATGGGAAATGTTAAACTCACCTGGCAGCTCAAAGCGGTATGCATTGTCATTGATCTTCTCTAGCACTTTGAATGGACCGTCTCCTCTCGGTGCAAGCTTGGAACTCCTTTGACGTGGGAACCTTTCTGGTCTCATGTGTAGCCAGACCCACTCTCCTGGTTCGAATGTCAATGCCTTGCGTCCCTTATCTGCTTGCTTCTTGTATCCCTCGGTTTTCTTTAGGATATTCTCTCTGGCTTTCTCATGGAGTTTCTTTACAAACGGAAAATAAAACTAAGCCTATTCTGCGTGGCCTTCTTCTGGGGCTCGAACCTTGGTCTCTTGGATGGGCTAAGAACCGCTGGGACAAGTCAGATTAGTTGTACAAATTGTATAAATTGAGTATACCTGGTTTTGGCGCGCAATGGCTGGAAATGCTTTCTTGGCGGTCATGTCCGGTCCTTGGCCGTTCCATGCTGGCTTCTTGGTGATTCCATCTTCTTGATGTCCAGTGAAGTCAAGCTGATAGCAATCTTCAAGTGTCTTCCCGTGGTTAGCTCCCAAAACGTCTTCTTGTTCCATTTGCTCTCTCTCGGCTTCAAGACTTGTATCCGCGGCATCTTGAGGCTCAGGTGTGATCTCCGTGAGATTCTTGTTGTCCTGGACTCCATTTCCTGTCAAATAATCATACATACCTTGGTGTGTACGAAGATGGTCGTCTTTGAGGCTCAGCTTTGCGAAATCCTCCAATATGTCCATTTCGGGTGCAACGGGGTCATCTTTGAGGTTGGTGCGTGGCGGCGGGGTTGTGAATGCGGCTCCGAGTTCCATGCTGTTCAAGAGGGTCTCCACAGCTGTATTGAACCCTTCCCTAAGCCCTTTCCTAAGCCTCCTGGTCTTGGACCGTGTCATTGGCGTGGAGTTGACCCTCGGTACACGCTCGGTGCTCTCGGATGGGTCGATGTCCTCATCATTCCCTCCCTCTTCTGAAGGTTTTGCCCTCAAAACTGTCTCTTCTGCATCATAAGGTGAAAGATCAGCAACATTAAAGCTATGGGAAATGTTAAACTCACCTGGCAGCTCCAAGCGGTATGCATTGTCATTGATCTTTTCTAGCACTTTGAATGGGCCGTCTCCTCTTGGTGCAAGCTTGGAACTCCTTTGACATGGGAAACTCTCTGGTCTCATGTGTAGCCAGACCCACTCTCCTGGTTCGAATGTCAAGGACTTGCGTCCCTTATCAGCTTGCTTCTTGTATCCCTCAGTCTTCTTTAAAATGTTTTCTCTTGCCTTCTCATGGAGTTTCTTAATAAATTCTCCCTTCCTAATACCATCTAAGTTAACTTGCTCAACTTGGGGAATTGGCGAGAGATCAAGAGGGGTTAGTAGATTAAAACCATAAACTACTTCAAATGGAGACATCTTAGTAGCAGAATGAGTGGCATGATTATAAGCAAATTCAATGAATGGCAAACAATCTAACCAAGTTTTTAAATTTCTACCAAGTGTAACTCTAAGTAAGGCAGAGAGTGTACGGTTTACCACTTCAGTTTGTCCATCCGTTTGTGGATGACAAGTTGTAGAGAATAGAAGCTTAGTACCAAGCTTTCTCCACAAGGTTCTCCAAAAGTGGCTTAGGAACTTCGTGTCTCGGTCAGAGACAATGGTCCTCGGTATTCCATGCAAGCGTACCACTTCTTTAAAGAACAGATTGGCCGTTTGCGTAGCATCATTGGTTTTGTCACACGGTATAAAGTGTGCCATCTTTGAAAACCGATCCACAACAACAAAGATAGAATCCTTGTGTCTGATCTTAGGCAAACCTAGTACGAAATCCATAGAAATATCCACCCATGGTGCGTTAGGAATAGGTAAAGGTAAGTAAAGTCCATGAGGATGTAACCTGGATTTGGCCTTATGACAAGTAACACATCTGGCGCAGTGCCTCTCTACATCTTTCTTTAGATGCGGCCAATAGAAATGATCAAATACCACTGCCAATGTCTTGTCCACGCCGAAGTGACCCATTAGACCTCCACCGTGTGCTTCCTTGAGTATTAAATCTCTCATTGAACTCTGAGGGATGCACAAGCGTTTGTCCTTGAAGAGAAACCCATCGAGTAAGTAGAATGAGCTGAAAGCTCCTTTACCGCATGATTGATAAGCTTCTCCTAACTCTGGATCATCTTTATACAGCTCCTTTAGATGCTCAAAACCCAGCACCTTTGCTTCCATGGTAGTGATCAGTGCGTGTCTCCTTGAAAGTGCATCGGCTACCACGTTTTCTTTCCCTTTCTTGTACTTGATTACATACGGGAACGTCTCTATAAACTCTAACCACTTAGCATGCCTCCTCTTGAGTGAAGTCTGTCCTCTCAAATGCTTAAGGGTCTCGTGATCAGTATGGATAATGAACTCCTTGGACAGCAAGTAATGCTGCCAAGTCTCTAATGCCCGAACCAAGGCATAGAGTTCTTTATCATACGTAGGGTAGTTTAGAGTAGCCCCACTGAGCTTTTCACTAAAGAACGCTACTGACCTCATACTCTGATGTAGCACAGCTCCAATCCCTAGACCAGATGCATCACACTCCACTTCGAACATCTCATCAAAGTCTGGTAAGGCTAGAACCAGGGCTTGCGTGAGCCTCTCTTTTAACGTATTGAAAGCTGTTTCTTGAGCTGATCCCCATGAGAATGGTGTATTCTTCTTGATAACAGCCGTGAGTGGTGCAGCTACAGTGCTGAAGTCCTTCACAAATCGCCTATAGAAACTTGCTAGGCCGTGAAAGCTTCTTACATGGCCGATTGTAGTCGGTGTAGGCCATTCTCTGATCGCTTTGATCTTCTCCTCATCTACTTGTAGTCCCTGTTCACTCACTACAAAGCCTAAGAACACAAGCTGATTAGTACAGAAGGTGCACTTCTTAAGGTTAGCATAAAGGCCTTCCTTGCGAAGTGATTTAAGCACTAGTTCGAGATGCTTGAGATGATCAGTTAAGTTCTTGCTATATATAAGTATGTCATCAAAATAAACTACTACGAATTTACTTATATAAGAACGCAAAACCTGGTTCATAAGGCGCATGAATGTACTTGGGGCATTGGTCAGGCCGAACGGCATGACAAGCCACTCGTACAAGCCTTGCTTGGTCTTGAATGCGGTTTTCCATTCATCTCCTTCACGCATTCGGACCTGATGGTATCCACTCTTGAGGTCGACCTTTGAGAAGACTGTGCTCGTCCAGAATGTCATCTAGACGCGGTATGGGGTGGCGGTATTTGATGGTGATGTTGTTTATAGCTCGGCAGTCCACGCACATCCTCCATGTACCGTTTTTCTTTGGAACTAGAAGCACAGGCACGGCACAGGGGCTGAGACTCTCTCGGATATAGCCCTTGTCCATCAAGTCCCTCACTTGCTTCTCTAGCTCCTTAGTTTCCTCCGGATTCATCCTATAAGCTGGTTTGTTGGGTAAGGCAGAACCGGGAACAAGGTCTATTTGGTGCTCTATGCCTCGGATTGGTGGCAATCCAGATGGTATCTCTTCAGGAAACACGTCCTTGAACTTGTTTAGAACAGCTATGACCTCGGCAGGAAGCTCTAACTCAATTGTTCCTGAGCTTAGACATTCTTTAAACAGCATTAGTAGCACGGTGCCCTTTGTATATAGGGTCTTATGAATTGTATTTGTAGATAAGTATAGAATAGACTTACTTACCTCGGTTTCCTTGCTCATTCGGACTTGTAACTCATGAACCTCAGATGGAGTGAGAGGCGCAAGGTTATACTTCTTGTCCTTAAACGTGAATGAGTAGTGATTGGTGCGGCCATGGTGGTGAGAAGCTCGGTCAAATTGCCACGGCCTTCCCAGCAGAATGTGCCCAGCTTGCATTGGGACCACGTCACAAGTGACTTGGTCTTGATACTTGCCCACGCTGAATGGCACAGAAACTTGCTCCACGATCTTGAGCTCCGTTTGATCGTTTAGCCACCTTAGCTTGTATGGCCTCGGATGCTTAGTCCTCTCAAGGCCTAGCTTATCCACCATAAACTTGCTAGCCACGTTAGTACAAGAACCACCATCTATAATCAAGTTACATACCTTTCCCTTGATGGTACATCTCGTGTGGAAGATGTTTTCTCTTTGTACTTTCTCTTCGGGGTTGGTGAGAACGCTTAGTACTCGTCTGGTCACTAGCATCTCGCCGGTGTCAGGGTACTGAATGTCATCACTATGATCACTAGCATCATCCTCTTGCTCATCTTGAGACTCGTAGTCTCCACTAGGCGTGAGGATCATCACTCTCTGGTTCGGACATTCTCTTGCCATGTGCCCTCTGCCTTGACACTTAAAACACGTTATGTCACGAGTCCTTTGATTAGTACTAGGGAACTTACCTTGCTCTGGTCGGTTGAACTTAGGAGCCTCGGTGTTCTTTCCCTTGAACCTGGAATCAATCTCCACGGCTTTCCCTTTGTCTAGAGGTCTAGAACTAGTTGATGCCCACGGTTGAGTTGATTTATTGCGGCTGGTGAGAGATGTCTTGCGTTTGATCTGGTGTTCCACTTGCACAGAAAGATGCAATAGCTCATGCATCCCACTGTATTGGAGTCTCTCCACCTTTCTTGCAATCCTCTCTTGCAAGCCGTCAATGAATTGAGCCATCAAGGCCTCCTCAGAATCTTCTAACTCTAATGAGTTCATCAGCTTCTCAAACTCCTCAAAGTATTCATCAACGCTCCTGGTTCCCTGAGATAACTTACGAAAACGTTTCTGTAAGTCTCTATGATAATGTTCAGGGACATACCTTTGCCTTAGGAGGAACTTCATGTCACTCCAATTAGTTATTGGACCAAAACATTGTCTTCTTCTCACGGCTACGCTTCTGTCCCACCATGCAAGTGCATTCTCCGTGAGGTTTGCTGCAGCTACAGCTACTCTCTTGCGCTCCACGTATCCATAGCACTCAAAGATGTGCTCTAGACGTCTCTCCCAATCCAGATATACTTCTGGATTTGATTTTCCTGCAAAAGTAGGAGGGGTTAGTTTAAGCTCATGGTTTTGTTCACGGAATTCTACTTCCCTTGCTGGATGTCTTCTTAGAGGATCTTGTCTCCTCTGGTTTCGGTGAATGAGAGGGTCCTGGACATCATCCTCCAAGTCCGGCATCTCTTCTTGGCCGTTCTGTTGTAGAGGCTCTCCTCTGATCGGAGCTCTCCTTGGTGGTGGAGCCTCCATTCGGTCAATCCTTTCGCCAAACTCTTGTCGCATGGTGCCCATCTGTTGGCCCATGTTTCTCAACTCTTCCCTCATTGCTGCCATCATTTGCAGCACGACATCTTGGGGAACTCCTTCTCCGTCCGTCATGCTGTCTTGTTATTGCTAAACCTTGCAAGACTTAACAAGCAGATCAAAGCACCACGGCAAACAAAAACTCAACAAGACAGAAACGACTAGCCTACTTAAACAATCAAACGGATGCAACAATTGTCTAAACAAACTAATCCAACACACTAAAACTCAAAACGAAACCTTTTTATGCTTTTCTGATTAATGCTAAACGAAGCAAGACAAAACAGAAACAAAGAAACTAGCAAACTAAACAAACGTAAATTCTTTTGGTTTTTAGGTTTTAATGAAAACAAGAAACAGATCCGCAAGTAATCTAAGACTATTCTTTTGGGATTTTCTTTTATAACTAAACAGAAACTAAGCAACCTAGATAAACAAGCAAACACGATTTTTATGGGTTTTCTTTTTGTGAAACAGAGCAGAAACAGAAAGCTAATAAAACAGAAACAAGGAATCGTAAAGGATAGGGGTAAGAAAAACCAAAGGTAGAACCTTTGGCTCTGATACCAGATGATATAAGACTCGGTGTGAGTCTTAAAGGCAGGCGGAAGATGGGATCTAGAGGCTGGCTTTCACGCTCTCTCTTCTAGATCAAGGGATGGACGGTGACAGAACAAGGCTTGCTCGCACAAGACTTGAGCCGAACGGTGTCGAACAAGCTGGCTTTCACGCTCTCTCTTGTTGGACGGTTTAATGGGGAAGTGAAGGTGGATCGAAGGGCACCACAGAGGGATGAGGGATCTCTGATACTGCACAAACACTTGGCCTTGGTGAATCACACACACAAGGGCAAGAGCAAACAAGACAAGCGGCGGCTGCGGCTAGGTCTTAGAAGAACTGCGTTATTTTATTGATGATAAAGGGTAACCAAAGATACAATGCTGCAGGGGAGCTTTATAAACAGCTCGTCAGCTAGCCCTAAGGCCGAAAACATAAAGCAAAACGACAATACATGAAAAGCTAAAAGAAACAAAACGCAAAAAGGCAAAAATACATGAAAATGGAAAGTTCTCTTAAACTAAAAAGAAAATAAAACTAAGCCTATTCTGCGTGGCCTTCTTCTGGGGCTCGAACCTTGGTCTCTTGGATGGGCTAAGAACCACTGGGACAAGTCAGATTAGTTGGACAAATTGTATAAAACGTGTATACCTGGTTTTGGCGCGCGATGTCCGGAAATGCTTCCTTGGTGGTTGTGTCTAGTCCTGGTCCGTTCCATGCTGGCTTCTTGATGATTCCATCTTCATGATGTCCAGTGAAGTCGAGCTGGTAGCAATCTTCAAGTTCCTTCCCGTGGTTAGCTCTCAAAACGTCTTCTTGCTCCATTTGCTCTCTCTCGGCTTCAAGGCTTGTTTCCGCGGTATCTTGAGGCTGAGATGTGATCTCCACGAGATTCTTGTTGTATTGGACTCTATTACCTGTCAAGTAATCAGTCATACCTTGGTTTGGTCGAGGCTGGTCATCTTTGAGGCTCAGCCTTGCAAATTCCTCCAAGATGTCTATATCGGGCGCGTTGGAGCTATCTTTGAGGCCGGCTCGTGGTGATGGATTTCTGAACGTGTCTCCCAGCTCCATTGTGTTGAGGAGGGTCTCCACAGCTACATTGAACCCTTCCCTAAGCCTCCTGGTCTTAGACCGTGTCATTGGTGAAGACTTGACCGTCGGTACTAGCTCGTTGGTCTCGGCTAGGTCGATGTCCTCATCATTCCCTCTCTCTTCAGAAGGTTTTGTCCTCAAAACGGTTTCATCTGCATCATAAGGAGATAGATCAGCAACATTAAAGCTATGGGAAATGTTAAACTCACCTGGCAGCTCCAAGCGGTATGCATTGTCATTGATCTTCTCTAGCACTTTGAATGGACCGTCTCCTCTCGGTGCAAGCTTGGAACTCCTTTGACGTGGGAACCTTTCTGGTCTCATGTGTAGCCAGACCCACTCTCCTGGTTCGAATGTCAATGCCTTGCGTCCCTTATCTGCTTGCTTCTTGTATCCCTCGGTTTTCTTTAGGATATTCTCTCTGGCTTTCTCATGGAGTTTCTTTACAAACTCGCCTTTCCTAATACCATCTAAGTTAACTTGCTCAACTTGGGGAATTGGCGAGAGATCAAGAGGGGTTAGTGGATTAAAACCATAAACTACTTCAAATGGAGACATCTTAGTAGCAGAATGAGTGGCATGATTATAAGCAAATTCAATGAATGGCAAACAATCTAACCAAGTTTTTAAATTTCTACCAAGTGTAACTCTAAGTAAGGCAGAGAGTGTACGGTTTACCACTTCAGTTTGTCCATCCGTTTGTGGATGACAAGTTGTAGAGAATAGAAGCTTAGTACCAAGCTTTCTCCACAAGGTTCTCCAAAAGTGGCTTAGGAACTTCGTGTCTCGGTCAGAGACAATGGTCCTCGGTATTCCATGCAAGCGTACCACTTCTTTAAAGAACAGATCGGCCGTTTGCGTAGCATCATTGGTTTTGTCACACGGTATAAAGTGTGCCATCTTTGAAAACCGATCCACAACAACAAAGATAGAATCCTTGTGTCTGATCTTAGGCAAACCTAGCACGAAATCCATAGAAATATCCACCCATGGTGCGTTAGGAATAGGTAAAGGTAAGTAAAGTCCATGAGGATGTAACCTGGATTTGGCCTTATGACAAGTAACACATCTGGCGCAGTGCCTCTCTACATCTTTCTTTAGATGCGGCCAATAGAAATGATCAAATACCACTGCCAATGTCTTGTCCACGCCGAAGTGACCCATTAGACCTCCACCGTGTGCTTCCTTGAGTATTAAATCTCTCATTGAACTCTGAGGGATGCACAAGCGTTTGTCCTTGAAGAGAAACCCATCGTGTAAGTAGAATGAGCTGAAAGCTCCTTTACCGCAGGATTGATAAGCTTCTCCTAACTCTGGATCATCTTTATACAGCTCCTTTAAATGCTCAAAGCCCAGCACCTTTGCTTCCATGGTAGTGATCAGTGCGTGTCTCCTTGAAAGTGCATCGGCTACCACGTTTTCTTTCCCTTTCTTGTACTTGATTACATACGGGAACGTCTCTATAAACTCTAACCACTTAGCATGCCTCCTCTTGAGTGAAGTCTGTCCTCTCAAATGCTTAAGGGTCTCGTGATCAGTATGGATAATGAACTCCTTGGACAGCAAGTAATGCTGCCAAGTCTCTAATGCCCGAACCAAGGCATAGAGTTCTTTATCATACGTAGGGTAGTTTAGTGTAGCCCCACTGAGCTTTTCACTAAAGAACGCTACTGGCCTCTTCCTCTGATGTAGCACAGCTCCAATCCCTAGACCAGATGCATCACACTCCACTTCGAACATCTCATCAAAGTCTGGTAAGGCTAGAACCGGGGCTTGCGTGAGCCTCTCTTTTAGCGTATTGAAAGCTGTTTCTTGAGCTGATCCCCATGAGAATGGTGTATTCTTCTTGATAACAGCCGTGAGTGGTGCAGCTACTGTGCTGAAGTCCTTCACAAATCGCCTATAGAAACTTGCTAGGCCGTGAAAGCTTCTTACATGGCCGATTGTAGTCGGTGTAGGCCATTCTCTGATCGCTTTGATCTTCTCCTCATCTACTTGTAGTCCCTGTTCACTCACTACAAAGCCTAAGAACACAAGCTGATTAGTACAGAAGGTGCACTTCTTAAGGTTAGCATAAAGGCCTTCCTTGCGAAGTGATTTAAGCACTAGTTCGAGATGCTTGAGATGATCAGTTAAGTTCTTGCTGTATATAAGTATGTCATCAAAATAAACTACTACGAATTTACTTATATAAGAACGCAGAACCTGGTTCATAAGGCGCATGAATGTACTTGGGGCATTGGTCAGGCCGAACGGCATGACAAGCCACTCGTACAAGCCTTGCTTGGTCTTGAATGCGGTTTTCCATTCATCTCCTTCACGCATTCGGACCTGATGGTATCCACTCTTGAGGTCGACCTTTGAGAAGACTGTGGATCCACTTAGCTCGTCCAGCATGTCATCTAGACGCGGTATGGGGTGGCGGTATTTGATGGTGATGTTGTTTATAGCTCGGCAGTCCACGCACATCCTCCATGTACCGTCTTTCTTGGGAACTAGAAGCACAGGCACGGCACAGGGGCTGAGACTCTCTCGGATATAGCCTTTGTCCATCAAATCTCTCACTTGCTTCTCTAGTTCCTTAGTTTCCTCCGGATTCATCCTATATGCTGGTTTGTTGGGTAAGGCAGAACCGGGAACAAGGTCTATTTGGTGCTCTATGCCTCGGATTGGTGGCAATCCAGATGGTATCTCTTCAGGAAACACGTCCTTGAACTTGTTTAGAACAGCTATGACCTCGGCAGGAAGCTCTAACTCAATGGTTCCTGAACTTAGACATTCTTTGAATAGCATTAGTAGCACGGTGCCCTTTGTATATAGGGTCTTATGAATTGTATTTGTAGATAAGTATAGACTAGACTTACTTACCTCGGTTTCCTTGCTCATTCGGACTTGTAACTCATGTACCTCAGATGGAGTGAGAGGCGCAAGGTTATACTTCTTGTCCTTAAACGTGAATGAGTAGTGATTGGTGCGGCCATGGTGGTGAGAAGCTCGGTCAAATTGCCACGGCCTTCCCAGCAGAATGTGCCCAGCTTGCATTGGTACTACGTCACAAGTAACTTGGTCTTGATACTTGCCCACGCTGAATGGCACAGAAACTTGCTCCACGATCTTTAACTCCGTTTGATCGTTCAGCCACCGTAGCTTGTATGGTCTCGGATGCTTAGTCTTTTCAAGTCCTAGCTTATCCACCATATACTTGCTAGCCACGTTAGTACAAGAACCACCATCTATAATCAAGTTACATACCTTTCCCTTGATGGTACATCTTGTGTGAAAGATGTTTTCTCTTTGTACTTTCTCTTCGGGGTTGATGAGAACACTTAGTACTCGTCTGGTCACTAGCATCTCGCCGGTGTCAGGGTACTGAATGTCGTCACTATGATCACTAGCATCATCCTCTTGCTCATCTTGAGACTCGTAGTCTCCACTAGGCGTGAGGATCATCACTCTCTGGTTCGGACATTCCCTTGCCATGTGCCCTCTGCCTTGACACTTAAAACAAGTTATGTCACGAGTCCTTTGATTAGTACTAGGGAACTTACCTTGCTCTGGTCGGTTGAACTTAGGAGCCTCGGTGTTCTTTCCCTTGAACCTGGAATCAATCTCCACGGCTTTCCCTTTGTCTAGAGGTCTAGAACTATTTGATGCCCACGGTTGAGTTGATTTGTTGCGGCTGGTGAGAGATGTCTTGCGTTTGATCTGGTGCTCCACTTGCACAGAAAGATGCAATAGCTCATGCATCCCACTGTATTGGAGTCTCTCCACCTTTCTTGCAATCCTCTCTTGCAAGCCGTCAATGAATTGAGCCATCAAGGCCTCCTCAGATTCTTCTAACTCTAATGAGTTCATCAGCTTCTCAAACTCCTCAAAGTACTCATCAACGCTCCTGGTTCCCTGAGACAGCTTACGAAAACGTTTCTGTAAGTCTCTATGGTAATGTTCAGGGACATACCTTTGCCTTAGGAGGAACTTCATGTCACTCCAATTAGTTACTGGACCAAAACGTTGTCTTCTTCTCTCGGCTACGCTTCTGTCCCACCATGCAAGTGCATTCTCCGTGAGGTTTGCTGCAGCTACAGCCACTCTCTTGCGCTCCACGTATCCATAACACTCAAAGATGTGCTCTAGACGTCTCTCCCAATCCAGATATACTTCTGGATTTGATTTTCCTGCAAAAGTAGGAGGGGTTAGTTTAAGCTCATGGTTTTGTTCACGGAAATCTACTTCCCTTGCTGGATGTCTCCTTAGAGGATCTTGTCTCCTCTGGTTTCGGTGAATGAGAGGGTCCTGGACATCATCCTCCAAGTCCGGCATCTCTTCTTGGCCGTTCTGTTGTAGAGGCTCTCCTCTGATCGGAGCTCTCCTTGGTGGTGGAGCCTCCATTCGGTCAATCCTTTCGCCAAACTCTTGTCGCATGGTGCCCATCTGTTGGCCCATGTTTCTCAACTCTTCCCTCATTGCTGCCATCATTTGCAGCACGGCATCTTGGGGAACTCCTTCTCCATCCGTCATGTTGCACTGGATGTTGTTAGTCCTTGCACAAACTCAGCAAACAGATCAAAATATCACGGCAAACAAGAACTAAAACAAACAGAAAATAACTAGCTTATCTAAACAATCAAGCGGATGCAACAATTGTCTAAACAAACTAATCCAATACACCAAAACTCAAAACGAAACCTTTTTATGCTTTTCTGATTAATGCTAAACGCAGCAAGACAAAACAGAAACAAAGAAACTAGCAAACTAAACAAACGTAACTTCTTTTGGTTTTTAGGTTTTAATGAAAACAAGAAACAGATCCGCAAGTAATCTAAAACTATTCTTTTGGGGTTTTCTTTTATAACTAAACAGAAACTAAGCAACCTAGATAAACAAGCAAACACGATTTTTATGGGTTTTCTTTTTGTGAAACAAAGCAGAAACAGAAAGCTAATAAAACAGAAACAAGGAATCGTAAAGGATAGGGGTAAGAAAAACCAAAGGTAGAACCTTTGGCTCTGATACCAGATGATATAAGACTCGGTATGAGTCTTAAAGGCAGGCGGAAGATGGGATCTAGAGGCTGGCTTTCACGCTCTCTCTTCTAGATCAATGGATGGTGACGGTAGAACAAAGGCTTGAATCCACAAGTCTTTGAGCCGAACGGTGTCAAACAAGCTGGCTTTCACGCTCTCTCTTGTTGGACGGTTTAATGGGGAAGTGAAGGTGGATCGAAGGGCACCACAGAGGGATGAGGGATCTCTGATACTGCACAAACACTTGGCCTTGGTGAATCACACACACAAGGGCAAGAGCAAACAAGACAAGCGGCGGCTGCGGCTAGGTCTTAGAAGAACTGCGTTATTTTATTGATGATAAAGGGTAACCAAAGATACAATGCTGCAGGGGAGCTTTATAAACAGCTCGTCAGCTAGCCCTAAGGCCGAAAACATAAAGCAAAACGACAATACATGAAAAGCTAAAAGAAACAAAACGCAAAAAGGCAAAAATACATGAAAATGGAAAGTTCTCTTAAACTAAAAAGAAAATAAAACTAAGCCTATTCTGCGTGGCCTTCTTCTGGGGCTCGAACCTTGGTCTCTTGGATGGGCTAAGAACCACTGGGACAAGTCAGATTAGTTGGACAAATTGTATAAAACGTGTATACCTGGTTTTGGCGCGCGATGTCCGGAAATGCTTCCTTGGTGGTTGTGTCTAGTCCTGGTCCGTTCCATGCTGGCTTCTTGATGATTCCATCTTCATGATGTCCAGTGAAGTCGAGCTGGTAGCAATCTTCAAGTTCCTTCCCGTGGTTAGCTCTCAAAACGTCTTCTTGCTCCATTTGCTCTCTCTCGGCTTCAAGGCTTGTTTCCGCGGTATCTTGAGGCTGAGATGTGATCTCCACGAGATTCTTGTTGTATTGGACTCTATTACCTGTCAAGTAATCAGTCATACCTTGGTTTGGTCGAGGCTGGTCATCTTTGAGGCTCAGCCTTGCAAATTCCTCCAAGATGTCTATATCGGGCGCGTTGGAGCTATCTTTGAGGCCGGCTCGTGGTGATGGATTTCTGAACGTGTCTCCCAGCTCCATTGTGTTGAGGAGGGTCTCCACAGCTACATTGAACCCTTCCCTAAGCCTCCTGGTCTTAGACCGTGTCATTGGTGAAGACTTGACCGTCGGTACTAGCTCGTTGGTCTCGGCTAGGTCGATGTCCTCATCATTCCCTCTCTCTTCAGAAGGTTTTGTCCTCAAAACGGTTTCATCTGCATCATAAGGAGATAGATCAGCAACATTAAAGCTATGGGAAATGTTAAACTCACCTGGCAGCTCCAAGCGGTATGCATTGTCATTGATCTTCTCTAGCACTTTGAATGGACCGTCTCCTCTCGGTGCAAGCTTGGAACTCCTTTGACGTGGGAACCTTTCTGGTCTCATGTGTAGCCAGACCCACTCTCCTGGTTCGAATGTCAATGCCTTGCGTCCCTTATCTGCTTGCTTCTTGTATCCCTCGGTTTTCTTTAGGATATTCTCTCTGGCTTTCTCATGGAGTTTCTTTACAAACTCGCCTTTCCTAATACCATCTAAGTTAACTTGCTCAACTTGGGGAATTGGCGAGAGATCAAGAGGGGTTAGTGGATTAAAACCATAAACTACTTCAAATGGAGACATCTTAGTAGCAGAATGAGTGGCATGATTATAAGCAAATTCAATGAATGGCAAACAATCTAACCAAGTTTTTAAATTTCTACCAAGTGTAACTCTAAGTAAGGCAGAGAGTGTACGGTTTACCACTTCAGTTTGTCCATCCGTTTGTGGATGACAAGTTGTAGAGAATAGAAGCTTAGTACCAAGCTTTCTCCACAAGGTTCTCCAAAAGTGGCTTAGGAACTTCGTGTCTCGGTCAGAGACAATGGTCCTCGGTATTCCATGCAAGCGTACCACTTCTTTAAAGAACAGATCGGCCGTTTGCGTAGCATCATTGGTTTTGTCACACGGTATAAAGTGTGCCATCTTTGAAAACCGATCCACAACAACAAAGATAGAATCCTTGTGTCTGATCTTAGGCAAACCTAGCACGAAATCCATAGAAATATCCACCCATGGTGCGTTAGGAATAGGTAAAGGTAAGTAAAGTCCATGAGGATGTAACCTGGATTTGGCCTTATGACAAGTAACACATCTGGCGCAGTGCCTCTCTACATCTTTCTTTAGATGCGGCCAATAGAAATGATCAAATACCACTGCCAATGTCTTGTCCACGCCGAAGTGACCCATTAGACCTCCACCGTGTGCTTCCTTGAGTATTAAATCTCTCATTGAACTCTGAGGGATGCACAAGCGTTTGTCCTTGAAGAGAAACCCATCGTGTAAGTAGAATGAGCTGAAAGCTCCTTTACCGCAGGATTGATAAGCTTCTCCTAACTCTGGATCATCTTTATACAGCTCCTTTAAATGCTCAAAGCCCAGCACCTTTGCTTCCATGGTAGTGATCAGTGCGTGTCTCCTTGAAAGTGCATCGGCTACCACGTTTTCTTTCCCTTTCTTGTACTTGATTACATACGGGAACGTCTCTATAAACTCTAACCACTTAGCATGCCTCCTCTTGAGTGAAGTCTGTCCTCTCAAATGCTTAAGGGTCTCGTGATCAGTATGGATAATGAACTCCTTGGACAGCAAGTAATGCTGCCAAGTCTCTAATGCCCGAACCAAGGCATAGAGTTCTTTATCATACGTAGGGTAGTTTAGTGTAGCCCCACTGAGCTTTTCACTAAAGAACGCTACTGGCCTCTTCCTCTGATGTAGCACAGCTCCAATCCCTAGACCAGATGCATCACACTCCACTTCGAACATCTCATCAAAGTCTGGTAAGGCTAGAACCGGGGCTTGCGTGAGCCTCTCTTTTAGCGTATTGAAAGCTGTTTCTTGAGCTGATCCCCATGAGAATGGTGTATTCTTCTTGATAACAGCCGTGAGTGGTGCAGCTACTGTGCTGAAGTCCTTCACAAATCGCCTATAGAAACTTGCTAGGCCGTGAAAGCTTCTTACATGGCCGATTGTAGTCGGTGTAGGCCATTCTCTGATCGCTTTGATCTTCTCCTCATCTACTTGTAGTCCCTGTTCACTCACTACAAAGCCTAAGAACACAAGCTGATTAGTACAGAAGGTGCACTTCTTAAGGTTAGCATAAAGGCCTTCCTTGCGAAGTGATTTAAGCACTAGTTCGAGATGCTTGAGATGATCAGTTAAGTTCTTGCTGTATATAAGTATGTCATCAAAATAAACTACTACGAATTTACTTATATAAGAACGCAGAACCTGGTTCATAAGGCGCATGAATGTACTTGGGGCATTGGTCAGGCCGAACGGCATGACAAGCCACTCGTACAAGCCTTGCTTGGTCTTGAATGCGGTTTTCCATTCATCTCCTTCACGCATTCGGACCTGATGGTATCCACTCTTGAGGTCGACCTTTGAGAAGACTGTGGATCCACTTAGCTCGTCCAGCATGTCATCTAGACGCGGTATGGGGTGGCGGTATTTGATGGTGATGTTGTTTATAGCTCGGCAGTCCACGCACATCCTCCATGTACCGTCTTTCTTGGGAACTAGAAGCACAGGCACGGCACAGGGGCTGAGACTCTCTCGGATATAGCCTTTGTCCATCAAATCTCTCACTTGCTTCTCTAGTTCCTTAGTTTCCTCCGGATTCATCCTATATGCTGGTTTGTTGGGTAAGGCAGAACCGGGAACAAGGTCTATTTGGTGCTCTATGCCTCGGATTGGTGGCAATCCAGATGGTATCTCTTCAGGAAACACGTCCTTGAACTTGTTTAGAACAGCTATGACCTCGGCAGGAAGCTCTAACTCAATGGTTCCTGAACTTAGACATTCTTTGAATAGCATTAGTAGCACGGTGCCCTTTGTATATAGGGTCTTATGAATTGTATTTGTAGATAAGTATAGACTAGACTTACTTACCTCGGTTTCCTTGCTCATTCGGACTTGTAACTCATGTACCTCAGATGGAGTGAGAGGCGCAAGGTTATACTTCTTGTCCTTAAACGTGAATGAGTAGTGATTGGTGCGGCCATGGTGGTGAGAAGCTCGGTCAAATTGCCACGGCCTTCCCAGCAGAATGTGCCCAGCTTGCATTGGTACTACGTCACAAGTAACTTGGTCTTGATACTTGCCCACGCTGAATGGCACAGAAACTTGCTCCACGATCTTTAACTCCGTTTGATCGTTCAGCCACCGTAGCTTGTATGGTCTCGGATGCTTAGTCTTTTCAAGTCCTAGCTTATCCACCATATACTTGCTAGCCACGTTAGTACAAGAACCACCATCTATAATCAAGTTACATACCTTTCCCTTGATGGTACATCTTGTGTGAAAGATGTTTTCTCTTTGTACTTTCTCTTCGGGGTTGATGAGAACACTTAGTACTCGTCTGGTCACTAGCATCTCGCCGGTGTCAGGGTACTGAATGTCGTCACTATGATCACTAGCATCATCCTCTTGCTCATCTTGAGACTCGTAGTCTCCACTAGGCGTGAGGATCATCACTCTCTGGTTCGGACATTCCCTTGCCATGTGCCCTCTGCCTTGACACTTAAAACAAGTTATGTCACGAGTCCTTTGATTAGTACTAGGGAACTTACCTTGCTCTGGTCGGTTGAACTTAGGAGCCTCGGTGTTCTTTCCCTTGAACCTGGAATCAATCTCCACGGCTTTCCCTTTGTCTAGAGGTCTAGAACTATTTGATGCCCACGGTTGAGTTGATTTGTTGCGGCTGGTGAGAGATGTCTTGCGTTTGATCTGGTGCTCCACTTGCACAGAAAGATGCAATAGCTCATGCATCCCACTGTATTGGAGTCTCTCCACCTTTCTTGCAATCCTCTCTTGCAAGCCGTCAATGAATTGAGCCATCAAGGCCTCCTCAGATTCTTCTAACTCTAATGAGTTCATCAGCTTCTCAAACTCCTCAAAGTACTCATCAACGCTCCTGGTTCCCTGAGACAGCTTACGAAAACGTTTCTGTAAGTCTCTATGGTAATGTTCAGGGACATACCTTTGCCTTAGGAGGAACTTCATGTCACTCCAATTAGTTACTGGACCAAAACGTTGTCTTCTTCTCTCGGCTACGCTTCTGTCCCACCATGCAAGTGCATTCTCCGTGAGGTTTGCTGCAGCTACAGCCACTCTCTTGCGCTCCACGTATCCATAACACTCAAAGATGTGCTCTAGACGTCTCTCCCAATCCAGATATACTTCTGGATTTGATTTTCCTGCAAAAGTAGGAGGGGTTAGTTTAAGCTCATGGTTTTGTTCACGGAAATCTACTTCCCTTGCTGGATGTCTCCTTAGAGGATCTTGTCTCCTCTGGTTTCGGTGAATGAGAGGGTCCTGGACATCATCCTCCAAGTCCGGCATCTCTTCTTGGCCGTTCTGTTGTAGAGGCTCTCCTCTGATCGGAGCTCTCCTTGGTGGTGGAGCCTCCATTCGGTCAATCCTTTCGCCAAACTCTTGTCGCATGGTGCCCATCTGTTGGCCCATGTTTCTCAACTCTTCCCTCATTGCTGCCATCATTTGCAGCACGGCATCTTGGGGAACTCCTTCTCCATCCGTCATGTTGCACTGGATGTTGTTAGTCCTTGCACAAACTCAGCAAACAGATCAAAATATCACGGCAAACAAGAACTAAAACAAACAGAAAATAACTAGCTTATCTAAACAATCAAGCGGATGCAACAATTGTCTAAACAAACTAATCCAATACACCAAAACTCAAAACGAAACCTTTTTATGCTTTTCTGATTAATGCTAAACGCAGCAAGACAAAACAGAAACAAAGAAACTAGCAAACTAAACAAACGTAACTTCTTTTGGTTTTTAGGTTTTAATGAAAACAAGAAACAGATCCGCAAGTAATCTAAAACTATTCTTTTGGGGTTTTCTTTTATAACTAAACAGAAACTAAGCAACCTAGATAAACAAGCAAACACGATTTTTATGGGTTTTCTTTTTGTGAAACAAAGCAGAAACAGAAAGCTAATAAAACAGAAACAAGGAATCGTAAAGGATAGGGGTAAGAAAAACCAAAGGTAGAACCTTTGGCTCTGATACCAGATGATATAAGACTCGGTATGAGTCTTAAAGGCAGGCGGAAGATGGGATCTAGAGGCTGGCTTTCACGCTCTCTCTTCTAGATCAATGGATGGTGACGGTAGAACAAAGGCTTGAATCCACAAGTCTTTGAGCCGAACGGTGTCAAACAAGCTGGCTTTCACGCTCTCTCTTGTTGGACGGTTTAATGGGGAAGTGAAGGTGGATCGAAGGGCACCACAGAGGGATGAGGGATCTCTGATACTGCACAAACACTTGGCCTTGGTGAATCACACACACAAGGGCAAGAGCAAACAAGACAAGCGGCGGCTGCGGCTAGGTCTTAGAAGAACTGCGTTATTTTATTGATGATAAAGGGTAACCAAAGATACAATGCTGCAGGGGAGCTTTATAAACAGCTCGTCAGCTAGCCCTAAGGCCGAAAACATAAAGCAAAACGACAATACATGAAAAGCTAAAAGAAACAAAACGCAAAAAGGCAAAAATACATGAAAATGGAAAGTTCTCTTAAACTAAAAAGAAAATAAAACTAAGCCTATTCTGCGTGGCCTTCTTCTGGGGCTCGAACCTTGGTCTCTTGGATGGGCTAAGAACCACTGGGACAAGTCAGATTAGTTGGACAAATTGTATAAAACGTGTATACCTGGTTTTGGCGCGCGATGTCCGGAAATGCTTCCTTGGTGGTTGTGTCTAGTCCTGGTCCGTTCCATGCTGGCTTCTTGATGATTCCATCTTCATGATGTCCAGTGAAGTCGAGCTGGTAGCAATCTTCAAGTTCCTTCCCGTGGTTAGCTCTCAAAACGTCTTCTTGCTCCATTTGCTCTCTCTCGGCTTCAAGGCTTGTTTCCGCGGTATCTTGAGGCTGAGATGTGATCTCCACGAGATTCTTGTTGTATTGGACTCTATTACCTGTCAAGTAATCAGTCATACCTTGGTTTGGTCGAGGCTGGTCATCTTTGAGGCTCAGCCTTGCAAATTCCTCCAAGATGTCTATATCGGGCGCGTTGGAGCTATCTTTGAGGCCGGCTCGTGGTGATGGATTTCTGAACGTGTCTCCCAGCTCCATTGTGTTGAGGAGGGTCTCCACAGCTACATTGAACCCTTCCCTAAGCCTCCTGGTCTTAGACCGTGTCATTGGTGAAGACTTGACCGTCGGTACTAGCTCGTTGGTCTCGGCTAGGTCGATGTCCTCATCATTCCCTCTCTCTTCAGAAGGTTTTGTCCTCAAAACGGTTTCATCTGCATCATAAGGAGATAGATCAGCAACATTAAAGCTATGGGAAATGTTAAACTCACCTGGCAGCTCCAAGCGGTATGCATTGTCATTGATCTTCTCTAGCACTTTGAATGGACCGTCTCCTCTCGGTGCAAGCTTGGAACTCCTTTGACGTGGGAACCTTTCTGGTCTCATGTGTAGCCAGACCCACTCTCCTGGTTCGAATGTCAATGCCTTGCGTCCCTTATCTGCTTGCTTCTTGTATCCCTCGGTTTTCTTTAGGATATTCTCTCTGGCTTTCTCATGGAGTTTCTTTACAAACTCGCCTTTCCTAATACCATCTAAGTTAACTTGCTCAACTTGGGGAATTGGCGAGAGATCAAGAGGGGTTAGTGGATTAAAACCATAAACTACTTCAAATGGAGACATCTTAGTAGCAGAATGAGTGGCATGATTATAAGCAAATTCAATGAATGGCAAACAATCTAACCAAGTTTTTAAATTTCTACCAAGTGTAACTCTAAGTAAGGCAGAGAGTGTACGGTTTACCACTTCAGTTTGTCCATCCGTTTGTGGATGACAAGTTGTAGAGAATAGAAGCTTAGTACCAAGCTTTCTCCACAAGGTTCTCCAAAAGTGGCTTAGGAACTTCGTGTCTCGGTCAGAGACAATGGTCCTCGGTATTCCATGCAAGCGTACCACTTCTTTAAAGAACAGATCGGCCGTTTGCGTAGCATCATTGGTTTTGTCACACGGTATAAAGTGTGCCATCTTTGAAAACCGATCCACAACAACAAAGATAGAATCCTTGTGTCTGATCTTAGGCAAACCTAGCACGAAATCCATAGAAATATCCACCCATGGTGCGTTAGGAATAGGTAAAGGTAAGTAAAGTCCATGAGGATGTAACCTGGATTTGGCCTTATGACAAGTAACACATCTGGCGCAGTGCCTCTCTACATCTTTCTTTAGATGCGGCCAATAGAAATGATCAAATACCACTGCCAATGTCTTGTCCACGCCGAAGTGACCCATTAGACCTCCACCGTGTGCTTCCTTGAGTATTAAATCTCTCATTGAACTCTGAGGGATGCACAAGCGTTTGTCCTTGAAGAGAAACCCATCGTGTAAGTAGAATGAGCTGAAAGCTCCTTTACCGCAGGATTGATAAGCTTCTCCTAACTCTGGATCATCTTTATACAGCTCCTTTAAATGCTCAAAGCCCAGCACCTTTGCTTCCATGGTAGTGATCAGTGCGTGTCTCCTTGAAAGTGCATCGGCTACCACGTTTTCTTTCCCTTTCTTGTACTTGATTACATACGGGAACGTCTCTATAAACTCTAACCACTTAGCATGCCTCCTCTTGAGTGAAGTCTGTCCTCTCAAATGCTTAAGGGTCTCGTGATCAGTATGGATAATGAACTCCTTGGACAGCAAGTAATGCTGCCAAGTCTCTAATGCCCGAACCAAGGCATAGAGTTCTTTATCATACGTAGGGTAGTTTAGTGTAGCCCCACTGAGCTTTTCACTAAAGAACGCTACTGGCCTCTTCCTCTGATGTAGCACAGCTCCAATCCCTAGACCAGATGCATCACACTCCACTTCGAACATCTCATCAAAGTCTGGTAAGGCTAGAACCGGGGCTTGCGTGAGCCTCTCTTTTAGCGTATTGAAAGCTGTTTCTTGAGCTGATCCCCATGAGAATGGTGTATTCTTCTTGATAACAGCCGTGAGTGGTGCAGCTACTGTGCTGAAGTCCTTCACAAATCGCCTATAGAAACTTGCTAGGCCGTGAAAGCTTCTTACATGGCCGATTGTAGTCGGTGTAGGCCATTCTCTGATCGCTTTGATCTTCTCCTCATCTACTTGTAGTCCCTGTTCACTCACTACAAAGCCTAAGAACACAAGCTGATTAGTACAGAAGGTGCACTTCTTAAGGTTAGCATAAAGGCCTTCCTTGCGAAGTGATTTAAGCACTAGTTCGAGATGCTTGAGATGATCAGTTAAGTTCTTGCTGTATATAAGTATGTCATCAAAATAAACTACTACGAATTTACTTATATAAGAACGCAGAACCTGGTTCATAAGGCGCATGAATGTACTTGGGGCATTGGTCAGGCCGAACGGCATGACAAGCCACTCGTACAAGCCTTGCTTGGTCTTGAATGCGGTTTTCCATTCATCTCCTTCACGCATTCGGACCTGATGGTATCCACTCTTGAGGTCGACCTTTGAGAAGACTGTGGATCCACTTAGCTCGTCCAGCATGTCATCTAGACGCGGTATGGGGTGGCGGTATTTGATGGTGATGTTGTTTATAGCTCGGCAGTCCACGCACATCCTCCATGTACCGTCTTTCTTGGGAACTAGAAGCACAGGCACGGCACAGGGGCTGAGACTCTCTCGGATATAGCCTTTGTCCATCAAATCTCTCACTTGCTTCTCTAGTTCCTTAGTTTCCTCCGGATTCATCCTATATGCTGGTTTGTTGGGTAAGGCAGAACCGGGAACAAGGTCTATTTGGTGCTCTATGCCTCGGATTGGTGGCAATCCAGATGGTATCTCTTCAGGAAACACGTCCTTGAACTTGTTTAGAACAGCTATGACCTCGGCAGGAAGCTCTAACTCAATGGTTCCTGAACTTAGACATTCTTTGAATAGCATTAGTAGCACGGTGCCCTTTGTATATAGGGTCTTATGAATTGTATTTGTAGATAAGTATAGACTAGACTTACTTACCTCGGTTTCCTTGCTCATTCGGACTTGTAACTCATGTACCTCAGATGGAGTGAGAGGCGCAAGGTTATACTTCTTGTCCTTAAACGTGAATGAGTAGTGATTGGTGCGGCCATGGTGGTGAGAAGCTCGGTCAAATTGCCACGGCCTTCCCAGCAGAATGTGCCCAGCTTGCATTGGTACTACGTCACAAGTAACTTGGTCTTGATACTTGCCCACGCTGAATGGCACAGAAACTTGCTCCACGATCTTTAACTCCGTTTGATCGTTCAGCCACCGTAGCTTGTATGGTCTCGGATGCTTAGTCTTTTCAAGTCCTAGCTTATCCACCATATACTTGCTAGCCACGTTAGTACAAGAACCACCATCTATAATCAAGTTACATACCTTTCCCTTGATGGTACATCTTGTGTGAAAGATGTTTTCTCTTTGTACTTTCTCTTCGGGGTTGATGAGAACACTTAGTACTCGTCTGGTCACTAGCATCTCGCCGGTGTCAGGGTACTGAATGTCGTCACTATGATCACTAGCATCATCCTCTTGCTCATCTTGAGACTCGTAGTCTCCACTAGGCGTGAGGATCATCACTCTCTGGTTCGGACATTCCCTTGCCATGTGCCCTCTGCCTTGACACTTAAAACAAGTTATGTCACGAGTCCTTTGATTAGTACTAGGGAACTTACCTTGCTCTGGTCGGTTGAACTTAGGAGCCTCGGTGTTCTTTCCCTTGAACCTGGAATCAATCTCCACGGCTTTCCCTTTGTCTAGAGGTCTAGAACTATTTGATGCCCACGGTTGAGTTGATTTGTTGCGGCTGGTGAGAGATGTCTTGCGTTTGATCTGGTGCTCCACTTGCACAGAAAGATGCAATAGCTCATGCATCCCACTGTATTGGAGTCTCTCCACCTTTCTTGCAATCCTCTCTTGCAAGCCGTCAATGAATTGAGCCATCAAGGCCTCCTCAGATTCTTCTAACTCTAATGAGTTCATCAGCTTCTCAAACTCCTCAAAGTACTCATCAACGCTCCTGGTTCCCTGAGACAGCTTACGAAAACGTTTCTGTAAGTCTCTATGGTAATGTTCAGGGACATACCTTTGCCTTAGGAGGAACTTCATGTCACTCCAATTAGTTACTGGACCAAAACGTTGTCTTCTTCTCTCGGCTACGCTTCTGTCCCACCATGCAAGTGCATTCTCCGTGAGGTTTGCTGCAGCTACAGCCACTCTCTTGCGCTCCACGTATCCATAACACTCAAAGATGTGCTCTAGACGTCTCTCCCAATCCAGATATACTTCTGGATTTGATTTTCCTGCAAAAGTAGGAGGGGTTAGTTTAAGCTCATGGTTTTGTTCACGGAAATCTACTTCCCTTGCTGGATGTCTCCTTAGAGGATCTTGTCTCCTCTGGTTTCGGTGAATGAGAGGGTCCTGGACATCATCCTCCAAGTCCGGCATCTCTTCTTGGCCGTTCTGTTGTAGAGGCTCTCCTCTGATCGGAGCTCTCCTTGGTGGTGGAGCCTCCATTCGGTCAATCCTTTCGCCAAACTCTTGTCGCATGGTGCCCATCTGTTGGCCCATGTTTCTCAACTCTTCCCTCATTGCTGCCATCATTTGCAGCACGGCATCTTGGGGAACTCCTTCTCCATCCGTCATGTTGCACTGGATGTTGTTAGTCCTTGCACAAACTCAGCAAACAGATCAAAATATCACGGCAAACAAGAACTAAAACAAACAGAAAATAACTAGCTTATCTAAACAATCAAGCGGATGCAACAATTGTCTAAACAAACTAATCCAATACACCAAAACTCAAAACGAAACCTTTTTATGCTTTTCTGATTAATGCTAAACGCAGCAAGACAAAACAGAAACAAAGAAACTAGCAAACTAAACAAACGTAACTTCTTTTGGTTTTTAGGTTTTAATGAAAACAAGAAACAGATCCGCAAGTAATCTAAAACTATTCTTTTGGGGTTTTCTTTTATAACTAAACAGAAACTAAGCAACCTAGATAAACAAGCAAACACGATTTTTATGGGTTTTCTTTTTGTGAAACAAAGCAGAAACAGAAAGCTAATAAAACAGAAACAAGGAATCGTAAAGGATAGGGGTAAGAAAAACCAAAGGTAGAACCTTTGGCTCTGATACCAGATGATATAAGACTCGGTATGAGTCTTAAAGGCAGGCGGAAGATGGGATCTAGAGGCTGGCTTTCACGCTCTCTCTTCTAGATCAATGGATGGTGACGGTAGAACAAAGGCTTGAATCCACAAGTCTTTGAGCCGAACGGTGTCAAACAAGCTGGCTTTCACGCTCTCTCTTGTTGGACGGTTTAATGGGGAAGTGAAGGTGGATCGAAGGGCACCACAGAGGGATGAGGGATCTCTGATACTGCACAAACACTTGGCCTTGGTGAATCACACACACAAGGGCAAGAGCAAACAAGACAAGCGGCGGCTGCGGCTAGGTCTTAGAAGAACTGCGTTATTTTATTGATGATAAAGGGTAACCAAAGATACAATGCTGCAGGGGAGCTTTATAAACAGCTCGTCAGCTAGCCCTAAGGCCGAAAACATAAAGCAAAACGACAATACATGAAAAGCTAAAAGAAACAAAACGCAAAAAGGCAAAAATACATGAAAATGGAAAGTTCTCTTAAACTAAAAAGAAAATAAAACTAAGCCTATTCTGCGTGGCCTTCTTCTGGGGCTCGAACCTTGGTCTCTTGGATGGGCTAAGAACCACTGGGACAAGTCAGATTAGTTGGACAAATTGTATAAAACGTGTATACCTGGTTTTGGCGCGCGATGTCCGGAAATGCTTCCTTGGTGGTTGTGTCTAGTCCTGGTCCGTTCCATGCTGGCTTCTTGATGATTCCATCTTCATGATGTCCAGTGAAGTCGAGCTGGTAGCAATCTTCAAGTTCCTTCCCGTGGTTAGCTCTCAAAACGTCTTCTTGCTCCATTTGCTCTCTCTCGGCTTCAAGGCTTGTTTCCGCGGTATCTTGAGGCTGAGATGTGATCTCCACGAGATTCTTGTTGTATTGGACTCTATTACCTGTCAAGTAATCAGTCATACCTTGGTTTGGTCGAGGCTGGTCATCTTTGAGGCTCAGCCTTGCAAATTCCTCCAAGATGTCTATATCGGGCGCGTTGGAGCTATCTTTGAGGCCGGCTCGTGGTGATGGATTTCTGAACGTGTCTCCCAGCTCCATTGTGTTGAGGAGGGTCTCCACAGCTACATTGAACCCTTCCCTAAGCCTCCTGGTCTTAGACCGTGTCATTGGTGAAGACTTGACCGTCGGTACTAGCTCGTTGGTCTCGGCTAGGTCGATGTCCTCATCATTCCCTCTCTCTTCAGAAGGTTTTGTCCTCAAAACGGTTTCATCTGCATCATAAGGAGATAGATCAGCAACATTAAAGCTATGGGAAATGTTAAACTCACCTGGCAGCTCCAAGCGGTATGCATTGTCATTGATCTTCTCTAGCACTTTGAATGGACCGTCTCCTCTCGGTGCAAGCTTGGAACTCCTTTGACGTGGGAACCTTTCTGGTCTCATGTGTAGCCAGACCCACTCTCCTGGTTCGAATGTCAATGCCTTGCGTCCCTTATCTGCTTGCTTCTTGTATCCCTCGGTTTTCTTTAGGATATTCTCTCTGGCTTTCTCATGGAGTTTCTTTACAAACTCGCCTTTCCTAATACCATCTAAGTTAACTTGCTCAACTTGGGGAATTGGCGAGAGATCAAGAGGGGTTAGTGGATTAAAACCATAAACTACTTCAAATGGAGACATCTTAGTAGCAGAATGAGTGGCATGATTATAAGCAAATTCAATGAATGGCAAACAATCTAACCAAGTTTTTAAATTTCTACCAAGTGTAACTCTAAGTAAGGCAGAGAGTGTACGGTTTACCACTTCAGTTTGTCCATCCGTTTGTGGATGACAAGTTGTAGAGAATAGAAGCTTAGTACCAAGCTTTCTCCACAAGGTTCTCCAAAAGTGGCTTAGGAACTTCGTGTCTCGGTCAGAGACAATGGTCCTCGGTATTCCATGCAAGCGTACCACTTCTTTAAAGAACAGATCGGCCGTTTGCGTAGCATCATTGGTTTTGTCACACGGTATAAAGTGTGCCATCTTTGAAAACCGATCCACAACAACAAAGATAGAATCCTTGTGTCTGATCTTAGGCAAACCTAGCACGAAATCCATAGAAATATCCACCCATGGTGCGTTAGGAATAGGTAAAGGTAAGTAAAGTCCATGAGGATGTAACCTGGATTTGGCCTTATGACAAGTAACACATCTGGCGCAGTGCCTCTCTACATCTTTCTTTAGATGCGGCCAATAGAAATGATCAAATACCACTGCCAATGTCTTGTCCACGCCGAAGTGACCCATTAGACCTCCACCGTGTGCTTCCTTGAGTATTAAATCTCTCATTGAACTCTGAGGGATGCACAAGCGTTTGTCCTTGAAGAGAAACCCATCGTGTAAGTAGAATGAGCTGAAAGCTCCTTTACCGCAGGATTGATAAGCTTCTCCTAACTCTGGATCATCTTTATACAGCTCCTTTAAATGCTCAAAGCCCAGCACCTTTGCTTCCATGGTAGTGATCAGTGCGTGTCTCCTTGAAAGTGCATCGGCTACCACGTTTTCTTTCCCTTTCTTGTACTTGATTACATACGGGAACGTCTCTATAAACTCTAACCACTTAGCATGCCTCCTCTTGAGTGAAGTCTGTCCTCTCAAATGCTTAAGGGTCTCGTGATCAGTATGGATAATGAACTCCTTGGACAGCAAGTAATGCTGCCAAGTCTCTAATGCCCGAACCAAGGCATAGAGTTCTTTATCATACGTAGGGTAGTTTAGTGTAGCCCCACTGAGCTTTTCACTAAAGAACGCTACTGGCCTCTTCCTCTGATGTAGCACAGCTCCAATCCCTAGACCAGATGCATCACACTCCACTTCGAACATCTCATCAAAGTCTGGTAAGGCTAGAACCGGGGCTTGCGTGAGCCTCTCTTTTAGCGTATTGAAAGCTGTTTCTTGAGCTGATCCCCATGAGAATGGTGTATTCTTCTTGATAACAGCCGTGAGTGGTGCAGCTACTGTGCTGAAGTCCTTCACAAATCGCCTATAGAAACTTGCTAGGCCGTGAAAGCTTCTTACATGGCCGATTGTAGTCGGTGTAGGCCATTCTCTGATCGCTTTGATCTTCTCCTCATCTACTTGTAGTCCCTGTTCACTCACTACAAAGCCTAAGAACACAAGCTGATTAGTACAGAAGGTGCACTTCTTAAGGTTAGCATAAAGGCCTTCCTTGCGAAGTGATTTAAGCACTAGTTCGAGATGCTTGAGATGATCAGTTAAGTTCTTGCTGTATATAAGTATGTCATCAAAATAAACTACTACGAATTTACTTATATAAGAACGCAGAACCTGGTTCATAAGGCGCATGAATGTACTTGGGGCATTGGTCAGGCCGAACGGCATGACAAGCCACTCGTACAAGCCTTGCTTGGTCTTGAATGCGGTTTTCCATTCATCTCCTTCACGCATTCGGACCTGATGGTATCCACTCTTGAGGTCGACCTTTGAGAAGACTGTGGATCCACTTAGCTCGTCCAGCATGTCATCTAGACGCGGTATGGGGTGGCGGTATTTGATGGTGATGTTGTTTATAGCTCGGCAGTCCACGCACATCCTCCATGTACCGTCTTTCTTGGGAACTAGAAGCACAGGCACGGCACAGGGGCTGAGACTCTCTCGGATATAGCCTTTGTCCATCAAATCTCTCACTTGCTTCTCTAGTTCCTTAGTTTCCTCCGGATTCATCCTATATGCTGGTTTGTTGGGTAAGGCAGAACCGGGAACAAGGTCTATTTGGTGCTCTATGCCTCGGATTGGTGGCAATCCAGATGGTATCTCTTCAGGAAACACGTCCTTGAACTTGTTTAGAACAGCTATGACCTCGGCAGGAAGCTCTAACTCAATGGTTCCTGAACTTAGACATTCTTTGAATAGCATTAGTAGCACGGTGCCCTTTGTATATAGGGTCTTATGAATTGTATTTGTAGATAAGTATAGACTAGACTTACTTACCTCGGTTTCCTTGCTCATTCGGACTTGTAACTCATGTACCTCAGATGGAGTGAGAGGCGCAAGGTTATACTTCTTGTCCTTAAACGTGAATGAGTAGTGATTGGTGCGGCCATGGTGGTGAGAAGCTCGGTCAAATTGCCACGGCCTTCCCAGCAGAATGTGCCCAGCTTGCATTGGTACTACGTCACAAGTAACTTGGTCTTGATACTTGCCCACGCTGAATGGCACAGAAACTTGCTCCACGATCTTTAACTCCGTTTGATCGTTCAGCCACCGTAGCTTGTATGGTCTCGGATGCTTAGTCTTTTCAAGTCCTAGCTTATCCACCATATACTTGCTAGCCACGTTAGTACAAGAACCACCATCTATAATCAAGTTACATACCTTTCCCTTGATGGTACATCTTGTGTGAAAGATGTTTTCTCTTTGTACTTTCTCTTCGGGGTTGATGAGAACACTTAGTACTCGTCTGGTCACTAGCATCTCGCCGGTGTCAGGGTACTGAATGTCGTCACTATGATCACTAGCATCATCCTCTTGCTCATCTTGAGACTCGTAGTCTCCACTAGGCGTGAGGATCATCACTCTCTGGTTCGGACATTCCCTTGCCATGTGCCCTCTGCCTTGACACTTAAAACAAGTTATGTCACGAGTCCTTTGATTAGTACTAGGGAACTTACCTTGCTCTGGTCGGTTGAACTTAGGAGCCTCGGTGTTCTTTCCCTTGAACCTGGAATCAATCTCCACGGCTTTCCCTTTGTCTAGAGGTCTAGAACTATTTGATGCCCACGGTTGAGTTGATTTGTTGCGGCTGGTGAGAGATGTCTTGCGTTTGATCTGGTGCTCCACTTGCACAGAAAGATGCAATAGCTCATGCATCCCACTGTATTGGAGTCTCTCCACCTTTCTTGCAATCCTCTCTTGCAAGCCGTCAATGAATTGAGCCATCAAGGCCTCCTCAGATTCTTCTAACTCTAATGAGTTCATCAGCTTCTCAAACTCCTCAAAGTACTCATCAACGCTCCTGGTTCCCTGAGACAGCTTACGAAAACGTTTCTGTAAGTCTCTATGGTAATGTTCAGGGACATACCTTTGCCTTAGGAGGAACTTCATGTCACTCCAATTAGTTACTGGACCAAAACGTTGTCTTCTTCTCTCGGCTACGCTTCTGTCCCACCATGCAAGTGCATTCTCCGTGAGGTTTGCTGCAGCTACAGCCACTCTCTTGCGCTCCACGTATCCATAACACTCAAAGATGTGCTCTAGACGTCTCTCCCAATCCAGATATACTTCTGGATTTGATTTTCCTGCAAAAGTAGGAGGGGTTAGTTTAAGCTCATGGTTTTGTTCACGGAAATCTACTTCCCTTGCTGGATGTCTCCTTAGAGGATCTTGTCTCCTCTGGTTTCGGTGAATGAGAGGGTCCTGGACATCATCCTCCAAGTCCGGCATCTCTTCTTGGCCGTTCTGTTGTAGAGGCTCTCCTCTGATCGGAGCTCTCCTTGGTGGTGGAGCCTCCATTCGGTCAATCCTTTCGCCAAACTCTTGTCGCATGGTGCCCATCTGTTGGCCCATGTTTCTCAACTCTTCCCTCATTGCTGCCATCATTTGCAGCACGGCATCTTGGGGAACTCCTTCTCCATCCGTCATGTTGCACTGGATGTTGTTAGTCCTTGCACAAACTCAGCAAACAGATCAAAATATCACGGCAAACAAGAACTAAAACAAACAGAAAATAACTAGCTTATCTAAACAATCAAGCGGATGCAACAATTGTCTAAACAAACTAATCCAATACACCAAAACTCAAAACGAAACCTTTTTATGCTTTTCTGATTAATGCTAAACGCAGCAAGACAAAACAGAAACAAAGAAACTAGCAAACTAAACAAACGTAACTTCTTTTGGTTTTTAGGTTTTAATGAAAACAAGAAACAGATCCGCAAGTAATCTAAAACTATTCTTTTGGGGTTTTCTTTTATAACTAAACAGAAACTAAGCAACCTAGATAAACAAGCAAACACGATTTTTATGGGTTTTCTTTTTGTGAAACAAAGCAGAAACAGAAAGCTAATAAAACAGAAACAAGGAATCGTAAAGGATAGGGGTAAGAAAAACCAAAGGTAGAACCTTTGGCTCTGATACCAGATGATATAAGACTCGGTATGAGTCTTAAAGGCAGGCGGAAGATGGGATCTAGAGGCTGGCTTTCACGCTCTCTCTTCTAGATCAATGGATGGTGACGGTAGAACAAAGGCTTGAATCCACAAGTCTTTGAGCCGAACGGTGTCAAACAAGCTGGCTTTCACGCTCTCTCTTGTTGGACGGTTTAATGGGGAAGTGAAGGTGGATCGAAGGGCACCACAGAGGGATGAGGGATCTCTGATACTGCACAAACACTTGGCCTTGGTGAATCACACACACAAGGGCAAGAGCAAACAAGACAAGCGGCGGCTGCGGCTAGGTCTTAGAAGAACTGCGTTATTTTATTGATGATAAAGGGTAACCAAAGATACAATGCTGCAGGGGAGCTTTATAAACAGCTCGTCAGCTAGCCCTAAGGCCGAAAACATAAAGCAAAACGACAATACATGAAAAGCTAAAAGAAACAAAACGCAAAAAGGCAAAAATACATGAAAATGGAAAGTTCTCTTAAACTAAAAAGAAAATAAAACTAAGTCTATTCTGCGTGGCCTTCTTCTGGGGCTCGAACCTTGGTCTCTTGGATGGGCTAAGAACCACTGGGACAAGTCAGATTAGTTGGACAAATTGTATAAAACGTGTATACCTGGTTTTGGCGCGCGATGTCCGGAAATGCTTCCTTGGTGGTTGTGTCTAGTCCTGGTCCGTTCCATGCTGGCTTCTTGATGATTCCATCTTCATGATGTCCAGTGAAGTCGAGCTGGTAGCAATCTTCAAGTTCCTTCCCGTGGTTAGCTCTCAAAACGTCTTCTTGCTCCATTTGCTCTCTCTCGGCTTCAAGGCTTGTTTCCGCGGTATCTTGAGGCTGAGATGTGATCTCCACGAGATTCTTGTTGTATTGGACTCTATTACCTGTCAAGTAATCAGTCATACCTTGGTTTGGTCGAGGCTGGTCATCTTTGAGGCTCAGCCTTGCAAATTCCTCCAAGATGTCTATATCGGGCGCGTTGGAGCTATCTTTGAGGCCGGCTCGTGGTGATGGATTTCTGAACGTGTCTCCCAGCTCCATTGTGTTGAGGAGGGTCTCCACAGCTACATTGAACCCTTCCCTAAGCCTCCTGGTCTTAGACCGTGTCATTGGTGAAGACTTGACCGTCGGTACTAGCTCGTTGGTCTCGGCTAGGTCGATGTCCTCATCATTCCCTCTCTCTTCAGAAGGTTTTGTCCTCAAAACGGTTTCATCTGCATCATAAGGAGATAGATCAGCAACATTAAAGCTATGGGAAATGTTAAACTCACCTGGCAGCTCCAAGCGGTATGCATTGTCATTGATCTTCTCTAGCACTTTGAATGGACCGTCTCCTCTCGGTGCAAGCTTGGAACTCCTTTGACGTGGGAACCTTTCTGGTCTCATGTGTAGCCAGACCCACTCTCCTGGTTCGAATGTCAATGCCTTGCGTCCCTTATCTGCTTGCTTCTTGTATCCCTCGGTTTTCTTTAGGATATTCTCTCTGGCTTTCTCATGGAGTTTCTTTACAAACTCGCCTTTCCTAATACCATCTAAGTTAACTTGCTCAACTTGGGGAATTGGCGAGAGATCAAGAGGGGTTAGTGGATTAAAACCATAAACTACTTCAAATGGAGACATCTTAGTAGCAGAATGAGTGGCATGATTATAAGCAAATTCAATGAATGGCAAACAATCTAACCAAGTTTTTAAATTTCTACCAAGTGTAACTCTAAGTAAGGCAGAGAGTGTACGGTTTACCACTTCAGTTTGTCCATCCGTTTGTGGATGACAAGTTGTAGAGAATAGAAGCTTAGTACCAAGCTTTCTCCACAAGGTTCTCCAAAAGTGGCTTAGGAACTTCGTGTCTCGGTCAGAGACAATGGTCCTCGGTATTCCATGCAAGCGTACCACTTCTTTAAAGAACAGATCGGCCGTTTGCGTAGCATCATTGGTTTTGTCACACGGTATAAAGTGTGCCATCTTTGAAAACCGATCCACAACAACAAAGATAGAATCCTTGTGTCTGATCTTAGGCAAACCTAGCACGAAATCCATAGAAATATCCACCCATGGTGCGTTAGGAATAGGTAAAGGTAAGTAAAGTCCATGAGGATGTAACCTGGATTTGGCCTTATGACAAGTAACACATCTGGCGCAGTGCCTCTCTACATCTTTCTTTAGATGCGGCCAATAGAAATGATCAAATACCACTGCCAATGTCTTGTCCACGCCGAAGTGACCCATTAGACCTCCACCGTGTGCTTCCTTGAGTATTAAATCTCTCATTGAACTCTGAGGGATGCACAAGCGTTTGTCCTTGAAGAGAAACCCATCGTGTAAGTAGAATGAGCTGAAAGCTCCTTTACCGCAGGATTGATAAGCTTCTCCTAACTCTGGATCATCTTTATACAGCTCCTTTAAATGCTCAAAGCCCAGCACCTTTGCTTCCATGGTAGTGATCAGTGCGTGTCTCCTTGAAAGTGCATCGGCTACCACGTTTTCTTTCCCTTTCTTGTACTTGATTACATACGGGAACGTCTCTATAAACTCTAACCACTTAGCATGCCTCCTCTTGAGTGAAGTCTGTCCTCTCAAATGCTTAAGGGTCTCGTGATCAGTATGGATAATGAACTCCTTGGACAGCAAGTAATGCTGCCAAGTCTCTAATGCCCGAACCAAGGCATAGAGTTCTTTATCATACGTAGGGTAGTTTAGTGTAGCCCCACTGAGCTTTTCACTAAAGAACGCTACTGGCCTCTTCCTCTGATGTAGCACAGCTCCAATCCCTAGACCAGATGCATCACACTCCACTTCGAACATCTCATCAAAGTCTGGTAAGGCTAGAACCGGGGCTTGCGTGAGCCTCTCTTTTAGCGTATTGAAAGCTGTTTCTTGAGCTGATCCCCATGAGAATGGTGTATTCTTCTTGATAACAGCCGTGAGTGGTGCAGCTACTGTGCTGAAGTCCTTCACAAATCGCCTATAGAAACTTGCTAGGCCGTGAAAGCTTCTTACATGGCCGATTGTAGTCGGTGTAGGCCATTCTCTGATCGCTTTGATCTTCTCCTCATCTACTTGTAGTCCCTGTTCACTCACTACAAAGCCTAAGAACACAAGCTGATTAGTACAGAAGGTGCACTTCTTAAGGTTAGCATAAAGGCCTTCCTTGCGAAGTGATTTAAGCACTAGTTCGAGATGCTTGAGATGATCAGTTAAGTTCTTGCTATATATAAGTATGTCATCAAAATAAACTACTACGAATTTACTTATATAAGAACGCAGAACCTGGTTCATAAGGCGCATGAATGTACTTGGGGCATTGGTCAGGCCGAAAGGCATGACAAGCCATTCGTACAAGCCTTGTTTGGTCTTGAATGCGGTTTTCCACTCATCTCCCTCACGCATTCGGACCTGATGGTATCCACTCTTTAAGTCGACCTTTGAGAAGACAGTGGATCCACTTAGCTCGTCCAGCATGTCATCTAGACGCGGTATAGGATGTCTGTACTTGATGGTGATGTTGTTTATAGCTCGGCAGTCCACGCACATCCTCCATGTACCGTCTTTCTTGGGAACTAGAAGCACAGGCACGGCACAGGGGCTGAGACTCTCTCGGATATAGCCTTTGTCCATCAAATCTCTCACTTGCTTCTCTAGTTCCTTAGTTTCCTCCGGATTCATCCTATATGCTGGTTTGTTGGGTAAGGCAGAACCGGGAACAAGGTCTATTTGGTGCTCTATGCCTCGGATTGGTGGCAATCCAGATGGTATCTCTTCAGGAAACACGTCCTTGAACTTGTTTAGAACAGCTATGACCTCGGCAGGAAGCTCTAACTCAATGGTTCCTGAACTTAGACATTCTTTGAATAGCATTAGTAGCACGGTGCCCTTTGTATATAGGGTCTTATGAATTGTATTTGTAGATAAGTATAGACTAGACTTACTTACCTCGGTTTCCTTGCTCATTCGGACTTGCAACTCATGTACCTCAGATGGAGTGAGAGGCGCAAGGTTATACTTCTTGTCCTTAAACGTGAATGAGTAGTGATTGGTGCGGCCATGGTGGTGAGAAGCTCGGTCAAATTGCCACGGCCTTCCCAGCAGAATGTGCCCAGCTTGCATTGGTACTACGTCACAAGTAACTTGGTCTTGATACTTGCCCACGCTGAATGGCACAGAAACTTGCTCCACGATCTTTAACTCCGTTTGATCGTTCAGCCACCGTAGCTTGTATGGTCTCGGATGCTTAGTCTTTTCAAGTCCTAGCTTATCCACCATATACTTGCTAGCCACGTTAGTACAAGAACCACCATCTATAATCAAGTTACATACCTTTCCCTTGATGGTACATCTTGTGTGAAAGATGTTTTCTCTTTGTACTTTCTCTTCGGGGTTGATGAGAACACTTAGTACTCGTCTGGTCACTAGCATCTCGCCGGTGTCAGGGTACTGAATGTCGTCACTATGATCACTAGCATCATCCTCTTGCTCATCTTGAGACTCGTAGTCTCCACTAGGCGTGAGGATCATCACTCTCTGGTTCGGACATTCCCTTGCCATGTGCCCTCTGCCTTGACACTTAAAACAAGTTATGTCACGAGTCCTTTGATTAGTACTAGGGAACTTACCTTGCTCTGGTCGGTTGAACTTAGGAGCCTCGGTGTTCTTTCCCTTGAACCTGGAATCAATCTCCACGGCTTTCCCTTTGTCTAGAGGTCTAGAACTATTTGATGCCCACGGTTGAGTTGATTTGTTGCGGCTGGTGAGAGATGTCTTGCGTTTGATCTGGTGCTCCACTTGCACAGAAAGATGCAATAGCTCATGCATCCCACTGTATTGGAGTCTCTCCACCTTTCTTGCAATCCTCTCTTGCAAGCCGTCAATGAATTGAGCCATCAAGGCCTCCTCAGATTCTTCTAACTCTAATGAGTTCATCAGCTTCTCAAACTCCTCAAAGTACTCATCAACGCTCCTGGTTCCCTGAGACAGCTTACGAAAACGTTTCTGTAAGTCTCTATGGTAATGTTCAGGGACATACCTTTGCCTTAGGAGGAACTTCATGTCACTCCAATTAGTTACTGGACCAAAACGTTGTCTTCTTCTCTCGGCTACGCTTCTGTCCCACCATGCAAGTGCATTCTCCGTGAGGTTTGCTGCAGCTACAGCCACTCTCTTGCGCTCCACGTATCCATAACACTCAAAGATGTGCTCTAGACGTCTCTCCCAATCCAGATATACTTCTGGATTTGATTTTCCTGCAAAAGTAGGAGGGGTTAGTTTAAGCTCATGGTTTTGTTCACGGAAATCTACTTCCCTTGCTGGATGTCTCCTTAGAGGATCTTGTCTCCTCTGGTTTCGGTGAATGAGAGGGTCCTGGACATCATCCTCCAAGTCCGGCATCTCTTCTTGGCCGTTCTGTTGTAGAGGCTCTCCTCTGATCGGAGCTCTCCTTGGTGGTGGAGCCTCCATTCGGTCAATCCTTTCGCCAAACTCTTGTCGCATGGTGCCCATCTGTTGGCCCATGTTTCTCAGCTCTTCCCTCATGGCTGCCATCATTTGCAGCACGGCATCTTGGGGAACTCCTTCTCCATCCGTCATGTTGCACTTGATGTTGTTAGTCCTTGCACAAACTCAGCAAACAGATCAAAATATCACGGCAAACAAGAACTAAAACAAACAGAAAACAACTAGCTTATCTAAACAATCAAGCGGATGCAACAATTGTCTAAACAAACTAATCCAACACACCAAAACTCAAAACGAAACCTTCTTATGCTTTTCTGATTAATGATAAACGCAGCAAGACAAAACAGAAACAAAGAAACTGGTAAAATAAACAACCGGGAATTCTTTTGGTTTTTAGGTTTTAATGAAAACAAGAAACAGATCGGCAAGCAATCTAAGACTATTCTTTTGGGGTTTTCTTTTATAACTAAACAGAAACTAAGCAACCTAGGTAAACAAGCAAACACGATTTTTATGGGTTTTCTTTTTATGAAACAAAACAAAAATTCAAAGCAAGACAGAAACCGCGACAATGAATCGTAAAGGGATAAGGGTAAGAAAAACCAAAGGTAGAACCTTTGGCTCTGATACCAGATGATGTAAGACTCGGTGTGAGTCTTAAGGCAGGCGGAAGATGGGATCTAGAGGCTGGCTTTCACGCTCTCTCTTCTAGATCAATGGATGGTGATGGTAGAACAAAGGCTTGAATCCACAAGTCTTTGAGCCGAACGGTATCTAACAAGCTGGCTTTCACGCTCTCTCTTGTTGGACGGTTTAAGGGGGAAGTGATGGTGGATCGAATGGCACCACAGAGGGATGAAAGATCTCTGATACTGCACGGATACTCAGCCTCGGTGAATCACACACGCAAAGGCAAAAGTAAAGACAAGAACAAGCGGCGGCTTGAGCTTAGGTTGAACTGCGTTATTTTATTGATAATGTAGGGTAACCAAAAATACAACGCTGCAGGGGAGCTTTATAAACAGCTCGTCAGCTAGCCCTAAGGCCGAAAACATAAAACAAAACGACAATACATGAAAAGTTAAAAGAAACAAAACGCAAAAAGGCAAAAATACATGAAAATGGAAAGTTCTCTTAAACTAAAAAGAAAATAAAACTAAGCCTATTCTGCGTGGCCTTCTTCTGGGGCTCGAACCTTGGTCTCTTGGATGGGCTAAGAACCACTGGGACAAGTCAGATTAGTTGGACAAATTGTATAAAACGTGTATACCTGGTTTTGGCGCGCGATGTCCGGAAATGCTTCCTTGGTGGTTGTGTCTAGTCCTGGTCCGTTCCATGCTGGCTTCTTGATGATTCCATCTTCATGATGTCCAGTGAAGTCGAGCTGGTAGCAATCTTCAAGTTCCTTCCCGTGGTTAGCTCTCAAAACGTCTTCTTGCTCCATTTGCTCTCTCTCGGCTTCAAGGCTTGTTTCCGCGGTATCTTGAGGCTGAGATGTGATCTCCACGAGATTCTTGTTGTATTGGACTCTATTACCTGTCAAGTAATCAGTCATACCTTGGTTTGGTCGAGGCTGGTCATCTTTGAGGCTCAGCCTTGCAAATTCCTCCAAGATGTCTATATCGGGCGCGTTGGAGCTATCTTTGAGGCCGGCTCGTGGTGATGGATTTCTGAACGTGTCTCCCAGCTCCATTGTGTTGAGGAGGGTCTCCACAGCTACATTGAACCCTTCCCTAAGCCTCCTGGTCTTAGACCGTGTCATTGGTGAAGACTTGACCGTCGGTACTAGCTCGTTGGTCTCGGCTAGGTCGATGTCCTCATCATTCCCTCTCTCTTCAGAAGGTTTTGTCCTCAAAACGGTTTCATCTGCATCATAAGGAGATAGATCAGCAACATTAAAGCTATGGGAAATGTTAAACTCACCTGGCAGCTCCAAGCGGTATGCATTGTCATTGATCTTCTCTAGCACTTTGAATGGACCGTCTCCTCTCGGTGCAAGCTTGGAACTCCTTTGACGTGGGAACCTTTCTGGTCTCATGTGTAGCCAGACCCACTCTCCTGGTTCGAATGTCAATGCCTTGCGTCCCTTATCTGCTTGCTTCTTGTATCCCTCGGTTTTCTTTAGGATATTCTCTCTGGCTTTCTCATGGAGTTTCTTTACAAACTCGCCTTTCCTAATACCATCTAAGTTAACTTGCTCAACTTGGGGAATTGGCGAGAGATCAAGAGGGGTTAGTGGATTAAAACCATAAACTACTTCAAATGGAGACATCTTAGTAGCAGAATGAGTGGCATGATTATAAGCAAATTCAATGAATGGCAAACAATCTAACCAAGTTTTTAAATTTCTACCAAGTGTAACTCTAAGTAAGGCAGAGAGTGTACGGTTTACCACTTCAGTTTGTCCATCCGTTTGTGGATGACAAGTTGTAGAGAATAGAAGCTTAGTACCAAGCTTTCTCCACAAGGTTCTCCAAAAGTGGCTTAGGAACTTCGTGTCTCGGTCAGAGACAATGGTCCTCGGTATTCCATGCAAGCGTACCACTTCTTTAAAGAACAGATCGGCCGTTTGCGTAGCATCATTGGTTTTGTCACACGGTATAAAGTGTGCCATCTTTGAAAACCGATCCACAACAACAAAGATAGAATCCTTGTGTCTGATCTTAGGCAAACCTAGCACGAAATCCATAGAAATATCCACCCATGGTGCGTTAGGAATAGGTAAAGGTAAGTAAAGTCCATGAGGATGTAACCTGGATTTGGCCTTATGACAAGTAACACATCTGGCGCAGTGCCTCTCTACATCTTTCTTTAGATGCGGCCAATAGAAATGATCAAATACCACTGCCAATGTCTTGTCCACGCCGAAGTGACCCATTAGACCTCCACCGTGTGCTTCCTTGAGTATTAAATCTCTCATTGAACTCTGAGGGATGCACAAGCGTTTGTCCTTGAAGAGAAACCCATCGTGTAAGTAGAATGAGCTGAAAGCTCCTTTACCGCAGGATTGATAAGCTTCTCCTAACTCTGGATCATCTTTATACAGCTCCTTTAGATGCTCAAAGCCCAGCACCTTTGCTTCCATGGTAGTGATCAGTGCGTGTCTCCTTGAAAGTGCATCGGCTACCACGTTTTCTTTCCCTTTCTTGTACTTGATTACATACGGGAACGTCTCTATAAACTCTAACCACTTAGCATGCCTCCTCTTGAGTGAAGTCTGTCCTCTCAAATGCTTAAGGGTCTCGTGATCAGTATGGATAATGAACTCCTTGGACAGCAAGTAATGCTGCCAAGTCTCTAATGCCCGAACCAAGGCATAGAGTTCTTTATCATACGTAGGGTAGTTTAGTGTAGCCCCACTGAGCTTTTCACTAAAGAACGCTACTGGCCTCTTCCTCTGATGTAGCACAGCTCCAATCCCTAGACCAGATGCATCACACTCCACTTCGAACATCTCATCAAAGTCTGGTAAGGCTAGAACCGGGGCTTGCGTGAGCCTCTCTTTTAGCGTATTGAAAGCTGTTTCTTGAGCTGATCCCCATGAGAATGGTGTATTCTTCTTGATAACAGCCGTGAGTGGTGCAGCTACTGTGCTGAAGTCCTTCACAAATCGCCTATAGAAACTTGCTAGGCCGTGAAAGCTTCTTACATGGCCGATTGTAGTCGGTGTAGGCCATTCTCTGATCGCTTTGATCTTCTCCTCATCTACTTGTAGTCCCTGTTCACTCACTACAAAGCCTAAGAACACAAGCTGATTAGTACAGAAGGTGCACTTCTTAAGGTTAGCATAAAGGCCTTCCTTGCGAAGTGATTTAAGCACTAGTTCGAGATGCTTGAGATGATCAGTTAAGTTCTTGCTATATATAAGTATGTCATCAAAATAAACTACTACGAATTTACTTATATAAGAACGCAGAACCTGGTTCATAAGGCGCATGAATGTACTTGGGGCATTGGTCAGGCCGAAAGGCATGACAAGCCATTCGTACAAGCCTTGTTTGGTCTTGAATGCGGTTTTCCACTCATCTCCCTCACGCATTCGGACCTGATGGTATCCACTCTTTAAGTCGACCTTTGAGAAGACAGTGGATCCACTTAGCTCGTCCAGCATGTCATCTAGACGCGGTATAGGATGTCTGTACTTGATGGTGATGTTGTTTATAGCTCGGCAGTCCACGCACATCCTCCATGTACCGTCTTTCTTGGGAACTAGAAGCACAGGCACGGCACAGGGGCTGAGACTCTCTCGGATATAGCCTTTGTCCATCAAATCTCTCACTTGCTTCTCTAGTTCCTTAGTTTCCTCCGGATTCATCCTATATGCTGGTTTGTTGGGTAAGGCAGAACCGGGAACAAGGTCTATTTGGTGCTCTATGCCTCGGATTGGTGGCAATCCAGATGGTATCTCTTCAGGAAACACGTCCTTGAACTTGTTTAGAACAGCTATGACCTCGGCAGGAAGCTCTAACTCAATGGTTCCTGAACTTAGACATTCTTTGAATAGCATTAGTAGCACGGTGCCCTTTGTATATAGGGTCTTATGAATTGTATTTGTAGATAAGTATAGACTAGACTTACTTACCTCGGTTTCCTTGCTCATTCGGACTTGTAACTCATGTACCTCAGATGGAGTGAGAGGCGCAAGGTTATACTTCTTGTCCTTAAACGTGAATGAGTAGTGATTGGTGCGGCCATGGTGGTGAGAAGCTCGGTCAAATTGCCACGGCCTTCCCAGCAGAATGTGCCCAGCTTGCATTGGTACTACGTCACAAGTAACTTGGTCTTGATACTTGCCCACGCTGAATGGCACAGAAACTTGCTCCACGATCTTTAACTCCGTTTGATCGTTCAGCCACCGTAGCTTGTATGGTCGCGGATGCTTAGTCTTTTCAAGTCCTAGCTTATCCACCATATACTTGCTAGCCACGTTAGTACAAGAACCACCATCTATAATCAAGTTACATACCTTTCCCTTGATGGTACATCTTGTGTGAAAGATGTTTTCTCTTTGTACTTTCTCTTCGGGGTTGATGAGAACACTTAGTACTCGTCTGGTCACTAGCATCTCGCCGGTGTCAGGGTACTGAATGTCGTCACTATGATCACTAGCATCATCCTCTTGCTCATCTTGAGACTCGTAGTCTCCACTAGGCGTGAGGATCATCACTCTCTGGTTCGGACATTCCCTTGCCATGTGCCCTCTGCCTTGACACTTAAAACAAGTTATGTCACGAGTCCTTTGATTAGTACTAGGGAACTTACCTTGCTCTGGTCGGTTGAACTTAGGAGCCTCGGTGTTCTTTCCCTTGAACCTGGAATCAATCTCCACGGCTTTCCCTTTGTCTAGAGGTCTAGAACTATTTGATGCCCACGGTTGAGTTGATTTGTTGCGGCTGGTGAGAGATGTCTTGCGTTTGATCTGGTGCTCCACTTGCACAGAAAGATGCAATAGCTCATGCATCCCACTGTATTGGAGTCTCTCCACCTTTCTTGCAATCCTCTCTTGCAAGCCGTCAATGAATTGAGCCATCAAGGCCTCCTCAGATTCTTCTAACTCTAATGAGTTCATCAGCTTCTCAAACTCCTCAAAGTACTCATCAACGCTCCTGGTTCCCTGAGACAGCTTACGAAAACGTTTCTGTAAGTCTCTATGGTAATGTTCAGGGACATACCTTTGCCTTAGGAGGAACTTCATGTCACTCCAATTAGTTACTGGACCAAAACGTTGTCTTCTTCTCTCGGCTACGCTTCTGTCCCACCATGCAAGTGCATTCTCCGTGAGGTTTGCTGCAGCTACAGCCACTCTCTTGCGCTCCACGTATCCATAACACTCAAAGATGTGCTCTAGACGTCTCTCCCAATCCAGATATACTTCTGGATTTGATTTTCCTGCAAAAGTAGGAGGGGTTAGTTTAAGCTCATGGTTTTGTTCACGGAAATCTACTTCCCTTGCTGGATGTCTCCTTAGAGGATCTTGTCTCCTCTGGTTTCGGTGAATGAGAGGGTCCTGGACATCATCCTCCAAGTCCGGCATCTCTTCTTGGCCGTTCTGTTGTAGAGGCTCTCCTCTGATCGGAGCTCTCCTTGGTGGTGGAGCCTCCATTCGGTCAATCCTTTCGCCAAACTCTTGTCGCATGGTGCCCATCTGTTGGCCCATGTTTCTCAACTCTTCCCTCATTGCTGCCATCATTTGCAGCACGGCATCTTGGGGAACTCCTTCTCCATCCGTCATGTTGCACTGGATGTTGTTAGTCCTTGCACAAACTCAGCAAACAGATCAAAATATCACGGCAAACAAGAACTAAAACAAACAGAAAATAACTAGCTTATCTAAACAATCAAGCGGATGCAACAATTGTCTAAACAAACTAATCCAATACACCAAAACTCAAAACGAAACCTTTTTATGCTTTTCTGATTAATGCTAAACGCAGCAAGACAAAACAGAAACAAAGAAACTAGCAAACTAAACAAACGTAACTTCTTTTGGTTTTTAGGTTTTAATGAAAACAAGAAACAGATCCGCAAGTAATCTAAAACTATTCTTTTGGGGTTTTCTTTTATAACTAAACAGAAACTAAGCAACCTAGATAAACAAGCAAACACGATTTTTATGGGTTTTCTTTTTGTGAAACAAAGCAGAAACAGAAAGCTAATAAAACAGAAACAAGGAATCGTAAAGGATAGGGGTAAGAAAAACCAAAGGTAGAACCTTTGGCTCTGATACCAGATGATATAAGACTCGGTATGAGTCTTAAAGGCAGGCGGAAGATGGGATCTAGAGGCTGGCTTTCACGCTCTCTCTTCTAGATCAATGGATGGTGACGGTAGAACAAAGGCTTGAATCCACAAGTCTTTGAGCCGAACGGTGTCAAACAAGCTGGCTTTCACGCTCTCTCTTGTTGGACGGTTTAATGGGGAAGTGAAGGTGGATCGAAGGGCACCACAGAGGGATGAGGGATCTCTGATACTGCACAAACACTTGGCCTTGGTGAATCACACACGCAAGGGCAAGAGCAAACAAGACAAGCGGCGGCTGCGGCTAGGTCTTAGAAGAACTGCGTTATTTTATTGATGATAAAGGGTAACCAAAGATACAATGCTGCAGGGGAGCTTTATAAACAGCTCGTCAGCTAGCCCTAAGGCCGAAAACATAAAGCAAAACGACAATACATGAAAAGCTAAAAGAAACAAAACGCAAAAAGGCAAAAATACATGAAAATGGAAAGTTCTCTTAAACTAAAAAGAAAATAAAACTAAGCCTATTCTGCGTGGCCTTCTTCTGGGGCTCGAACCTTGGTCTCTTGGATGGGCTAAGAACCACTGGGACAAGTCAGATTAGTTGGACAAATTGTATAAAACGTGTATACCTGGTTTTGGCGCGCGATGTCCGGAAATGCTTCCTTGGTGGTTGTGTCTAGTCCTGGTCCGTTCCATGCTGGCTTCTTGATGATTCCATCTTCATGATGTCCAGTGAAGTCGAGCTGGTAGCAATCTTCAAGTTCCTTCCCGTGGTTAGCTCTCAAAACGTCTTCTTGCTCCATTTGCTCTCTCTCGGCTTCAAGGCTTGTTTCCGCGGTATCTTGAGGCTGAGATGTGATCTCCACGAGATTCTTGTTGTATTGGACTCTATTACCTGTCAAGTAATCAGTCATACCTTGGTTTGGTCGAGGCTGGTCATCTTTGAGGCTCAGCCTTGCAAATTCCTCCAAGATGTCTATATCGGGCGCGTTGGAGCTATCTTTGAGGCCGGCTCGTGGTGATGGATTTCTGAACGTGTCTCCCAGCTCCATTGTGTTGAGGAGGGTCTCCACAGCTACATTGAACCCTTCCCTAAGCCTCCTGGTCTTAGACCGTGTCATTGGTGAAGACTTGACCGTCGGTACTAGCTCGTTGGTCTCGGCTAGGTCGATGTCCTCATCATTTTCTCTCCTACCTCTTCTCCTTCTTTATCTCATTCGTCGTTCAGATCTTTCACAACTGCTGCTCCTTCCGCAGCCACAATTGGTAATTGTGGTCGGGGTTGTTCAGTAGCCACATGTGTTGCTACTTCAGAAGTCTCAACCACCATTTTCTCCACTTCTGCCACTTGAGAAACCTCAACCACCATTGTCAGCAGAAGTGCATCATTCAAAGCCTTCAAAACAAAATAGTTGTACTTAGTATTACCAAGTATCACTTTTTCGTTTTAGAATTTAACTACAATCGAAAGTGTTACCTTTTCCATGTCTGTTGCTGGTTTGGTATTCACAACGTCTTCTTCCTTATTTTTCTTTTGTCCTTCCTTCTCAACATCGCCAGCATATTCCAAAACATAGTTATTATTAAAATGATAATCCATGCCGTCTTCAAACGCCCTCCTAGCATCTACTTGTTTCTTCACATAACCTTCCACTACTACAACTTTTCTGTCCAATCCATCAATCTTCTCATTGATTTTTTTGAACCCTTTGTCCATGTTTAACTCCTGCCTTACTATCATACTAATCGTAGAGAAATTTTCCCCACAGATGGCCGCATTCTCCACAGGGATGGCCACGTTCTCTTCCTCCTCATGCTCGTGATCCTCCCCCTCATTCTCCTCTTCTTCTTGTCGGGAAGCCACGTCTTACTTGTACATCTCCTCAAAACAAATCTCTTTCCCTTTATCGATATGTTTCATCCAACAGTCAACAACAACATCATCGACATCATGGTCATCTCCATCTTCCATGATTCGATCTAAAAAAACTTCTTCATCAACGGTTAGGACCAACACACAATGAATTTCCTGTCAATATAAAGAAGGAATACACATTCAAAAGAATCCAAGCATAAATAATGAATATGCAAATGATAACTAGTTTAGATTTCTAACCTTAGTATTACCGAGTACTTTATATATATACGAAAGAGGAAATCCTTTCATTGTATATGACTTGAATTTACTCTTACACATCCGAGAGCACCTGTTTTATGCGCCTATATGGTCTTCTCGAAATTTCTTCATCAACTTTGCAATTGCCTCAAACGCTAGCATCTGCACATGATACATATAGTTGGAGAGTTAGAAAATACAATAAATGATAAGAACTAGAAATAAGAGAATATTAATATTTTCCTCCAAAGAAGTACATAAACTTGAAAACTTGCATGTCTTATCGACGACCCCTTTATAATCATCCACCGCTTTCTCGATATCTCTAAAATTCTGATCAAATGAGAATCTCCCCCGAAGAAATGTCTTGCAAAGGTATAGATCATCCACAGCTCTTAAAAAACTTATCAACAGATGGAGCTCCTACTTTTGTTTTCTCCTTCCCAACAATAATGCTAGATAGGAAGTAGAAGACACATATTTTCAACCTAACAGGACAAGATTTCTTCATTTTGAACAGCTTTTCTTCCACTTTAGCATACGTTATTGTTGCTCCATTGTCAAATTGCCTTTCCGCGAATTTCAGACCCCCTATTCGCGTATAGTTTTCTGGATAGCTATGGCAATCTAATCCAGATATGAACGTGTGTTCTCTGAGAGAATATATAATGGGAACTCAGTTCACCAAAAACCAAGCTTCCCTTTTCTTCTCAACTTCAGCCTTTAGAAGAAGGAGCATCCACATGCTCATGACCTTGTAGTTTTGGTCATCATGCATATGGAAGCAGTGCTTGAACTGCGGGTGCTTCCAAAACCAACTCTTCTCGTCTTTTGTCACCTTTAAACTATTTATTTTTTCAACCGCCTTGTGGATGTAACATCTCGTTGATATCTTCACCTGATTATTGTACTCTGACGGATTGAAATATATCCGCATAGGTTGCATTGCTTATGTTTCCTCCTCGAAATCTTGTAATCGATTCAAGTGTTACCAAGTGTTACTTTTATTTTTAGGAATTCTAGGACATAAAAAAATCGATTATTTTTACCAAGTACTACCTAGTTGTTCAACACATAATCAAACTGCATACCGATGAATGTAAATCAGCGGGAGAATTGGTCACGGTTCGGCTGTTGCTTTCTTTGCCACTCTATTGGATTGGTCGACTTGGATTGCCTTCAGCTCGGCCAACAAACACGTCTCCGATATATGAGGCTTTCTTTGTACGGGCCCTTTTTGTTCTATTTGGATCTACTGAAATTCCTACACAACAAGTCGGTTACAAGTAGTGTGTGAATCGACACAAGTTTATGATAATAAATCCACACTAAATTGACTCTATTTCTACATTAAAATGAAAACGCGATCAGAACATGCATTTCGATTTAAGAACGAGTTCGATTAAGTTTTCTCAACTTCTCTTCTTCTAACCATGATTTCGATGATGTTGTTGTTGACGGTTGGATGAAGCATATTGATAAAGGGAAAGCGATTTGTTTTGAGGAGATGTACAAGCAAGATGTGGCTCCCCGAGAAGAAGAAGAGGAAAATGAGGAGGATCACGAGCATGAGGAGGAAGAGAACGCGGCCATCCATGTGGAGAATGCGGCCATCCGTGGGGAAAATGTCGCTACGATTAATATGATAGTAAGGCTGGAGCTAAGCATGGACAAAGGGTTCAAAAAAATTAATGATAAGATTGATTGATGGGACAAAAGAGTTGTAGCAGTGGAAGATTATGTGAAAGAACAAGTAGATGCTAGGAGGGCGTTTGAAGACGACATGGATTATCATTTTAATAATAATCATGTTTCGGAAGATGTTTGCGATGTTGAGAAAGAATGAAAAAAGAAAAATGTGGAAGAAGGCGTCGTGAATACCGAACCAGCAACATACTTGGAAAAGATAACACTTTTGATTGTAGTTAAATTTTAAAACGAAAAGGTGGTACTTAGTAATACTAAGTACAACTGTTTTGTTTTGAAAAATTTGAATGACGCACTTCTGATTACAACGGTGGTTGAGGTTTGTCAAGTGGCAGAAATGGATACAATGGTGGACTTCTGATGTAACAGCACATGTGTCTACTGTACAACCCCAACATCAATTACCAGTTGTGGCTGCGGAAGGAGCAGCAGTTGTGAAAGATCTGAATGACGAAGAATAAGAGGAAAGAGAAAAAGAAGATGAGGAGGAAGGGGAGAAAGAAGAAGGAGAGATAGACACAGAGAAGGTATTACTTTATTTTCTTATATGGTAAAATAAAAAAGGTCACACTAGATAATACTAAGTACAACTGATTGTCTTTTGCAGGATCAAGGTGATATTGGCGGTGCGGAGACGCAAGGAGCTCGTGGCCGTGATGAGATGTAAGGAATTGTGGCAGAAACTATGGATACATAAGTCGTAGGGAACAAACAGTGGCTAGAGATGTGTTTGAACAACAACAAGAAGTAGCGATTTCAATGAAGGAAAATATAACTTTTTATTCTTAAATGATAAAAAGAAAACGTGACACAAGATAATACTATGTAAAATTATATGTGTTTTGCAGGATCCGCAAGATGTTCCAACAGAAAATGCAGGTAATGGTGGGGATGAACAACAACAAGATGTAGCAATTGCGGAAGTAGCAGCAGTTGTGTCAACGGTTGAGGATGAAGGACAAAATAAAGTTGGAGAAGAAGTTGTGCCTACCAAAGTAGACATGGTGGTTGAGGAACAACAAGAGAAGGAAGGAGAAAGAGAAGGAGAAGGAAAAGGAGAGAAGGAAGCTGACACGGAGAAGGAAAGAGAGAAGGTATTACTTTTTTTTTCTTATATGGTAAAATGAAAAAGGTCACATTAGATAATACTAAGTAAAACTGTTTGTCTTTTGCAGGATCCTCAAGATATCATAACATAAGATGCCGGTAGTGGTGGAGATGAACAACCGCAAGATGTAGCAATTGTGGAAGTAGCAAAAGTTGTGTCTACAATTGAGGATGAAAGACAAAAAAAGTTGGGGAAGAAGTTGTGCCTATTGAAGTAGACATGGTGGTTGAGGAACAACTGATAGGGCTTATGTTTTACCCAAATAATCAACTACTGCAAGTGCACAGCAATGCAGTTGAAGTATAAGGGGTATCAAATCCTCAGAGAAGTAGATGCTACACTAATGGTTTCTAGGTTTAGATTATGCTAGGCGAATAATATTAAGTAAACTAAAAGCAATGCAGAAATAAGTAAATGAGTTTAAAAGGCGATGTAAGTTCAGAGACAAAGNATAATCTTATTATAAGATGTAGTCTAATCATGTGGTCTCTACAAAGTATTATTGATACTGTGATACACCAATAACCATAATACATCGTAATATGCGACGTCTAGACGAGACATAACTAGTTTTTTTTTTGTTTTTTACGGCTATAAGGATTTCAAAAATTTAAGCTCGAAGACAATGTCAAATGTTTTCAAATACATTTTTCATTTTTTCATTTCTCTAAACATATATAACTCAGTCGTTTAACTAATATCTTTAGAACAAATGTTTTTGTTTTCTACTTGCTATTTCATTTCATGCTTTTTTAGCTTTTATATGCATGACACGAGAGGCGGAGTTCAAAGTTCTCAAATGTATATTTGTTTCATATTTCATTTTCTCGCGCGTTTGTTTATTAAAATTTATAACTGAGCTAAATGGTATCCTATGGGACCATATAGATCCATTGGTTGCTAAATTTTGTGACGGCGAAGACAACACACATCTCTTTTGATATTAATGAGACCGAAACAGTCTATTGGACTGGGCCACATATACCTAAAAGGCCCACGTTTACAACATAAACCATTTACAATTTTATGTAATATGAAAAGAAAACTAAGCAAAACCAAGCAAATCAGAACAATAACAATGGTAGTTCTTATAAGAACTCTTAATATATATTAAATAAATAAAAATTATTATAATAATAAATTGATTCTTAAAAACTTAAGAAAGTATCTTATTTAAGAACTTTTTAGTGTTTTTCTTAAGTTCTTAAGAACCTTATTTATTATTATAATAATTTTTATTTGTTTGATATATATTAAGAGTTCTTATAAGAACTACCATTGTTCTTGCTCTCAGACAGAGCAAAAGCCAGTTTTATTATTACCCTTTCATTTACAATGCAAGATTTGATCAATCAAATGATCCACAAAATGAGATATTCTGCTTTTGCTCTTTCTCTGTAATGATCTGACAATGGAGATTCTATTCTGTACCAGAATCTAACAAACTATGTAAACTCTCTATTTGCTTTTAAGAACCAACATACGATAGCATTTGACTGTGGCTTCCTGCATTGTATAGACTTAGCTGGTATATAGCTTTCGATACAAGCTCTCTCAACTCCAGATTCTGCAGGCTCGCCAACCGCTCTGCACCTTCGAGCACCGTCAAAACCTTGGCTTGTTCCAGCTGCTCATGGTTACTAGCATTCATGGAAAGGTAACNAAAGAGGGCTATAAAAACGATCCCATAAGTCCATGCATATTTATAAAGAAATTTGACAAGGGATTCGTAATCATCGCGGTGTATGTAGACGACCTGAACATCCTAGGAACCTCTGAGGAAATATCCCAAACGGTTGAATACCTAAAGAAGGAATTCGAGATGAAAGACTTAGGAAAGACTAAGTTCAGTTTGGGAATACAACTTGAGTACGTCAATAATGGAATCCTTGTGCATCAAATGGCATATACAGAAAAAGTACTCAAGCGTTTTAATATGGACCAGGCTCACCCACTGAGTAGCCCAATGATGGTGAGAAGTCTTAGTCTGGACAGTGATCCATTCGGTCCAAAGAAGAAGGATGAAGAAATCCTTGGTCCCGAAGTGCCATATCTTAGTGCCATAGGAGCGTTAATGTACTTGGCCGGACATTTGCTTTGCCGTGAACCTCCTTTCAAGATTCAGTCCTTGTCCGACCCAAAGGCACTGGAGTGGGATCAAACACATACTTCGTTACCTGAAAAGGACGAAATATATGGGTCTATTTTACACTAACCTTAACAATGAAGGTTTAGTTGGTTTTGCTGATGCAGGTTACCTTTCGGATCCGCACAACGGTCGATCCCAGACGGGATATGTCTTCACTCACGACGGAACAACCATTTCGTGGAGGTCCATGAAGCAGACACTTACGGCTACATCGTCCAATCACGCGAAAATATTGGCGATCCATGAAGCCACCCGAGAATGTGTTTGGTTGAGGTCAATGACTCAACACATTAGACGAGATTGTGGGATGATAGAAGGGAAAGAAGAACCGACCAGCATGTACGAGGACAACGCCGCATGCATAGCTCAATTGAAGGATGGATACATCAAAGGAGATCGGACGAAGCACATCTTACCGAAGTTCTTTTCCACTCACGACCTACAGAAGACCGGTGAACTCAAAGTGCTCCAAGTCCGTTCCAGCGACAACTCAGCCGACCTATTCACTAAGTCGCTTCCAACCTCCACATTGAAGAAGCTAATGCATCAGATCGGCATGCGCCGATTAAGAGACTTAGAGTGATGATCTTTTCAGGGGGAGTAATGCGTGCTGTACTCTTTTTCCTCGCTAAGGTTTTGTCCCACTGGGTTTTCCTTAGAAAGGTTTTAATGAGGCAGCATCCCCAAGCGTATTACTATGATCCCATCATCACAACTGGTTATGTCAATCAAGGGGGAGTGTTATAATCCATTGAGGTTTGGATCTCCATAACCGGCCCATTGCATTAGACCACGGCCCAGTCCATTGGATCATAGGCGGCCACGTTTTCCTAAGTTCATTATGATTAGTAGATGTTTTCCTTTTCCTTGTAAAAGTAGGAAAAGTACTATTTCCTTTTCTATCCTTTATGTAATTACTATATAAAGAGATCTTTGGTCCTCATAATAATACAACACAATTCATTCGATTCATAACATGGGTCAAATTGGTTGATAACCAAACAAAAAAGAATCTAACAAAGTAACCAAATTGTTAGAGAGAGATAGGAAGAGATAGAGAGAGAAAAACTTAAAATTTGGTTAGTTTGTAAATTTTAATTTATTTTATAGTTATCTGCAAATTTTCTCAAAACCTAAAACATCAAATATTTTGAAACGATAGAATATATTTTTTTGTATTTTTGTTTGAATTTTGAACTAAAAAAAAAGTGTGTAGTTTCACACATGTACTTATCCAAAATATAGTAAAATCTACTAATTTAGAAAAAAAAAAATTTGAAAAACACGACCTCACAATATTTTTATAACCAAATATATGAATATTTCTCTAAAATCTATATAATATCTTATAATGTTTATAAAAATATTGTTTTTAATTTTTCGAAAATTTGCATGCCCTTAATATTTGTTTTTTAAGTTATAACTTATAACATAATAGGGTCAAGCATCTAGGTTATAATAAAAGTGCAAACAGTTTTTCGCAAAAAAAAAAAAAAAAAGTGCAAACAGTGTATAATACAAATATAACCAAAGTTGTTTGAGTGTGTGTCCGTGGTAACTCGATTTCTTCATGTGGTTTATAAGTTAGGTGAGAGGCTGGTTGGTTAGGTGACAGTGACACCATTGTCTCTTACCATTATGACTTTCTTGTTAATTAATTTTCTTAGAAAAAATTATAATACATTTTCTTAGATCAATGTTCTCTCATTTAGGAATCCTTCACGAATCCAGTTCTTTTTGTTATTGTTTTTTTACTAAGTCCAGTTTAATTTTGATAAGTTCGGTTTTTATAAAATTCGAATCTGCTTTTATGTAATTCAGTTTGGTTTCTATAACACCTGTGTTGCAAATAAAAATATTTGGTTGACCAAATGTATGTCGACCAGATCGGTCCAAATTTTATCCAAGTCCGAAAATCATGTCTTAATTTTTTTTGAAATTTTAAATTATTCCAGATCGATCTTGAAAGATTGTGATTGACCAATCGCAGATATATATCCAATGTTGTTTATATTTGGTTAATTGATTGATCCACAAAATTATACCAAATTTTTATTTAGTATTGAAATTAGTGAAAACAAAATTAGGAATTTTTGGAGTGGAAACAAAATTTCTCATGATAATTGGTAACTTTCATTTGTAAGGGGTTTTTTAGATGTATATACATATTGGGTAGAATATAGTCACAGAAATTTGAAAATTAATTAGATAACCAAAGCATAATTTGTTGGACGAAAATGTCTCTACTTTAGATATTTTTTTATTGGATTTGTTTGTTTTATATCGTAAAAATATAATAGTATAACAAATGATAAAACGAAGAGAAAAAAAAAAAGGTTACCAAATGATAGATGAGCAATAGATTGCAGCTGCATCATCATATTTTCTTTTACATATATATGAGTTTTGAAGATCATATTCCTGGAGCTACTACAAGTAGATTATATGTATATGTTCACTATCATATGATGTAGGTTATATATGAAAGTTTAATGTGAGTTTTTTGCATTTTTATGACTAGTCATTATTTTTCATATCATGTAGGTCCGCTTCATCGTGTTAACACTTTTCTTTTTTTGGGAAATAATTTCTGCATTTTTCTTTTCGTAAGGGAAAAGATTTTGCCCACTATTTTCTGGTTCTCTGAGAGATGGTTCATTTTCAGAATCTATAACAGGAATCTACGTCATTGTCTTCACCGTTTTGTTTTTGGCATGTTCATTGCCAAAAAAGCAACTAAGTTCGTTTCATCGAATATTTGAGGTAGGATTTGTCTTTCAACGTCACAAGTCATTGTGACTAAGGTTTATCCTTTCGGTTTTGTCCGGAATTCTTCATCGATACATCCTACTATCGTAGCTTCTCGGATTCGCTGTTAGTTTTTTCCGAAGTTTTCCATAAAAAACTATTTTTTTTATGCTTTAACATGTTTAAATTGTGTTGTAATGATTAAAAAAATGCTGAATTCCCTCTATTTGAAGTATGGTGGAGATTTAATGAATGAATGTAAGAAATTGTTAGAAAGAAAGAAAAAAAGTAAGAGGTTGTAAGTTTTGCTTTTGCATTCGAAGTTATTTCTAACAACTCGAAGTTATTTCTAACAACTCGAAGTTTGGCCAATTTGGTTTGGATTCGGTTTGTTGATGAACAGGTTTTTAATAATTATTTCGGTTATCAGGTCGGTTTGGAGCTCAAAGTGAAGACCTAGAAGATTCCCCACCTCTTCTCTCTTTCTCCATGAACGAAACATTCCATTAACACATGGCAGTGACCGGAAGAGTTTCTTCTGCCTTCGGCCGTCTTTTCAGAGACGGCAAAACCCACAAGCGCGTACCCAAAACCTCAGTGACCCAACAAGTTCTCCAGCAACTCGAAGGCGGTAACGTCTCGAAAGCCGTCTCTTTTCTCTTCGCTTCTCTAGAGCCAGTTTCATACTGGCTATACAAGCGTCTTTTCCGTTCCTGTTCCTCGAAGTCCCTTGCTGTGCAAGCCCGTAAAGTCGTATCCCACTTGGTGACTTTCTCTCCTCTGCCCCCGATTTTCCTCCTGAACAGAGCGATCGAAACCTATGGTAAAATCGGGTGCGTGAACGATGCCCGAGAGCTGTTTGAGCAAATGCCTGAACGAGACGGTGGGTCTTGGAACGCTTTGATTACCGCTTGTGCGCAGAACGAAGTCCACGATGAGGTGTTTCGTACGTTTCGTAGGATGAACAGGGATGGGACACGAGCGACGGAGACTTCTTTCGCTGGTGTTCTTAAATCGTGCGGCTTGGTATTAGACTTGAGGTTGTTGATCCAGCTTCACTGTGCTGTGATGAAGCATGGGTTTTCGGGGAATGTTGATTTGGAGACTTCGATTGTTGATGTTTACGGGAAATGTCGGGCTATGAGTGATGCGAGAAGAGTGTTTGATGAGATTATATACCCTAGTGATGTCTCGTGGAACGTGATCGTGAGGCGGTATCTTGAGATGGGTTCTAATGATGAGGCAGTGGTAATGTTCTTCAAGATGCTAGAGTTAAATGTTCGACCTTTGAATCACACTGTTTCTAGTGCAATCTTGGCTTGTTCGAGATCCATGGCCCTTGAGGTGGGAACGGTAATCCACGCGATTGCTGTCAAACTTCATTTTGTGCCGGACACAATTGTTTCTACTTCTATCTTTGATATGTATGTGAAATGTGGCAGATTGGAGAGTGCTCGTAGAGTATTTGACCAAACCGAGTCTAAAGATTTGAAATCCTGGACTTCGGCGATGTCAGGGTATGCGATGAATGGTATAACCAGAGATGCAAGGGAACTATTTGATCTGATGCCTGAACGGAATATAGTCTCGTGGAACGCGATGCTGGGCGGATATGTACGTGCTAGCGAATGGGAGGAGGCGCTGGATTTTCTCAGTTTGATGCGAAAGGAGATCGAAGATATTGATAATGTCACTCTTGTGTGGATTCTAAATGTCTGCTCAGGTGTTTCAGATGTTCAAATGGGGAAGCAAGCTCATGGTTTTATCTACCGGCATGGGTACAATACAAATGTAATTGTAGGCAATGCACTTCTTGATATGTATGGCAAATGTGGTACCTTTCGGAGCGCCAATACTTTGTTCCGTCAAATGAGTGAACTAAGGGATGAGGTTTCATGGAATGCTTTATTGAATGGTTTAGCTCAACTTGGGCGGAGTGAACAGGCCCTTTCTTTCTTCGAAGGGATGCAACTCGAGGCAAAACCTAGCAAATACACACTCGCAACGCTCTTAGCGGGTTGTGCAAACATTCCTGCTCTTAGTCTAGGCAAAGCAACCCACGGGTTCCTGATCAGAAATGGCTATGAAGTTGACATTGTTATACGGGGTGCTATGGTTGACATGTATTCCAAATGCCGATGTTTAGACTATGCTATCGAAGTATTCAAAGAGGCAGCTACACGGGACTTGATTCTATGGAACTCTATCATCCGTGGATGCTGTCGTAATGGAAGAAGCAAAGAGGTGTTTGAGTTGTTCATGCTTATGGAAGATGAAGGAGTTAAGCCTGACCATGTCACCTTTCTGGGAATCTTACATGCTTGCATACGCGAAGGTCATGTCGAACTCGGCTTTCAGTATTTCAGTACTATGAGCACCAAATATCTTATATTACCGCAGGTTGAGCATTATGATTGCATGTTCGAACTCTATTGCAAGTATGGATGCTTGCATCAGCTTGAAGAATTTCTCCTCTTGATGCCTTTTGATCCAACTATCCAAATGTTGACAAGGATACATGATGCTTGCCAAAATTACGGCTGGAAAAAATTAGGAGCATGGGCTGCTAAACGGCTTCATGAATGATCTTAACAAGGAGCTTGTGTCCTGCAGTCAATCCGAGCACATGCATTTAGAAGGATTACAGAAAAATCCGGTGTCTTTTGGAGACCAGGAAGAGAAACGGGGATGAAGCCGTTGGCGCAGGAGGTGAAGAGATTAGAGAGACATCATTAGTCTCTCTTGCCACTTGAAGTTATTTCTTTCTTTCCCGCAGGTAATCACAAATTCTCAACTCTTCTCTCGATTGCTTTTCATGCGCTTATATGTATTTGTGTGTGTGTGTGTGAGAGAGCGTGTATGCATCATATGCATGTCTTTCTATTTGTATCCATTGATCACATTCTCGCTCTTTTCTATTTAGTTATGTTCAATTTGTTGGTAAGTTTATGTTCCATGTTGTGACTTTGTGAATTTTGGTTTGTTTCTTAGTATCTTCGTTCTGTAGTTCCCACTCAGTGATAGATCTGATGATTAAGATTATTCTGCTGGAAAGGGATGACTTCTGTTTCCTGTTCAATAGCGTTGGTTAAACTACACACTCTAATACTCTCTTGTTCCTGATTTTCTCTATTATCAGTATGTATTGTACAAAGACTTTTCATCATTGTTGGTATACTTTCTGCATTTGAACTCGTGCTTCAATGTTTATGTCTTGGTCTGAAGCTTATTGTTCTTGTTTCTTGTTGCTTCTTTGTCCAGAAATTGAAACGTTCCTCTTTACTCCTGTTTTGCTTGCTCTGAATTACCCTGGGTGTAGATGGTAGTAAGATATCTGTTAATTTCTTATTAAGGAACAAGCAGAAGTGTCTGAATCATAACAATGCTCAAATTGGATTCAGGTAAATGGATCTATCTCTACTCCCAAGAAACCAGCATTGTGGTTCCGTAAAACAGAGCTCGAGTCTTTCGCTTTTGGAAGTCTTAGACTCGGATAATGGTGCGATTCCAAGTCTTATTGTTTTTGTTGCATACAATTTCAATGCTGCGATAATCATGGCTAAAGTTTTAATGTCTTGAGGTTTTCAAATCTATGTGATCAGTTATTAGATATGTCAAACCAAATTCTTTTACAGATTCTTGATGAAAGTAACACAAACACCGGACGAGGCAGCTTCCATGACTGGAGTCCATAAGGTAAGTTATTCACTCTCACATGAAGTTTGATCTCGAGGTTTCGTATTTTTATGATATTGATCACTATTTCTTGTAGTTTTCACTTTCAGTCTGAGATTCAAAGAAGTCAGATGTATACAAGCAACAATTAAACCCCTGAGACAGAGGATAGCTCCATAAAAAAAGGACCAATTTGATATTCTACTGTCATTTTATTTGATATAAGCCAATGCAGGATCATTTTCAATTAAGGATCCATATGTAAAAACTAAGGTGATTTTCATCTAACTTACTTTTTGGAAAGAAAAAAAAGTAATTCAAGTTAGGTGTTACAATTTTTATCAATATATATGGTTTTTTCATATAGGAGGAGTTTGAAGACACGTTGTTGTAATGTATAATTCTCAGTCGTATTTTCCAGAATATTCATATTGATTTTCAACTGAATTTAGTTCCACTGACACATTCACTAAAAACAAATGAACATGATTCTCTCAAGTTGGTTTTGCTTCAGACATTTACCTACACACAAGTTTATATAAAACTAGCACTAATTCACCTATATATCATTTACATAAATTACTTTAGGCTAATAAGCTTATATATCCATATGGTATAAGTATATAAATTTAAGTAACAAAAATGTACAAATGGTAGTCATTATAAGATTTTTAGGAAAACTAAATACTCAATACAAAATAATATGAAATCAATTTATTAACATATTTTACGAAAATATCAAAAATAAACCGCTAGTTGGACAAAAATATAACCCAAAATAATTTTAGAAAACGAAATAATAGACGTGGTCCGTGATCGGAGACGCACGAGAAACCACATGTCTCCGGAATACATGAATAAAAATACGCACGAGATGTTACATAAACCACATGTCTTCGGACGAATACATGAATAAAAATATATTATTATTTTTCAATGATTAGAAAGAGGATAACACTTTGGTGATATAAGACTCAGTATGAGTTTTAAAGGCAGACGGAAGATGGGATCTATAAACTGGTTTTCATGCTCTCTCTTACAGATCAAGGGATGGTGGTGGTAAAACAAGGCTTGAATCCACAAGACTTAAGCCGAGATGGTGTCAAACAAGCTGGCTTTCACGCTCTCTCTTGTTGGACGATTAAAGGGGAAGTGTTGGTGGATCGAATGGCACCACAGAGGGATGAGGGATCTCTGATACTGCGCAAGCACTTAGACTTAGGTGAATCAACACGCTAAGAACAAGCAAAGGTCTCTAGACAAGGCGGCGGCCAAGCTCTAAGAAGAACTGCGTTATTTTATTGATGTAAAAGGTAACCAAAGATACAACTGCTGCAGGGGAGCTTTATAATAGCTCGTCAGCTAGCCCTAGGGCCGGAAATTTAAAGAAAACGACAAAAGAAAAACTACAAAAAACAAGCAAAACGCAAAAAGGCAAAAATACATGAAAATGGAAAGTTCACTTAAAGCTAAAAATAAAAAAGAAACTACGTCTACTCTGGTGGCCTTCTTCTGGGGCTCGATCTTGGGGCTCTTGGACGTGCTAAGTACCACTGGGACAAGTCAGATCAGTTGGACAAATTGTATAAAACGTGTATACCTGGTTTTGGCGCGCGATGTCCGGAAATGCTTCCTTGGTGGTTGTGTCTAGTCCTGGTCCGTTCCATGCTGGCTTCTTGATGATTCCATCTTCATGATGTCCAGTGAAGTCGAGCTGGTAGCAATCTTCAAGTTCCTTCCCGTGGTTAGCTCTCAAAACGTCTTCTTGCTCCATTTGCTCTCTCTCGGCTTCAATGCTTGTTTTCGCGGTATCTTGAGGATGAGATGTGATCTCCACGAGATTCTTGTTGTATTGGACTCTATTACCTGTCAAGTAATCAGTCATACCTTGGTTTGGTCGAGGCTGGTCATCTTTGAGGCTCAGCCTTGCAAATTCCTCCAAGATGTCTATATCGGGCGTGTTGGAGCTATCTTTGAGGCCGGTTCGTGGTGATGGATTTCTGAACGTGTCTCCCAGCTCCATTGTGTTGAGGAGGATCTCCACAGCTACATTGAACCCTTCCCTAAGTCTCCTGGTCTTAGACCGTGTCATTGGTAAAGACTCGACCGTCGGTATTAGCTCGTTGATCTCGGCTAGGTCGATGTCCTCATCATTTGGCATATAAAAAATAAAGGATTAATTATGTAGATTAGTCATCGCCGGTTCATGATTTTAAAATGCGTAAGTGACATTTACATACTAACCATTTCTTTTTGGACTAATGCTGTTTATATAATAGTCCTACTGTTGATCCCTATACCAAGTCATTCTTAGTATTCTAATCTCAATTCTTTGTCCACTACGTATACTTCAAAATATAAAACGTTATCTGTTTGGTAGTATTCTAATCTCAATTATTTGCATTGTTAAAGTTCCCAAAAAAAAAAAAAATTGCATTGTTCTTATTTCTTCTAAAATAGATTTAATGACAGAAAAAATGGATTATAAATAAAGTAGAATATTACTCAAAATATTATAAAGGTTGGACCGGCGGAACATGAAATTATATAATTTAAAAATGAAAATGAAAATTATATCATTAATAAACCAATTATTGCGCTCCTATAATTGGTATTTTCATATATATCTTTATATATGGTCTTAATTGTTTATTTATAAGTACATTGTATTAAATAGTATAAGTGGAAGTAGTATCAATGAACTAGAAACGTATTTTAGACATTTTCATTGAAACAAAGTAAACATCATAAAATGATTTGATTTT
>JAHZTW010000001.1:176276654-176330613 GCA_020283515.1 Alliaria petiolata
TCTCTATAAACTCTAACCACTTAGCATGCCTCCTCTTGAGTGAAGTCTGTCCTCTCAAATGCTTAAGGGTCTCGTGATCAGTATGGATAATGAACTCCTTGGACAGCAAGTAATGCTGCCAAGTCTCTAATGCCCGAACCAAGGCATAAAGTTCTTTATCATACGTAGGGTAGTTTAGTGTAGCCCCACTGAGCTTTTCACTAAAGAACGCTACTGGCCTCTTCCTCTGATGTAGCACAGCTCCAATCCCTAGACCAGATGCATCACACTCCACTTCGAACATCTCATCAAAGTCTGGTAAGGCTAGAACCGGGGCTTGCGTGAGCCTCTCTTTTAGCGTATTGAAGGCTGTTTCTTGAGCTGATCCCCATGAGAATGGCGTATTCTTCTTGATAGCAGCCGTGAGTGGTGCAGCTACTGTGCTGAAGTCCTTCACAAATCGCCTATAGAAACTTGCTAGGCCGTGAAAGCTTCTTACATGGCCGATTGTAGTCGGTGTTGGCCATTCTCTGATCGCTTTGATCTTCTCCTCATCTACTTGTAGTCCCTGTTCACTCACTACTAAGCCTAAGAACACAAGCTGATTAGTACAGAAGGTGCACTTCTTAAGGTTAGCATAAAGGCCTTCCTTGCGAAGTGATTTAAGCACTAGTTCGAGATGCTTGAGATGATCAGTTAAGTTCTTGCTATATATAAGTATGTCATCAAAATAAACTACTACGAATTTACTTATATAAGAACGCAGAACCTGGTTCATGAGACGCATGAATGTACTTGGGGCATTGGTCAGGCCGAAAGGCATGACAAGCCATTCGTACAAGCCTTGTTTGGTCTTGAATGCGGTTTTCCACTCATCTCCTTCACGCATTCGGACCTGATGGTATCCACTCTTTAAGTCGACCTTTGAGAAGACAGTGGATCCACTTAGCTCGTCCAGCATGTCATCTAGACGCGGTATAGGATGTCTGTACTTGATAGTGATGTTGTTTATAGCGCGGCAGTCCACGCACATCCTCCATGTACCGTCTTTCTTGGGAACTAGAAGCACAGGCACGGCACAGGGGCTGAGACTCTCTCGGATGTAGCCTTTGTCCATCAAATCTCTCACTTGCTTCTCTAGTTCCTTAGTTTCCTTCGGATTCATCTTATATGCTGGTTTGTTGGGTAAGGCAGAACCTGGAACAAGATCTATCTGGTGCTCTATGCCTCGGATTGGTGGCAATCCAGATGGTATCTCTTCAGGAAACACATCCTTGAATTTGTTTAGAACAGCTATGACCTCGGCAGGAAGCTCTAACTCAATGGTTCCTGAACTTAGACATTCTTTGAATAGCATTAGTAGCACGGTACCCTTTGTATATAGGGTCTTGTGAATTGTATTTGTAGATAAGTATAGTCTAGACTTACTTACCTCGGTTTCCTTGCTCATTCGGACTTGCAACTCATGTACCTCAGATGGAGTGAGAGGCGCAAGATTATACTTCTTGTCCTTAAACGTGAATGAGTAGTGATTGGTGCGGCCATGGTGGTGAGAAGCTCGGTCAAATTGTCACGGCCTTCCCAGCAGAATGTGCCCAGCTTGCATTGGGACCACGTCACAAGTGACTTGGTCTTGATATTTGCCCACGCTGAATGGCACAGAAACTTGCTCCACGATCTTGAGCTCCGTTTGATCGTTTAGCCACCTTAGCTTGTATGGCCTCGGATGCTTAGTCCTCTCAAGGCCTAGCTTATCCACCATAAACTTGCTAGCCACGTTAGTACAAGAACCACCATCTATGATCAAGTTACATACCTTTCCCTTGATGGTACATCTTGTGTGAAAGATGTTTTCTCTTTGTACTTTCTCTTCGGGGTTGATGAGAACACTTAGTACTCGTCTGGTCACTAGCATCTCGCCGGTGTCAGGGTACTGAATGTCGTCACTATGATCACTAGCATCATCCTCTTGCTCATCTTGAGACTCGTAGTCTCCACTAGGCGTGAGGATCATCACTCTCTGGTTCGGACATTCCCTTGCCATGTGCCCTCTGCCTTGACACTTAAAACAAGTTATGTCACGAGTCCTTTGATTAGCACTAGGGAACTTACCTTGCTCTGGTCGGTTGAACTTAGGAGCCTCGGTGTTCTTTCCCTTGAACCTGGAATCAATCTCCACGGCTTTCCCTTTGTCTAGAGGTCTAGAACTATTTGATGCCCACGATTGAGTTGATTTGTTGCGGCTGGTGAGTGATGTCTTGCGTTTGATCTGGTGTTCCACTTGCACAGAAAGATGCAATAGCTCATGCATCCCACTGTATTGGAGTCTCTCCACCTTTCTTGCAATCCTCTCTTGCAAGCCGTCAATGAATTGAGCCATCAAGGCCTCCTCAGATTCTTCTAACTCTAATGAGTTCATCAGCTTCTCAAACTCCTCAAAATACTCATCAACGCTCCTGGTTCCCTGGGACAGCTTACGAAAACGTTTCTGTAAGTCTCTATGGTAATGTTCAGGGACATACCTTTGCCTTAGGAGGAACTTCATGTCACTCCAATTAGTTACTGGACCAAAACGTTGTCTTCTTCTCTCGGCTACGCTTCTGTCCCACCATGCAAGTGCATTCTCCGTGAGGTTTGCTGCAGCTACAGCCACTCTCTTGCGCTCCACGTATCCATAACACTCAAAGATGTGCTCTAGACGTCTCTCCCAATCCAGATATACTTCTGGATTTGATTTTCCTGCAAAAGTAGGAGGGGTTAGTTTAAGCTCATGGTTTTGTTCACGGAAATCTACTTCCCTTGCTGGATGTCTCCTTAGAGGATCTTGTCTCCTCTGGTTTCGGTGAATGAGAGGGTCCTGGACATCATCCTCCAAGTCCGGCATCTCTTCTTGGCCGTTCTGTTGTAGAGGCTCTCCTCTGATCGGAGCTCTCCTTGGTGGTGGAGCCTCCATTCGGTCAATCCTTTCGCCAAACTCTTGTCGCATGGTGCCCATCTGTTGGCCCATGTTTCTCAACTCTTCCCTCATTGCTGCCATCATTTGCAGCACGGCATCTTGGGGAACTCCTTCTCCATCCGTCATGTTGCACTGGATGTTGTTAGTCCTTGCACAAACTCAGCAAACAGATCAAAATATCACGGCAAACAAGAACTAAAACAAACAGAAAATAACTAGCTTATCTAAACAATCAAGCGGATGCAACAATTGTCTAAACAAACTAATCCAATACACCAAAACTCAAAACGAAACCTTTTTATGCTTTTCTGATTAATGCTAAACGCAGCAAGACAAAACAGAAACAAAGAAACTAGCAAACTAAACAAACGTAACTTCTTTTGGTTTTTAGGTTTTAATGAAAACAAGAAACAGATCCGCAAGTAATCTAAAACTATTCTTTTGGGGTTTTCTTTTATAACTAAACAGAAACTAAGCAACCTAGATAAGCAAGCAAACACGATTTTTATGGGTTTTCTTTTTGTGAAACAAAGCAGAAACAGAAAGCTAACAAAGCAGAAACAAGGAATCGTAAAGGATAGGGGTAAGAAAAACCAAAGGTAGAACCTTTGGCTCTGATACCAGATGATATAAGACTCGGTATGAGTCTTAAAGGCAGGCGGAAGATGGGATCTAGAGGCTGGCTTTCACGCTCTCTCTTCTAGATCAATGGATGGTGACGGTAGAACAAAGGCTTGAATCCACAAGTCTTTGAGCCGAACGGTGTCAAACAAGCTGGCTTTCACGCTCTCTCTTGTTGGACGGTTTAATGGGGAAGTGAAGGTGGATCGAAGGGCACCACAGAGGGATGAGGGATCTCTGATACTGCACAAACACTTGGCCTTGGTGAATCACACACGCAAGGGCAAGAGCAAACAAGACAAGCGGCGGCTGCGGCTAGGTCTTAGAAGAACTGCGTTATTTTATTGATGATAAAGGGTAACCAAAGATACAATGCTGCAGGGGAGCTTTATAAACAGCTCGTCAGCTAGCCCTAAGGCCGAAAACATAAAGCAAAACGACAATACATGAAAAGCTAAAAGAAACAAAACGCAAAAAGGCAAAAATACATGAAAATGGAAAGTTCTCTTAAACTAAAAAGAAAATAAAACTAAGCCTATTCTGCGTGGCCTTCTTCTGGGGCTCGAACCTTGGTCTCTTGGATGGGCTAAGAACCACTGGGACAAGTCAGATTAGTTGGACAAATTGTATAAAACGTGTATACCTGGTTTTGGCGCGCGATGTCCGGAAATGCTTCCTTGGTGGTTGTGTCTAGTCCTGGTCCGTTCCATGCTGGCTTCTTGATGATTCCATCTTCATGATGTCCAGTGAAGTCGAGCTGGTAGCAATCTTCAAGTTCCTTCCCGTGGTTAGCTCTCAAAACGTCTTCTTGCTCCATTTGCTCTCTCTCGGCTTCAAGGCTTGTTTCCGCGGTATCTTGAGGCTGAGATGTGATCTCCACGAGATTCTTGTTGTATTGGACTCTATTACCTGTCAAGTAATCAGTCATACCTTGGTTTGGTCGAGGCTGGTCATCTTTGAGGCTCAGCCTTGCAAATTCCTCCAAGATGTCTATATCGGGCGTGTTGGAGCTATCTTTGAGGCCGGTTCGTGGTGATGGATTTCTGAACGTGTCTCCCAGCTCCATTGTGTTGAGGAGGATCTCCACAGCTACATTGAACCCTTCCCTAAGTCTCCTGGTCTTAGACCGTGTCATTGGTAAAGACTCGACCGTCGGTATTAGCTCGTTGATCTCGGCTAGGTCGATGTCCTCATCATTTGGCATATAAAAAATAAAGGATTAATTATGTAGATTAGTCATCGCCGGTTCATGATTTTAAAATGCGTAAGTGACATTTACATACTAACCATTTCTTTTTGGACTAATGCTGTTTATATAATAGTCCTATTGTTGATCCCTATACCAAGTCATTCTTAGTATTCTAATCTCAATTCTTTGTCCACTACGTATACTTCAAAATATAAAACGTTATCTGTTTGGTAGTATTCTAATCTCAATTATTTGCATTGTTAAAGTTCCCAAAAAAAAAAAAAATTGCATTGTTCTTATTTCTTCTAAAATAGATTTAATGACAGAAAAAATGGATTATAAATAAAGTAGAATATTACTCAAAATATTATAAAGGTTGGACCGGCGGAACATGAAATTATATAATTTAAAAATGAAAATGAAAATTATATCATTAATAAACCAATTATTGCGCTCCTATAATTGGTATTTTCATATATATCTTTATATATGGTCTTAATTGTTTATTTATAAGTACATTGTATTAAATAGTATAAGTGGAAGTAGTATCAATGAACTAGAAACGTATTTTAGACATTTTCATTGAAACAAAGTAAACATCATAAAATGATTTGATTTTATTTTTTCCTTCGGATTGTTGTAGTCTAATACATCATTATGTTCATTAAAATCATTTACCGTCTTATAAATTAATCATGGATACCAATATGTTAAAACTAAAAACAAATAGTGGTATCCATGAGACAAGAGCACTTTCTACACCATTTCTCTTGTCCTTGGATAAATGACCCTATCTGAACTTTAAAGAATCTAAACATACGCTTACACGTGGTGCACGCATACGCGACGGCGACCCCTTTTTTTTTTTTGTATTTGTTCTTGTTTAGTGCTTAAGGAAGTAGTATATATAAATTAAAAGCTCATAAAAAATGATTAGATGCTCTCATTATCTTTATACTTTACCTAATATGTTTGTTTGTTATCCTTGATTAATTGTGAAAGCGTAAGTCTGGTTAGCCTCATATCCTACTAGAAGCATATTCCCCTTCTCAATTTTGTGACGCAGTTGGTCGGTATTTTTTGGCCTTATGCGGTCTAAAACTAATCAGATTTTTCTATTCCGATTTCTGACCATTCGATCATTTTCTTTCTAGCAATGCTTCCGCCAAAAATTGATATAATTTAAGGTGACACAATTTTTTGTTTAATTCATATAAGAAAATTCTGTAATCATTGCAATATGACAGTATTATTTTATGGAGTCTTGTAATTTTAACATATAGAATTGTGCCAAAATATTTATTTTTTGTTGGTAAAACAGTATGTTTGTAAAAAAAAAAAAAAAAAAAAAAAATCAGTATGTTTGTATGTTCCATTTTGGGATCCATATGTTATAAATAGATTCACAATTTTCACAATTTTATCTCGTATGCGTACAGATAAATTTTCGTATTAGTTAGTATATCAAGGATTTTTATCTATGATTGATACTATATAATAATACAATATAATTTAAATAGTAAAGGGAAACCGTAAAGGGTATTTTTTAATATAATTTTTTTAACGAAAGTTGAGCATATATATGAGAGTTAATTATTTATTTTAATGGCTGGGAAGTGGGAGAACTTAAAAGAAGTCTAAAATCGCCACCGGCCATTGTCTCAGGCCGGCGATAAAGGAGGAAAAAAAAAAAGCTTTGCAGGCCCGCCCATTATTGTGTTCTTGTATAATAATTAGCTTCATTTGACAATGGTGAATAATAATGTTTTGGTTTTTTAACAGTAGTTGTCCGATGCTAAAAAAATCTCTCATTTGTTTCTTACGGCTTCTATTATCATTTATCTGTTCAATTTGTTAAGCATATATATACTCGATGATTTATTTATTTGTCAAACTATATTTAGGGGTTATTAGAAAAATGAGTTATAAAGTTTTGATTGATTTTAAGAGTTGAAAGATTTGTTAAATTTGTAAAAATATTTGCTATATTTGAGAAGAGTTCGTATATTTACAAAATCCATAAAACATATTTTATTATAATAATTTTGAAAATCTAAACCATATAGATATTATTTCGAAAGTTTTGTAAAATTTTGTTTTATTAGTTAAATTGTTTAAAATTCATTTTCCAATAACACCAAATTTTAATAGAATTATAAAATCTTTAAAAACCAAACTTTTTAAATAACAAAAGATTTTGAATGGAATTTAAAAATCTTTAAACCAAATTCTATTAAAATTCTAAAAATCTATAAACCAATAAATAGAATTTTAAAAATTTTAAAAAATTTTAAAATCCATCTCCCAGTTCTTAAAACTCATATAAGAAGATTGAGAAAAATAAGTGGAAATAATTCCAGGAAAAAATTAGATCCAAAATTAGATCGGAACATTCGAGAGAAAAAAAAAAGAATATGGGCAAAAAAAAAAGAAAAACATGGGAAATTAGGGAAAGTAAGGTCTAAAAAGTGGAAGCGGGTAAGGACAGGCTGGCACTTGTGATTGGTCAGTGACAGAGCCAGCTGTATCCCATTCACCAACCTTATCTCGCTATAAACCGACCGACACGTGATCAAAGTGGACCCACACCATGTGACATCTCCTTCATTGACTGTCCCTAATCGTCGCGGTTCGATAACAAACCGTTTTTTTGGTCTGGTTCGACCGTATCACAATCTTGCAACCGCTCGCTCCATTTAGGCTCAATTCATTTATGGCTAACAGAAAAAGAAGTAAAGAACTTTAGCCAAAGTCTTTCTTTTACACACATTTTTTTTTACTTTTAACTACGCAATTTACTGTTTACAGAGAAATAGGACTAAGAGCACGTATTAATTTTTCTCGTAGTATAACAAAATAATATAATTAAGAAAATATATCTTCAAAGAATAAAAAATCATCTATTTCATTATTTTCTTTATTGATAATTGTAAATGGGGTACATTATGCAAGAGAAATATCCGACTATTTTAGAATTGACAACATAATTGGTAAGATATGTAACTATGACAGACAATTCAACATGTATAGTATGCTAGGATTTCCAAAAAACTACATTCAAATTTCATTAATAACTCTGTATTCTATAACAAACTTTTTTTTTTTTTGGCTAACATGTTCTATAAATAATCTCCACCTAATGCAATATTTTATTTTCCAAGTAAACAACACTTTAATAACATGTTAAACAGAAATACGACAAAAAACAAAAAAACAGAAAAAACAAAAAAAGGCGATTAGAAAAATGTTGGACTAATAAGGTATAACCCATCTAATGGTTATCGCTACGGTGTCATAATCGATGTTCAAATTTAATATCCATGCGTGAGTTGTAGACGGCAAAATAAATTAAAAATCCATATACAGTATGTTTTAAAAATTGTTTATATGACAAGAAATGGATTTATACACTTCGTTATAGACACGCTTGGCTATATATATATACCTAAACACACAAAAGAAAACCAAACCAATCACTAGACAGAAAACTCTCAAAAACGTTTTATTAAACCTCAAACCAACTAATCTCTCCGATCATGCCGATCAGAAACATCGCCATCGGCGGAGTCCAAGAAGAAGTGACTCACCCAAGCGCACTTAGGGCGGCGCTAGCTGAGTTTATCTCCACGTTGATCTTTGTCTTCGCCGGCTCAGGCTCCGGAATTGCTTTCAACAAGCTCACTGACAATGGAGGCACCACTCCTTCAGGCCTCGTCGCCGCTGCCTTAGCTCATGCTTTCGGTCTCTTCGTCGCTGTTTCCGTCGGTGCTAACATCTCCGGTGGCCACGTCAACCCCGCCGTTACCTTCGGTGCCTTCCTCGGTGGCAACATCACTCTCCTCCGTGGTATTCTCTACTGGATCGCTCAGCTTCTTGGCTCCGTCGTGGCTTGTTTGCTCCTTAAATTCGCCACCGGTGGCTTGGTAACGTCATTTACTGTCTGCCTTACTAACTCGGTTTAATGTTTTGGTTTCGGAAAATTAGTGACTAAACTATAATCGAATTTAGTACAAACAGGTTCAAGTTCAGGTTTTGTTTTTCTGTTTTATGGTTAGTTTCGAATTTGGAAAGTAAAAACATTCTAATCGTATTTAACTTAATTTAGTTTTTGAAGCAAAAAAAAAGTTGGAGTGATGCGGATTAAAGCGGATCCGTTTGGTTTGAGTTTTTAGGTTTGAGTTTAAGAGAATAGTAACTGATATTTTAATCAAACCTAATACAAAAAAAAAAGATTTAATTTTGGTTTTTATTGTTCATGTTTATTTTTTAGTAGAATTTGTTTTAGTTCGTTCACCTAAGAAAATTAAATTTAGTGGATTTGATATTGTTTTATATATGGAAAAAGGGGCCAAAACAATCAAACTAAATTAAAACTTAATTTGGACCACGTTTTTTTGGTTCGGTTTGTCTTATCCAGTGTCTTATAACTAAAATCACGCTTTTGACCTAACTTCTCCGGCAAGTAACTAACCCCTTCTTCCAAAAAAAAACAATTCAGGCGGTTCCGGCGTTCGGTCTCTCTGCCGGAGTTGGATCCTTAAACGCATTCGTCTTCGAGATCGTGATGACCTTCGGACTCGTGTACACCGTCTACGCAACCGCCATCGACCCCAAAAACGGTAGTCTCGGAACAATCGCACCTATCGCCATTGGTTTCATCGTCGGAGCTAACATCCTCGCCGGTGGAGCTTTCAGCGGAGCCTCCATGAACCCAGCAGTCGCTTTCGGACCAGCTGTTGTGAGCTGGTCGTGGAGCAACCACTGGGTTTACTGGGCTGGTCCTCTTGTCGGTGGTGGACTCGCCGGACTCATCTACGAGTTCGTTTTCATCAACGGAAACGGCCACGAGCAATTGCCCACCACTGATTATTGAAGAAGACCCCATAAAAAATTCGATGTTGTGATTTGATTTGTTTTTATTTCGCATCGTAATGTGGCCGTTGGATCTTATTTTTAGAATGAAACTTTGTATGTTGATTAATGTTGTATTTGGGTTTGTTGTTGGAGTTGTAATTTCCCTGGAAGGCTCTTGTGCAATTGTATTGTACGGTATTAATGACTATGAATGAGAAAACCAGGGAATGTGAATTATGCTTCTAAGTTGTTATATATTTTTTCCCCTTATTATGAAAAAATGCAATTTTCTTTAGCTTTTGTTTAAAGTGCCGTGACATTATTTAAAGCTGGCTACCATAAAATGTAACCATTTGCAGGTATATGTTTCCAGCTAATTCGTCTTTAAAATGTAAGGAATAATTCCTTCTACTATTATATGGTCTAATAGTCATCAATTTTTTTATGAATTAATACTATTCTTTATGATATTTGTTGACCAATTAAATTGGAAATGGAGGAATTAATTCCTATGAATCTCTACTTTGATGGACGGTTGAGATTGATCTTACGGAAAACCTAATGAGGAATTTAGGTCCTCTCTCCACCTATAAATATATGCCTTTAGTCCATTGTAAAAACATCACAAACATAAGAGCACAACACCTAAAAGAAAGTTTATAGGCAAGGGGAGAGAAAGCTAAAAGTCCTATCTCATAGACTTTTCATCTTCCGCGACAATGGCAGGAGGTAACTCTACAAATCTCCTCATAATCTATTATGTGATTATTCAGTTGTTTAAAGATCTTAGGGTCATGTATTTATAGTTTACATGTGGTATCAGAGCATGGTTGTAAACATCTGTTTAGTCCTTTAAAAATAATAGATCTTAAATTGTATCACTGAAAATTGTAACATGAAAGTTAGATTGTTAGAAATCTGAATCTGTGTTTAATTTTTGTTTGTGCATAATCTGTGCATTCGTCATGTAGAAAATTATCACAGATTATTTTCCGTGCATAAATCGTGCGTTGTTAATCTGAATATTATCGCAAATTATTATCCGTGCATAAATCGTGCGTTTTATAATTTGAAAAATTATTGTTGATTTCTATCTGTGCAATTTTCGTGAATAGCAGTTTAAGAAATTTTGCAAATAATTATTTGTGCAATTTTCGGGTGTTTGCGAAATAATTTTTTTTTTTTTTCGCAAATCCATAAAGTGCAATTTTTGTGCATCGGTTAATAAAGTTTTATTTCCGCAAACCTTAATCTGTGCATTTCTCGTGAATTTGCGAATTATTATCGTAAATTTTTCGTGCATAATCTGTGCGAATAATATTTTGTTATTTTGTACGAAATAAAGAAGTCAAATCGTTTTGTGCATAACTCGTATATTATTATTCTATGCATAATTCGCATAAAATAATTTTGTACATAATTTGCACTTAATGCACATAATTAGTGCAGAAAATTACGTTTTGTGCATTATTCGTACATGAACGGTTTTATATGCATTAATTGTAATAAATTTTACAGATTATTCTGTACAAAATCCGTAACGGTTTTGTTTGAATTTTTTTTTAGTTTAAAAAAAAAAAAAAAAAACCCATTTGTGCATAATTCGAACAGAAAATTTGGTTTTATATAAAGTGTAAAAATCGGGTTTAGATATCACCACAGTAACTTTACCCATAATGATTTGCAAATAATAAAACATAAAACTAAATATTTTTTGTTTGATTTTCTAAAGAAACGATTTGTACATAATTCGTACAGAAATTTGGTTTTTCATAATGTGCAAATTTCGGGTTTAGATATCACCACAGTGACTTTACCCATAATAATTTGTAAATGATATAACCAATGATTAAATAAGTTTTGATATGTTTATGTAATAACTAGTTACCCACAGGTAGACTATATACATGAAACATGATCAATTAACTTATGCAGTGTTATGTACATGTGTTAAACTAAGTATATCCACAGATAACTTTGTTTAAATAATTCTGTACAACACTCAATAACATTTTCAAAATCTATGACTTTATGAAATTTTGATGACTACCCACAGGAGCATCATAATTTGTTGTCATATGCATTTGTGTTGATTATGTTATGAAGTCTAATTAAAACTTGTCGTATCTCAATTGCAGCATCTTTTTCTGGTAATTTGTCATCCATGGTCTCAGCTGTTCCAATGCTCACTGGAACCAACTTCTCAGAATGGAAAGAGAAAGTTGAGTTCACATTGGGAGTACTTGACTTGGATTTGGCACTTCGTCAAGAGGAGCCAAATCCACTAACAGTCGAAAGTACTCCTGAAGAAAAACTTCTCCATAAAGAGTGGGAGAAAGCGAACAGATTGAGCATCATGTTCTTAAGGATGACAATTGCTAGCAACATCAAAACTTCCCTACCGGTTGCAGAAAAAGCTAAGGCTTATCTGGCAGCTATAGAAGAACGGTTTAAGACTGCAGACAAATCCCTTGCTGGGAAACTTATGGCAGATCTTACAACCATGAAGCATGATGGCACAAGGTCTATGCATGAACATTGCATTGAAATGACCAACCTTGCGGCTAAGCTGAAGAATTTGGGAATGGGTGTGGATGATTCTTTTATCGTCCAATTCATCCTGAATTCATTGCCTCCTCAGTCTGTACCATTCCAAATCAATTACAACGCCATTAATGAAAGGTGGTCGTCTAATGATTTGGCTAATAAATTGGTGCAAGAGGAGTCTAGGCTTGGTCGTGGAGGTATTAAAGTTGCCCATTTTGTCCAAGGAGCTGGATCTAAAGCTCGGAAAAGGCATAAAATGAGCCATAAAAGTGCACCACCCAGAATTAATGATTTCAATCAAACCAATGAGAAGAAGGCAAAGAAAGAGGACCGATGCAATTTTTGCAAAAAGTCCGGACACTTTCAGAAAGACTGCCATAAAAGAAAAGAATGGTTCGAAAAGAAAGGTAATCCTATGGGTTCCGTAAGCTTTTTCGAATCCAATCTTGCTCATATTTCTTCTAATACTTGGTGGATTGATAGCGGTGCTAATGTACATGTAACGAATTCTTTGCAGGGATTCCTTACAATCCAGACTATAAATCCAAGTGAAAACTACTTATTTATGGGAAACCGAGACAAGGCGCCAGTAGAAGCTATTGGCACTTATCGTCTCATTATGGATAGTGGATTTTGTTTGGATTTATTTCCGACTCTTTATGTTCCATCTATTTCCCGTAATTTAGTTTCATTAAGCAAACTTGATTTGGCTGGTTTTAAGTCTACTCAAGGAGATGGTTGTTTCAATTTATTTCTGAACTCTAATAAAATTGGTTCTGGAAAATTAGTTGATGGTCTTTACATGTTAGTTCTGGCTGATCAACATTTTGAAACACATCTCACACTGCAAGATAAAAGTGGACTTAAGCGTAAAACATGTGCAAATGACTCATACTTTTTGTGGCATAAGAAACTGGGACACATTTCCAGTGAAAGAATCAAAAGATTGGTAAAAGATGGAGTAATTCCAACTCTAAATTTTACCAATAGTCCTGAGTGTGTAGATTGCATTAAGGGCAAGCAAATTAAACACACTAAAAGAGGAGCCACAAGAAGTACACAGCTTCTTGAAATCATACATACAGATATTTGTGAACCTTTTGACGTTCCAACTTTTGGAGGTGAAAAGTACTTCATCACTTTTATCGATGATTATTCACGTTATTGTTATCTCTATCTATTCCATGAAAAATCTCAATCTGTGGATGCTGTACAAGTGTTCATTACTGAGGTTGAGAGGCAATTAGAAAGAAAAGTGAAAATCATTAGGTCAGATAGAGGTGGTGAATTTTATGGCAGATATGATGAAACAGGACAACATCCTGGACCTTTTGCCAATCTTCTCCAGAAATTAGGAATCGTTGCTCAATACACAACGCCTGGTTTTCCATGGCAGAATGGTTTAGCTGAAAGGCGTAACCGTACTTATATGGGAATGGTTAGATCCATGATGAGTCATGCTAACTTACCTATATCCTTGTGGATGGACGCATTACGTACCGTTGTCTATATCTTGAACAGGGTTCCTAGCAAAGCAGTTCCAAAGACTCCTTTTGAATTGTGGAAAGGCTGGAAACCTAGTCTGTCACACCTCCAAATTTGGGGATGTCCAGCTGAAGCAAGAATTTATAATCCACATGAAAATAAATTAGATTTCAGAACGATCAGTGGTTTCTTTATTGGATATCCTGAGAAATCTAAAGGATATAGAATTTATTGCCCAAACCATAGTACGAGAATCGTAGAAACGTGTAATTCCAGATTTTATGAGAATGGCGAGATTAGTGGGAGTGATAAAGTTCAAGATGTCATCATTCAGGAAATAAGGGTGAATATCCCTTTACCTTTAGTTCCGAATGTTGGGAATCCTTCTATTGTTGAACCATTAGACAATGAGAAAAACCCATTGAATGATGATCATCCACTCCATAATGATAACATCGCCAATAATGATTTTGAAGTACAAGAGGAACCAGCATTAAGAAGATCAACTCGTGAGAGAAGATCTGCTATTTCCGATGACTATGTGCTTTATCAAGTAGAATCTGGAGAAGGGAATATTAAAGACCCGATTTCTTATTCACAAGCCATGAAAGATGTTAATTCTGATAAATGGATTGATTCTAGTAAAGATGAGATAGACTCGATGGCTAAGAATGGGGTTTGGAATGTTGTTCCATTGCTTGAAGGACACAAAGCAGTTGGGTGCAAGTGGATCTTTAAGACCAAGCTTGACTGTAATGGCAATGTTGAACGATATAAAGCCAGACTTGTAGCCAAAGGGTTTAATCAGAAAGAAGGCATCGATTATAGTGAGACTTTTTCACCTGTGTCTAGAAAAGACTCATTCAGAATTATCATGTCATTAGTAGCTCAATATGATCTTGAGTTACATCAAATGGATGTGAAAACTGCCTTTCTTAATGGAGACTTGCAAGAAGAAGTCTATATGCGTCAACCTGAAGGCTTCATAATTGAAGGTCAGGAAGACATGGTCTGCAAATTAAACAAATCAATATATGGACTGAAACAAGCTTCGAGGCAATGGTATCTAAAGTTTGATGAAACCATTACGAAATTCGGTTTCAAAGAAAACATTGTAGATCCTTGCATTTATCTCAAGTTCAGTGGGAGTAAGTTCATATTTTTGGTACTGTATGTTGATGACATATTATTGGCCAGCAGTGACCTTGGTCTATTACATGAGACTAAGAGTTATCTCTCTAAGAACTTTGATATGAAAGATATGGGTGAGGCATCCTATGTGATTGGAATTGAAATATTCCGTGATAGATCACTTGGAATTTTAGGCTTGTCTCAGAAAGCATATATTGATAAAGTTCTTGAGCGATTTGGCATGATGACATGTTCTTCTAGCATTGTTCCTATGCAGAAAGGTGACAAGCTTGATCTTAAGCAATGTCCGCAGAATGAAATGGAACGTACTGAAATGCAAAAATACCCTTATGCATCTCTTGTGGGAAGTTTGATGTATGCTCAGGTTTGCACAAGACCTGATATTAGCCACGCAGTTGGCATGCTGGGTAGATTTCAGAGTAACCCAGGACTCGCTCATTGGCAAGCTGCAAAGAAAGTTTTGAGATACCTAAAGGGGACAAGAAACTACATGCTGACGTATAGAAAATCAACACATCCACAGATGGTTGGGTTTTCAGACTCAGATTTTGGTGGATGTCATGATTCCAGGCACTGCACTCTTGGCTACGTGTATCTCCTTGGCGGAGGTGCTGTATCATGGAAAAGCCAAAAGTCGCAGTTGATTTACACATCCACTATGGAAGCTGAGTATGTAGCATGTTATGAGGCTTCAATTCAGGGAACATGGTTGCAGAATTTCGTGTCTAAGTTTGAGGCTTTGAACTTTGTTGACAAGCCTTTAACTCTTTATTGTGACAATCAAGCTGCAATCTTCTTCTCTAAGCATGATAGGATATCTAAAGGGGCCAAGCATATGGACCTTAAATATCTATCACTAAAGCAAGATGTCAAAAGAAGAAAGTTTGTCATCGAACATATAGGCACTGAGCTTATGGTTGCAGACATATTTACAAAAACATTACCTCCAAAGACCTTTATTAAGCATGCTGAAAGTATGGGTCTTGAAGATCGCTTTTGATTATGTTGTCTGTTTATGTTTTTCCTATGTATGACTTTTATGTGAGCTCTTTCACTTTTATGTGAGCTCTTTTATGACTTTTACATCTTTCATTTATTCTGTTTCCAATGTGCACACACATTATTTGTTGGATTTATGATAACAGAATGCGTCTTTATTTAAAGACATAAAAGGGACCATTACGATAACTCCTACTTATGTTTATGGTCTAACTATGAAGGTAGTCAATGTAGTAGTACATGGAAGGGATCATGTTGCAGAATGATATGCGACCGCCATGACTCTCATTGATTATTTGATTAGCCAAGACACTTATGCTGAACAAATGAAAAATAAAGTTATAGCATATTATGCCGGCCTTATGATTTCATACAGAAAACATTAATGGATGTTACTAACGACCAAGTGGGAGACTGTAAGGAATAATTCCTTCTCCTATTATATGGTCTAATAGTCATCAGTTTTCTTATGAATTAATGCTATTCTTTATGATATTTGTTGACCAATTAAATTGGAAATGAAGGAGTTAATTCCTATGAATCTCTACTTTGATGGACGGTTGAGATTGATCTTACGGAAAACCTAATGAGGAATTTAGGTCCTCTCTCCACCTATAAATAGATGCCTTTAGTCCATTGTAAATTGTAAAGACATCACAAACATAAGAGCACAACACCTAAAAGAAAGTTTATAGGCAAGGGGAGAGAAAGCTAAAAGTCCTATCTCGTAGACTTTTCATCTTCCGCGACAATGGCATGAGGTAACTCTACAAATCTCCTCATAATCTATTATGTGATTATTCAGTTGTTTAAAGATCTTAGGGTCATGTATTTATAGTTTACATAAAATCCCACCAATTCAGCAATTATATAGCCTAAAAATTCATTTTAGAAAAGAAAAAAAACACTGTTATTCGAAATATACTGCAGAAATAATTTCCACAAAGACATGTCATGAAGCTTTAAATTTTCAATTTTCTCAATTTGGCGTATTTATTTTAGCGGAAAAAATTAAAGATCGGCTCCCAACGACATACATTATATGTTTGATTGGTCCATGTCGTCCAAAGCCAAATCACTACTCACTCCGTTCCTCGAAAATTGATTTTTTAGATTTTCCACAGATATTAAGAAACAATCATTACTTACTTTTTCCTATTACTTTTTGTTTGTTTTTGAATTTAAATTTAATTTTTCTATTACTTTTTGTTTGTTTATTATCTTAAAAAAAAAGAATATATTAAATCTAATCTAGAAAATCAATTTTTGGGAAACAAAAATAAAACCTAAAAAATCAAACTATGTGGAACGGAGTGAGTATTTATTAATTTTCGTGTTTTCTAATTCTTCTTCCAACATTTCGGCGGGAATATGTGGAGATATTTTCGTCATTCCGATTTCATTTTGTTTGCTTTCGAGACGTGAATAGAAGAAGTAGATGGATTGGGAATTAGATTCGCTAGATCTTGTAGGGGCAAATGGATATAAAGTTCGTGAAACGAGTGGACACGAACCATCTTCCTTCTATCTATCACCATGATTTATTAATTGTGTGAAAAACAAAAATCTAACGAAACTGTATCAAAACACTATTTCAGTAGTTTACTAAGCGTGTAGAGAGAGATTCATATACAAATAAAATACATTGATCATTTTCTTTTCTTTTGATATAAAATAGCTTGATTTTGATAGTCTGAACGTGAAAATTTGCGAAGATAGACTATAGCTAACGCAATCAGCTAGCTCTAGGCTTACCAAACCACGATCAAATAATTAAAGACAATACATTATACACATGCAGATTCATTTCATTTATACGATATTGCGAATTACCATGTGCACAGTTGGACCATTCGTACACCGCACCATTACTTAATTTCTCCTATCATTCATTTTGTTCTTTCCATATAAATCTAATTCATATGTCTCCCCATTGATGCCAAATTTTAAAAACAAGTAACAAACTAAAAATTGAATTCGATAGTTTTTCTATGAAAAACCAAAAATAACACTTGTAAACCTAACAAGTAACATCTAGAAGATATCTTGAAATCAGTTATCTGCTAATGTTTTAATTAGGTTCTTAAAATTCTGGTTTGCTCGATGATAAACGCTGTTTTTATATTATAAGAGTAAAGAAAGTAATACAATAAACATTTGGTTTCGTTTAAGTGCAAAACAATAATTGACCGAGAGTTGTTCTGAATAAGAAGTACATCAGTGTGGCACATGGCTGATTTTTATTTGGGTGCATCCCAGCCAATTTGTGTTGTCTTATTGCTTCAAATTTGTTTCAGACAAAAAAAAAAAATATATATATATATATATATATATATAATAAAAATTCGTATATGTTGAATTGGACCTACAATGTTTTTTTTTATGAACAAATTTGTTGTGACCAAAGATTATTTTTGAAATCGGTGTCTGTTATATAATTTTAGCAGATGTGTGGCTAAATATTCGCCTTGGAGATGGAGTTAGATTGATTGTAACCACATCGACAATTTGTTGCAAAAGAATCCTCCAAACTTAGATTGATTGTAACCACATCGACAATTTGTTGTTGTGAATTTATTCGAACATAAAAACACTTATTACGTACGAAATAAACATTAATATTTTGATATTCAATATTTTCTCATCGAAGAACGGATTCATATCCGTGCCTGTACTAACCACATAATTACAGATACACTATATATATTTGTATGATCGATATATATATTTTAAAGGCCATATATAGTCTTTTCCATTTTAAATATTTAGAAGTTGGCCTGGATTGGTCGGTTTGGACTTTGGAGCAAGTAAAGAGTTCAAAATTGTAGTAATTCATAGAGATCACACATTTGAGTTTGGTCGGCACCTTCTCGATCCCCCGTCTTTCTCCGACCAACTATCTATGTCGACGTCTCTCTGTCTTTTCTACCCAATAAACATAATCAGAATGTTCAAAAATAAATAAACACAATCATTTTCAGGATTTTCTACATTTATTGTCTTACGAAGTTAGGCCCTACACCCACAACGTGACAATTTAGAATAGAGCCACCTAGAGCAACCCAATGGACATCCCAATGTGTCTTAACTCAAAAAAAAAAAAAATGACATGGCATTGAACAGTACAAGACCCGATGTCTTATTTTGAATCCGATTTTATGGTGTCTTATGACATGTGTCAAGACGCGATTCGTCAATTTTTTTTTTTTTTTTAAATCGTATTTTTCTTTTTGTTTAAAAAAATCATTTTTTTATTATTAGAAAATGTTTAAGACACTCAATTGAGTGTTTGCATTGGAGTTGGTCTTATATGTGTGTGTGAGAAGATATGAGAAGAACATGTAAACAGTAAATACTGTGTTTTTTGTTTTTGAAATTTGAAAATATGACCATTTGTTTTATACATTGTGATTGAGTTTGGGTGTGATTAAAAATAAAGAAAGAAAGGTTCAAAACACAACAGATTTTTCAAAATGTCAAACATTTATTTATTCAATCACTGATTTTTTGTTAAGTTTTAATTGTAGAGATTTTTACGATCATGTAGTTTCTATTCAATACGCAGACCGGCCCATGAATCCTCCTCCACTTGTAGCACAAGATATATATACATGTCTTTTAACCAATGAAAGATCAAAGATAATGCAATTTTCTAACAATTTGTGGTCCCAAAAATATTTATTGTATGTGTGAGGTTCTCAAATTTTGTTTTGCCGAGAGTTAGGACCGATTCTGTCAACGTGCTATAGTATTTCTATCAATATCATTTCAAATCGTTATTTTATACAGTGCATGCTAACAATAACCATTAATTCTTAACGAAACGAAAAGATCATTCAAAAACTCAATAGAATAACGGTAAGCTTACATAAATTGACGAATAATTTAATGGTAACTTTCTATTATTTTGGATTGTAACTAAAATAGAACTGGATCAGTGAGTAGAAGCACTTTAGCCCCATTGTTGGCATTGGTAACTTTCTACTATTTTGGTCAAATGTTGCAGAGGATTTTTTTGTTCATGAGACATCAAAATCTTGCATGTAGTTTGGTCTGTCTTTTGTAGTACTAAAATAGAATTGGGCTAAAGTAGTTGAAAGTTTTGAAAGCCCATTTATTTCGTTATAGTATGACTTATGATGATGATTCTTCGAAGCGCCGTTGTGACAGTTTTTTTTTCTTAAACGAGGCCTGACCCAGCTCAAATGTGCAAATGGTCCACGATATATATTAAGTGGCTTGTTCCCTAACGAGCCTGTTTAAGAAATTTTCTGCACTCGCTCCAATCCTTAAATCAAAAGCTACGAGCCTACGAAATGATGTACATTACATATGGGTTATTGGATTGGCTCTGAGGTCTAAACCATTTTATGCGTATGATGGGACTAACGACGTTTAATCTTTTCAAGTATGGGTTCAATCTTCGAAATGCTCCACATTCTTACAAATGCATTTAATTGTCGTGTGATTTCATCTTTCACGTCACAAATATTTTCTTCGATGGATTTTAAACATTCACCAATGTTCGTTTAACGCATCAAATGTTAATTATAATTCTCAACCGGCTTGCAGTTATCAAACCGCAACCTTTGTATTTTTATATAGACAAAGGGAAAAATGCCGAAGGCCATTAAAAAATATATATATATATATATATATATATATATATATTCGGTTTTTAATAAAAATATATATTCGGTTTTTATTATCATTGTTTTAGAGACAATATTTTTTTTGTTGTTGTTACAAAAGCCTCACTTTTTTCGTAAACTCGCATTAAACTTCTACAATCTTTTTTTTTACATTAAACTTCTACAACCCTAAACACGACTTTAGTCACTTTCTTATCCATCTTCGACCTTACCTAAACAACTTGTATAAATATAAGTTTATATTCTATTTTAGTATGCTAATTAACTACTACTACTAAACGATCGATGGCTCAAATAAAATAAAAAATATTTTCGGTTGAACCGTTCACTAATATGCATGCGTGTTGACCATATTGTACAGTTGTTGTTATCAACTAATCATATCAGGCAATTACAACAAAAAAAATTAAAAAGATGATTCTTCTCCTTTTCTTACACGGAGAAAGCAACAGCAATATATGTACCTTATCAAAACTGATCCAAAGATTCCCCCACACACATACATAACCGTAATACGAAAGAAGTAAGAATTAGTAGTACATTTTACCAAAATAGCAAGGACCAGCCAAAACACCCTAAATCGGGGATTGCCTCGGTGGATACACGTGTCAGCCGTGCCAAGCCAAATCGACACTTGCCTTGTATTTGCAAACTCCATCATCCAACTTGCTCGATGCCTCTCTCGGTGTCCTAGTCATCTTATGGGTCCTCGTGGTCCCACATTACACTTTCACAGTCCACACCAATCAATACGTATGAGTAGGCACGGGATGCTTATCAATTTCGATGTTTTGGTGCGTATATAGTTTTATATTATAAAAATTAGGATAACAAAGTTTCGCGTTTTTGTGAAAAACAAATTACAAGCAAAAGTACATAATATTTAATTTGAGGTAACAAAAAAGTAAAAGCTAATCTACCCGAAATAAAAAGTTTTCATGTGTGAATAATGATAAAACAGCAAAATACAGAAGAAAAAAAAAGTGTAATATATTGTTTGATTTGTTTGACAAATCTTGCATGTTTCCGTCGTAGGAAATGAAGAGTGAGTTTGTAGAGTAACAAAAACGGAAATAGTTAATTCGTTTACGTTAACAAAAAGTTCTAACTGACTATTCATATGTATATCTATAAAAAAAGAGATGAATTATCCCTGAATACTTCTCGTAAGATGCAAAGTGATAACACATATATGTATCATCCAAAAAACTTTTATCATTGTGTATCTGGATTGAGGTCACCACCACCTCGTAACTACCTTGGAGAAAGGAGAAATTAAGACATCGTTTTTTCTTCTTCTATTTATGTACGTTGTTGATAAAGCCTCAAGATTTGATTGCTTTTCGGCAACTTTTTTTTTCTTTCAGATTGGAAAGTGTTTTACTATAAAATCATCTCTAAACTCTTCACTGCTGATCCTTCCAAGGATTGTGTCGAAAACCAGTCAGTTTTTGTCCCCTAACAAGTTATCTCGGAAAATGGTCTCATCATCACCCCCATGAATGTTACATTTTGTGTATGTGTGCAGCCAATAAAAATGATCGATGGCAACAAAATCATATACTTAATTATGAAAAAGGCTCACGACAAGATCGAATGAAATATTAAATAACTGGCCAGTTAGTGGAAATTACTCCTAGTACTAGTTAATGCAAAACGACATTTTTGATTATAACAACATATAAAATACTCTACTGTGAAAAACAAAATTGTTTTACGGCCTAGCTTTTATTAAATGGATTTAAAAGTACTAAATCAATCAAGGTTATATATATAGACAATTTTTTTTTAAAAGAGCACACAATAAAATTTGTAATCAAATTTAGCTTTATAAACTCATTTGTTGATAAATACCTTCATTAAAACTAGGAAAGTCTTTCTAAGTTTCTTTACGATTTCTTAAAATTTCATTAAAGTTAGGAAAATATTGTTAAATGTGTTTAACAACTTCATAAATTTTAGTTAAGAAAATCTTTTTAAATGTGTCTAACACCGTATAACAATTTTTTAACAATGCTAAAAATGATTAACAAAATTTGTGTACTTATTATTGAATTGAAAACTTAAAATAGTGTTGTTTATGGCAATTTCTTTATATTATGTATTATGTTTTATTATTTGTAAATATTTGTAATGTATTTTTTAAAAAAATATGGGAAGTTATGTCCAACATTTATGATGAGAGATTGGCTTATCCTCTTCAATGGGGGAAGCAATATGGCACTTTGCGTGTCTGCCGCAGAAATAACAACTAGTCAATATCTCTCTATTCATACCATACGTGTCGCTTTATCCTTTTGTCAAATTCTCTCCAATGAATTTGCAGAAAATAAAATTTCGATTTTCTTGTACCTTTAAAACGAATCGTGGATTATGTGAAATGACAGAGAAATCTTTTGATAAACCCTATCGTTGTTATATTTTTGCAATTTTAAAAAACTAAATTGAACAGAAAATGAATAAGTTGGAAACTTATTGAATGTACTTTCATGTTTTTCATGTCGATCATGCGAATAAAACTTTATTTTCTCTTATGTAATTACGTATCGCTTTGAAGCTTTATATATCATGCGAATTTGTGATTTTGAAATACAAAAATAGAAATACTGGCATACTGCAATCATTATATTGCCCAGTATTATTCGGGCTCGTTTCGTGAAAACAAGTAAGTATTAATGTAGTATATATTGTTAACGACTTAACGTTAAATCATTACATTTTCAAAGATATGGCGACGTCAAATAAATTGTACACCGTTTTCCGGCAGTCGTGTGAGTCAGTTTTCTAATGTAATTTCCGTGGGATCATTAATTACGACCGGAAATTAAACACTCATTACGATCTTCCGTTGTGGGTGAAAACGACATTGTTCTGAAACGATGACATGATGAGAATGGTGTAGGACTGTAGGGAGAACAAATCCAAATCTGTTAATAATAATTGTAATATATACACAAATTTATTACCTCCAATTTAACATTTTACCAAACTAAAAAAATTTATTCCCTCCATGCACATAGTGGTACGAGTAGGGGCTTCCTGTGGCAATAGGTTCGTAAGTATTTGATATTATAATACAAGTTACTGCTAATCGTTATTTCACGGTAATCACGATATCTTGCACTTTGTAATGTTTCATTAAAAACTAAAGATCTTGGTATATACTAATATATATTTATAATTTCGCTGCAAAAAGTAGGACCATTCAGAATAATTGGACATAGAGATCGGGCGATACTGATACACACGTATACACAAGATAATCATTCTCAATTCAGAATTTTCTTTTCTTTTTCACATATATATATATATATATATATATTGTAGGAAAAAGCATATTTCCAAAAGAATATTCGATTATATTTTTTTTCATTTTATCATATTTTTCTGATGCGTCTGTGTGTATACATGACATCATTGGATAATGTTGATGTAGCCTTGAATTTGTTCTTCCACTTGTATGTTTATCTTTTTTTTTTTTTTGACAACAACGTATGTTTATCTCTTTTCTTTTGTTATCCACCTTTAATATTATTTTATATCTAGTTGTAGATTAGCGTACATCATTATTATCAGTATAAATTTGAAACACTGTTTCATAATACTATCTTAAATTTTATTTTTCCATAAAATGGCAATTATTTTGTTCCTAATTATACTCACAAGTTTCATAACAAAATTATTAATTGGTGTATGGATTTATAAATTATATCGGCTGTCACAAATGCGTGAATGGGTTTTTGCATTAAGGCCATGCAAGTCCATGTGTGGCCCACGTGACGTGGGTCCCAAATAGCTCTCTTTATATTATTTCCATCTTTGTCAAATTTGTTCACAACAGTTTGGAACAATGTCCATTAGTTTGACGACGCTATAGAAGTGGGCATTTAATCGAACCAAACATTAATTTAGGGGTCAGTGGGAGTAAGATTTATAGAGAGTTATGATGATTTTAAAAGTTGAGAGAATTATTAAATTTGTAAAGAGTTTGTTAGGTATATAGAGAGTTATGTATATTTTGAAAATCTATCAAAAAAATTTTCTATAATGATTTTGAGAATCCAATGGATATATATAGTATTTTGAAAGTTTTTTTTTATGAGTTAAATTGTTAACAATCCATGTCCCAATAACAAAAATTCTTACAGATTGATAGAGTCATTAAAAACAAAACTTTTTGAATAACAATGAATTTTGTATGAAATTTTAAAATCTTCACACCAATAACAGTGAATTTTAGTAAGAATATCAGAAGTTATCTACAATAACAATAGAATCTCAAAATTTTAACAATCATTATAAATCTCTCTACCAATAACTTCCCTTAAATTCGAATCAAACTGATTCCAAATTAACATAAGATTTGGTTGAAGTTCAGCTAAGTTTTACCAAAAACAAAACTAACTAAACCGGCTCAAACCGAAATACAAAATATCGTCCACCTTGAACGTGATTCTGAATTTGAATTCGCATGTCATTGTTTAGAGTATTATCTTCTTTATTTTGCTGAACTGTTTTCATGACAGTTGATACGGGATGTTATAACATTACGTCCCAAACACATTAAATTCTAGGTGAAAGTAATTACATACTTTTTTTTTGACATAAGAAGAACATAGTTTGATCATTGATGTGAATTTAACTTAAATTACATTTTTATTGTCCACCGAAATATATATCGCTGACAATGTTAATCTACACTATTCAGAATATATAGCACTCAATACAAAAAGTTAAAAACGCTATCATTTTTTTTTGGCTCAATCTGAAAATGTTATCTTTTTCGGTTTATCCTACTTTTTCATTAAAGAAAAAAAACGAAGGAGACTATGTCTTACGTAACTAAATGGGTCCACTAAATTACGATCCTACCCTTCGGTATCTCTTTCTCCGTTGTTTATTCCATTTAATAAATCGCTATAAATACGCTCTTAACGTTACTCGTCACTTGGCTTGCACAGACAAACCTACTAGAAGAATCCTCTAGTCTTCTTCTTCAAATCTCTCTCTCTCTCTCTCTCTCTCTTCCCTTCAAATCTCTCTCTAGTTATGGTTATTTCTCCGACGAACTCCACAATCAAATTTCTCTGTAGCTATGGAGGGAAGATTCTACCTCGTTATCCCGACGGGAAGCTCCGATACAACGGCGGTCACACCCGCGTCCTCGCCGTTCCTCGCCCCGTCTCATATTCCGGTTAGTTCGCGCTCTGTTTGTTAATTGATTTTGAGAATTTTGAAATTGCGAGAGAAAAAAAAAAAATTCGAAATCGGATTTTTGGAGAGAAAAATTAAGGCCGCGCGTGTGGTGCGTGTAACAGAGCTAGCGTCGAAGATGGCGGAGATGTGCGGATCCACCGTAACGATCCGGTGTCAGCTTCCGGCGGAAGATCTCGACGCGCTCGTCTCCGTTACCTCCGATGAAGATCTGGCGAATCTAATCGAAGAGTACGATCTTTTCTCCTCCTCGTCGCCGTCGCCGTCGCCGATGAAGATAAGAGTCTTCCTAAATCCGCCGAAATCCGCGAAACCAACGGTCTCGCCTCCTCCGTTAGCGTTACCGTCGTCCACCACGTCATCATCTTCCACAACTTCGTCCACTTCATCGAGTCCTAGATCTCCGTCGCTGTCAAAACCACCGCTACCTCCGTCGCCGCCGAGACTAACGACGGCGAAGAATCCGTGCTACGGTTGCTATGTCCACCGTAATTCGAGAAATATCTACCTCGTCCACAACGGAAATCACTGGCAATAACCCCAAGCCCTCCCCTCCAAATCAGATACCAAAGAAGCAAAAAAAAAAGAATGAAATGTGAAGAATCGAATCTACATGAAGAAAAAAAAATCTTCGTTTAAAAATGTAAAAGAGAGAGAGAGATAAAAAAATATAGAAGGTGTACGTGATCTCTCTATTACGATGACCGTCACACCATTAATGAAATCCTCCTAAAAGCTTTTCTTTTGTGTTGGTGATTGGGTGAGTTCGTTTAATTCCTTTTTTTTTTCTTTTCCCTTTTCATTTTTCTTCATCACTCCGTTGCATTTTTGCCGTCAACGTTAACCGGTCTTGGTGGAATCTTTTGAGTCTCGTAAGTCGTAACCGTTCCGCCACGTGTCATCCCTACCTTATCTCCCCTCTTCCGTTTACATTACTCTGTTATGTTGCGCCGTCACCGATATATGTGCCGTCTGTTTCCGGTTGAATCACTTTTTTTTTTATCTTTTGGTTTTAAGTTTAACGAATTCTTTCCTTTATATTTTGTTAATTGATTTTGTGTGTTTTATATCTTTTATATTCTGTTTTTTTTTTTTTGTGTTGGTGAAATTCAATATCTGTTGGACTAACATCCACAGTCAAAACTTTGTCATATNTGATTTTTTTTTTTTTTTTTTTTTTTGGTAGAAGTAAAACTCGAAATGGGATAAGCTTGGAGAAATGGAGGAGAACGACAAAATAAAAGAAAAGATTAAGAATGTTGGGAAGAAAAGAAGAAGAAGTGATAACGAATGATGATAAGATTCGATTTTAATTAAAATGGGTCCCGAAATACAGCTGGTGTGGAGAAGAAGTATAATGCTTAGTTTTTAAGAAACAGAAAATGATATTCATTGGAGGAGAAAGACACCAATTATACGATTTATATCCAAAACAAAACTGAGGTATGGACTGTGGAGAAACGAAAACTATTAATGACCTAAACAGGGACGTGACGTGAGTATTGAACTTTTAGATATTTTTAGCTAATGATGTTTAAGTTAGGTGGTGGACGTATTATTAGGGATTAGGGACTATCACAAGATGAGTTAGGCAATATAACACAAAATTAGGCATTTAGGCTACCGAGCTCTTCCTAGTCCGGAAAGAAAATAGCACCACTTACAATTACAAATTGTGGGGTTGATCGCTTTTTTTTTTTGGGTCGAAGTGGGATTGATCAGCAAGCCCAATGGAGAATTTTTGTCAGAGGATCTTAAACATATTTTAATATTAAATATATTATTAATTTAAATTAATAACTTTCTTAGTTTATACTATTTCAATGGAGACATTTAACTTGAGTGTCTTAAAATTTTATAATAATAAAAAAAATTTGATTTTTGAAAAAAGAAAAAGAAAATACGATTTAAAAATATATATATATATATGTGACGAATCGTGTCATGACACGTGTCATAAGACATCCTAAAAAAAATCTTAAATAAGACACTTTTCTTCCTCTTAAAATATGTCATTATTCTTTTTTTTTTTTTTTCTTTTTTGGACTTAAGACATCCAAGTATCTCTATTGGATTTTATTGGCTTATATTAATTGTCTTAACAGTAACGTCAAAACCATCACAATTTTTATTTTTCTCTAAGTAATTAAGGAAATTTGGGATTTTGATTCTATAGTTTCATTGGGTCAGTGTCTATTGGCCCCCGTTTGGATTTTATATTAGAATTAGACGGTACCAAACTAAAATTTAATTTTGTTTTATGGAAAAGCATGAGGATCACACTAGTAAGCAGAGCACATATTGAGTTTTGAAAGACCACAAGCCAAAGAGGAAAAATAAGTTGTTTTATAAAATTTTCAAAAAAAATAAACTGTTTTTATTTTAATAGTTTTCTTTTATATGAAAACCCATATTTGATTTGTTTGGGTTTTGGACTAACTCTGCTAGTAAGTAATCATTAGCGAGAGGATCACACTAATAATGGTCGATAGAACAGTCTAGTAATGGCAAAGCAAGAGGATCACACTAGTAATAGTGGTCGATAGATTTAACTTAAAAAAAAAAAGAGTAATGGTAGCTTATCTTTTTGTTTTTCATTTAAAAATAAAAAGAGTGAGTTAAATCTCCTTGTAGATATTTAGACAAATTTTAATCGGTTCAAATTAAACTATTTATAAAAAATGACAAAAAGATAGATATTTTTTTATCAACAAATTCCAGAATTAACTAACTCAAACTATAACAAATTAACAATTACATCTAGAGATTCAACATCTAGATACAAAAATATGATTATAAAAAGATATGATTATCTTCTTCTTGTTACCTATAGTATTGCGTTGGGTCAGCTTTCTCGAACTCCGCAATTCATGTCATGTGACCCCAAGATATCTGGTTTTAGTGTTCTTGTTGTTGGTTGCTCAAAAATATGATCATCAAAAGAAATGATCGTCTTCTTCATGTTGCCTATAATATGTGTTGAGTCGGCTATCTCGAACTCCGCGATTCATGTCATGTGACCCCAAGATACATGGTTTTAGTGTTGGGAAACAGTTATTGCTATGTTGTTGTCCCTCTAGTATTGTGTTTAATTCATCTTTTGATTAAGTTTATAGAAAGTTATTTTCAATTTGTCTTAGCAACATTGTTTAAGTTTTTGGTTTTTCTAATTCGTCTCAATAACATGTCTAGATAAGCTTCAAACTTTAAAATTTTTGGAAATTTTTCAAGTTTTGATTTGGTTTTTTTTAATTAGATGTCTTTAAGAAAGTTTTCATTTTTCGATTAAGACATTGAAAAGCTTTTTTGTTGTCAACTCGTGTGCAATATTGTCTAGAAAAATTTGAACATTTAAAGAATTTCTTCATTTATGATTAAAATTTTAGTTTAGAGTTTTGATTGACAAATTCATCTCTGCAAACATTGTCTAGGAAAGTTGTGAACTTTTAGACTTTTAGAAAGTTTTTCTTGTTTCTAACTACACTAGAATTTTAATGGATGTTTATCTTTTCTTCATTTTTTCCTGTGTACAAATCATGCATTTTGTTTGTAGATAACATAATTAGCCTCGTAGATACATTGATTATGTTCAATATTTATAAGGAGATTCTTCGTTTTTTTTAACTTGTAGATGAACTTCATTTTGACGACAAAGACTCAAAGCCAATAGTGATTATGGGTCAACGACATATATATCCAAGAATATGTCTCATTGTTTTTGATCAATAGAGAGACTATATATATCTATGCATATTTTAAATCGAAGTCGTAAACTTGAGCACTAGCTAAATAATCATCGTTACAAGCAATTTCAACAACTGGACACAATCAATGATCTAACTAACCTGAAGAATGTTGATCTAGGGCAACAACCAAATCCAACATCTTAAGATGGATTACTCTTCTGATCTAAGCAAAAACCAAATCCGACATTTTAAATTCTAACTAATCTGAGACGGTTTTATTTGCATCAGGTTCATGGTGAATAACTTTTTTTAACACACATGACTATAATCAATGATTCATGCATGCTGAATATAATCAATAAATTTACTATCATAATTCTGTATATTCCGAAATAATGTAGAAATATTAAATAAATTGTTGGTCAATCATTGGATTAAATGCTTCCATTTATAAGCTTATGAAAATTAGTATTGATGTGAGATTTTTCGATTCAAAAGAAAAAAAAGAGTTGGAAAGTTAAATTGCTGAACCGTAAACTAACCGATTCAACTTAACCGCTCAAATTACATAAACCAACATTCAAAAGAATCTGACATAAGTCATAAAGTGGACCGGATGATCTTGTGTCGATTATTCTAAAAAGATGGCTGCTTGACTTTATCATCAAGGAATCATATTAAGTTCTTTGGTCAACTTAGACACTTTTTCAACTCACTAGAGTTTGTGATCACAGAACATGGTAACATTAAACTCAACATCAATTCCTGACTTATTCAACCACGAATTTATCTTTTGATTTTTAAAAAATAATCTTCTACTTAAACCTCTCTAATCTTCAATTAGCTCAAACGAAAATCACGAAACCATGGATCACGATCTCGAGAAATTCCCGTTACTCTCTTACGTCCTTCACCAACTCGACTCCGATCGCCACGCGCCGCCGTCTATGGCGGTCCAACAAACTCTCGCTCCTTCCTTTCCTCTTCTCTCCGATCAACAAATCATGTCCTCGTTGACTCAATCCATCCCCACCACCATCACGCAGACGCTTTCCGTCTTGACCTCTCTCGGATCACGACCCGACACGTCGGCTGTTTCCTCTGCTCGGTCCAAGATCGCTCAGATTCTTCAGAAGGATTCGCTCTCGCCGGAGGAAGCGGCGAAGGAGTCGGAGATTTACGCCGGGGTTGTTCGGTTGGAGGAGGTGCACGACAGCTACGAGAAGCAGTTGAGGGATTTGGAGGAGGAGCTTTCTAGGGTTTATGCCACGGCGGTGGAATCCCTGTTGAGAAGCCGCGAAGAAGTTAACGAGGAGGTCGTTGCGGTGCTCAAGGCGGCGGAGTCCGGCGGAGTCGTTGAGAGGGTCGATCTCTCCGGCCAAGAACTTAAGCTTCTCCCTGAAGCTTTTGGCAAAATCGTTGGCTTAGTTTCCTTGAATCTCTCTTGCAACGACTTGACGGTAAATACTAAAATCCCAAAAATTTAGATTTAAATCTTGATAGATAAGGCATTGATAGGTTTGAGCAAGAATAAGAACAGCTAAGAACAAGATTCTTGATCATCTAATTGCAATGTTTCTTGATTTTTTTTTGATTCCCCCTGTAATATCTGAAACTGTGTGTTTTAAAACGTTTTACAGTTTATACCTGACGCAATCTCGAAACTCAAGAAGCTAGAAGAGCTTGACGTATCTTCAAATTCTCTTGAATCTCTTCCCGACTCTATAGGAATGTTGCTTAACCTTAGGATCCTTAATGTGACTGCCAACAATCTAACAGCACTCCCTGAAAGCATCGGGCATTGCAGGTTTGCTTCTTGTCTTTTCTTCTTATACTATATTAATATTTGTTCTAGTTGTTGTCCAGAGGTTTCAGAGGTTTTGTTTTGCTGATTGACTCCATAAATTAGGTCACTGGTTGAGTTAGATGCAAGTTTCAACAACTTGACTTCATTACCTACAAACATCGGATACGGATTACAGAACCTCGAGAGATTATCGATCCAGCTGAACAAAATCCGATACTTTCCAGGCTCCATAAGCGAAATGCGTTCTCTAAAGTATCTTGACGCGCACATGAACGAGATCCACGGCATTCCAAATTCCTTCGGGAGATTAACGAGACTCGAGTTTCTAAACCTGAGCAGCAATTTCAACAACTTGATGGGTGTCCCGGACTCAATCACCGATCTTACCAACTTGAGGGAGCTTGATCTAAGCAACAACCAAATCCAAGCGATACCAGACTCGTTTTACAGGCTGAAGAAGCTCGAGAAACTGAATTTGGACCAGAACCCGCTCGAGATACCGTCTCAAGAAGTGGCTAAACAAGGAGCTGAAGAGGTTAGAGAGTTTATGAGGAAGAGATGGGCTGTGATTATGGCGGAGGAGCAACAGAGGATCGGTGTTGAGGCTGAGCGGCATGGAGATGAAACCGGGTGGGTCTCATGGGGAACCTCCATGGTTACTAATCTTGTTTCTGGGGTGACTCAGACCATTGGATTTGGAGGAGGATCTGGTGATGGTGGAGATAAGAAACCTGGAGAATCGTATTTATATCACCAAATCTAAGTTCTGCTCCAGTTTTGTTTTTTTTAATTTTGGGGTGACTTTCTTGTGAACATCATTTACCTTGTTTCGTTGTGTGCAAGTTTGTAACACAAGAATATGTTTTTTGAATACGGTTTCTCAAATTTTCTCAAAATGGATTAAAAAATTGATATATATATTTTTATTTATTGTTCTCTTATAAAATGTGATGTGACAAATAATTTTCCAGAACCAAATAATCTTCACAGGGAGGACAAAAACACTTGACTTGAGCAACAAGAAACCAGTGGAAATTTTTTTCCCCAGCAACATTTCTTCTTAAATCCGTTGGGTTAAACTCCTACTGATCGACAACAACTTGCATAGCATCTTCTTAGGTTGCCTCGGGATCGCACACAGAGCCATAAACCTTGAAGGAGTGCTCTGAAACCCTGCGGTTGGTTTGATTTCGACTCTTTCTTCTTCTTCATCTTCTCTTCTCGTTGTGAAGCTTCTTCTCAAGACCGGTGTTTCGTTCTTGGTGATATTGTTTGTTGTTGTAGCCATCGCGGCTCTTGCTTGCTCGACGAAGAGGATTTGCACGATCACTCTCAATGGAAGCAGCTGGTTCTGTGCAGCGTTCTTGCTTGCCTCTACTGATAGTTTCTTGCAGTCCAAGATTCGGCATAACCTCTTTCTCTCACTCTTATCAATATCCTGATGAATCTGAAAACAGAGTGTTTCTGTGAGAGAGATAATCACTGTATGTTAGTAGATAATAGTTTCTTGTTTGCTTTTTTTTTTTATTACCTTGAGATAGATGTCAATCGCTTTGTATAAATCGTCGTGACTGATCCTTGAAAGATCCGGTATCGATTCAGCCAATTCAATAAACTTAGACACCGTTAAGTTCACATCTCTAGCAATCTCTTGAAGATACGAATCAACAAGCTTTGCTACTTTAACCAACAATGGAGGAGAAGAAGAAGACAGAGATCTTCTAATCTCTTGAATCTCTTCCAGATTGATATTTTCTTCGGAACGAGACCTTCTATGTTGAGTTCTTGTTCTTGTTGGCCTTACCTCAGGACTGATCTGAGACAGAAACTGCTTCACCATCATCGTCACAACATCCACATCGTATAACATACCTGATTTATCCGATAAAGGTATTAACAGCTCGCTAACCGTTGCCTTATCCAGTTGGTTCCCGGCTTTTACCGCGAGTTCCATCTTCGAAGAAGGCGAAACGTTCATAACATTCGCCATTTTCAGTAGCTGAAGCAAGAAACTACAAGGAACAGCCGATCTTTCGGTTGGTAGAAGGGAAATAACCGATTCCAAAACCAGATTTGAATCCGGAGAGCAATCTTCGATGATCGGTAGCCATTTAGATGCATAGATTCTAAGAGCATTTCCGATTAGTCTGGGAGATATGTTCCGGTTTGATGATTTTATCGCCACCATTGTTCTCCGGTAAAGATCTAAACTCAAATCAGCTAAATCTTCACCCCACCACCGCGCATTCTCTGCCTTACTTACTCCACCATTACACAAGCTTTCATCTCTTCTTCTCCTTGACCGGTTTCTCAACAAACCCGTCTCCAATGGGGTCGAAAAATCCTCACCGGGGGAAAGAGTTACACCGTTGGCAATCGCCTCTATGCATCGGTTTGTGATACCAAGATCTTCGGACCACAAAGGTAACACCTTTGTGGTCTGAAGAGTAACAAGAGAGTCTCTCCAACTCTTGAAGACACAAGTAGTCAAGAAAAGCTCGAGTCTTTGGACAAGATTCTCGGTCTCGCCGGGCTCGACTTCTTCCGTCATCCCGAGATACTCCGCTGCACATCGCACCGCGACTACGTTGTGAGCGCAGAGAGTGATTGTGATGCCGTAGCAGAACTTAGCACAGAGCTCAAAAGCTTCTGTTTCTCCGGGAAAATCAACAAGTTGAATCACTTGGTGCTCTTGTGAGGTCGCGGTTTCTACGGATTGTGAAGAGACTAGGTTCTTTAAACGCAGGCATTTTGATAACATCGGAAACTGTAATTGCATTGCGCCAACAAAATCAAAAACTGGAAATGTTGTGAGAAAAAAAAAACAGATTTTTTTTTTTTTTTTACCTTGTGAAGAAGGTATTTGGTGGATTTGACTTGGATTATAAGATCATTCAACAAATCAGAAGACACAGACCTAGAATTTTCAAACAGAACGGTAAAAAGATCAGAGCTTGATTGGAAAAAATAACACAGAAATTCGGAAAATTGAAATTCTTCTTTTACCTTACTGCTTCTACAGTGTAGAATGTGTCAGGTCGAAACCCTAATTCCATGAACTTCATTTCCGGTAGAAAAGAAAGTAGCCGGAGAAGTCGGATCCGGTTCGCCGGAAGAATTAGATTGTGGGTTTTGGCGAAATCTGGAATTGAGGTTTGTCAGAAACTGAATCGAATCCCGGAGATGGTTCAATTTTGGTCTGAAATTGTGATTTTCAGAGGGATTGTAGATGGTCTCCGGCGGAATTACGGCCGGAGGCTGGTACAGATAGCCGGAAACTAAACAGAAGAGACCGGTGGGACTCCGGTGACGGTTGACAGCTCAGCAACGAGCTCGACGGCAGAAGTAACAATTCTTTCTCTGGAAATTTCGTGTCCGTTATCGGAAACCGACTGAGTACAAACAAGAAACTGTTATACACAAATTTATAAATGAGTGGTTTTTGTAATAAAATATTCTATTTATTTGTCAGATTGTAATTTTTTAAGGTTAGCTGAGATTACCTTGAGAAATCATTAGCTTTTCTCACACCACCTGAGAACTTTCGTATAATGAATTTTAGCAGAAAGCACAAAAGTATAATAATATTATTGATTGAAACATTTACAGCACAAAGAAAAAGCTAAAGTTGATGATGCGATAATAGATATAAAAAGTTCAAATTGTAATAGTACATTAAAAATTGTAATTTTTCGAACTCTAATACCATAAGTTTTTATAATATTGATTTCAATTGAAAATAAATAGATTAGATCATATCTTTTATATATTATTTAAATCTCATCACAATTTTTAATATAAAACTTCTAACATATAGTATAATACAATTTTCTTTAAAATACTATGTTATTTGTTATTTTTAAGCTATAAAAATTAAAATGAATTCATATATATTTAAAAAAACTTTTGTAAATTAATTGTAATTATAGAAATATACCTAAAATTTATAGTACTTTTGGAAAACAAAGTTTTGGTTTGGTACGGTAACCTGTTATATTTCTCTATTTTAATCAGTTTAAAATGTTAACTAATGATTTATATTTTGCGAACAATCTCAACTCACAAATATGATCAATCAATGATTAATTTTAAAAATATATATATTTAAGAAAATAACCAATATTTTAGAAAGAGTTAGGAAGAGATAGAAAGAAAAATTGGTCATGAAATAAATTATAGTTTTTTATAGTTATTTACCAAATTTTATCAAATAAAAATATAAGTAAAATTTTGGATGTTTTCCTAAAAGTAGTTATTACTTTTTCAAAAATATTACAAACTTTCAATGTATGAGAAATTTCTAAAAATTTAGAAAGTGTTTAAAAATGTTTAGAACAATTTTATAAGCAACATTCATAACCCAAATTTTATAATAAGGTTAGTTTTTAATGAAATCATGGTACTTTTTTTTTTTTTTGAAAGTGACACCTTCTTTCATATTTTTTTTTGGGGGCTAAAAACAAAAACACACATTCTCTCATTTTTTCATCACTTTACTATCTATTCTTTTTGCCAACCATTCCTTTACTGTCTAAAACTCAGCATTTAGCATGATTTCCTTTAACGTTTTCCTTTAGATATCATGAAATAATTTTTTTATTTTTAGACTAATATCATGGATCTAATAGGTTATGTATTTCTCTTTTCACGATCTAATGAGTTATATTATATATATGTATCGGGGACCCCATCTAATAAAACCATATTTCTTTTCTTTTTATTATTACCCTCTTTTTCGTAGTCATATATAGCCATTGGTACGAACTCGGAATATTAATAATCTTAAAGATGATGATTGTTCCTCATATGATGAAAGCATTGAAAAGAATAGATGATATGTTATTTTTTTGAAATCGAACAAAAAAAGCCTTTTATCCTTTGCGTTGGATATCAATGCATGACATGTGGTGTGTAGATAACTTTTACGTATTCACGGAACAACTTCCCTTTTGTAAAAAGATCTTTGTTTTTGGGCAACTGTAAAAAAGATCTCTATTGATGTCAAAATACATTGTAAATTATTTTCACCGATTTCATAACGTTACCAACTTACCATGATTATTGTAGTTAACAAATGATTAAAATATAATATGTCAATTATATAAAAATACATAAATGTAAATTATAAAAAGGATAAAACTCACGATTTTGTTTTTCTCTATATAAATTCGATGGTTTCGAACTGGATAGCTTGCGAATGTAATCTATTTGAACTAACATAAATTTATATGGAATTTGTTTGGGGAATATAATAAAAAAATGTGAATTACATAAAAAATAGTAGATGATGGTAATAACATGTGCAAGTTGAAAAGAAACAATAAGACAATCAAATTTAAGTGCGTTTGTTTCAACGAATTAGACAGAGATGTTGGGTTATCATCAAGATCGAACTACATTTGAAAAATTCGACCATTTTGTGTGTGTAAAATATTCATCTTGGAATTTTTTTTTGGGCAATGAGATAATTCTAATAATTGGGGAAATCTCAATAGATTGTATTTTTGTGACTACAAAAGGAAAAGCACATGTGATTGTCCATCGTCTTCCGATCATTGCAAATTCGACGCCGCTTGTTTTAATTCATTAATTGGCTTATCTCATTTTCTTACTAAATTAAAATTAAACACTTTTTCAAGTGTTTTTGTACTTCATTATTCATTACTGTGTCAAGTATTAGATTATATATAAAAAAAGTTGATAGATGAGATGGTATTTACAATAAAACAAGATTGGAATGATGAAGGATAGTATACAAAAGTGGTATGAGCGGAAACTAGTAAACCTAAAGGATAATATTATATTGTCAACATGTTAAACCAGAAAATTACACACACACTGACACACATAAGCATATATAGTCATATAGAGATTGAAAAGCTTTAAATGTTTCGTTGGGGTTTGGAATGTAGAAAAATTATGATTTATTTTATAAAATAGCAGTATTGTATAACTAAATCAGTAACCATTTTATGGTGGTGTGTAGTGATTATTAGAATTTACTATGTGGATATAGGTCAGAATTCGAATCTTCTCTTGTTGTGATTTCAATCATGTATGATCGTGTATAGACGCCTTTAATATTAAAAAATCGGATTTCTATATATGGGACTCGTTAATTTAGTCTGGATTTTGACTTAAATCAATGGAACATAATTTTTAAACATATAATAGTTGATTAACTAGTCAGGTAGATGTCACCCTCAATTAGGTTTACTTTTGGTTTAGAAAACTTTTGAAATGAGCTAATTGGTTTCCCTTTCATGCTCCCCACAAGTGTGTGTAATCGCCTTAGGATTCTTCTATTTTTGTCATTTCGTTCAAATTAATTGTCTTTTCTTTACAGAGTCAAGGCTTAATGGTAACCAATTTTATCCAAGAGTTTTGCAACATCAGCATGTAAAATTAATAAATGAAACGTGATTGTGTTATGCTTACAATATGCTTTATTTTTGTTTTACTTTTTTACTTAATAAATTGGATTAAAAATTGTTAGAAATCTGACATATATAAAATAAGATGATACAAGATCAGCTAATTGTGAATTGACTTTAAATTCAAAATTTATGAAGCATGGCATGATATAAGAGGGTGAACACTACATTATCCGACAAATTGACCATAACCTAAAACAAACCTAAAATCATTCGTATAGTGGTATTTTGTCGAAATAAATGCTTAGAATTTTCATTTTAATGAGATGTATTAGAAATCTCATATTTGAAATAAGATGAAATCTAATGTAATATAAAAATATTTGTATGAATTTTAAATCTGGCTATATAAGCAACTTTGATTATACATTTTAACCATCTAAAAATAACACAACTCGTAACGAACTATTCACATATTAATAAGCTAACATCTCCAGCTGAGTTATTCAGTTTTTGATTGTAACAGTCCGATTATCATCAATTTTTTTTAATCTAGAAAATGTGTAGTTAAATCATATATTAACAAACAGTATTCTATGTCAACAAATTGTGGGTTTCTTTATTTACGGAAACAAGTAGTGTTATCAAAATCTATTTTTGAACAGGTATGCTGTTCGTATGCAACAACTAGATACAACATATAGTGAAAATGGCGTTCATTGTCTCCAAAAATAGGGTTTTGATTACACTTAGGCATAAGGCAAAACCCATGAAAAGAAAATGTGGGACAAGGAAGAAACAAGATTCGTATTTTGTCTTATTGATAGATGAAGAAAAATTACCAAAATGGTTTTTTTTTGTCTAAAGTTTGTCTACAAGAGAGGAATCATCATCCCAATAGGACCACCGTATCATCACAACCACAACCACAAAACACACCGTCTTTGCTTCAATTAATTTTGGACCCAATTTTGTCAACTGTTTGCATATTCTCTCATTTCAGTTTCCATCATTTGATTTTTTTAGTCATTTTGATAATTTTTTGTAAATTTATATGATAAAATTAAGGCGTTAAGAACCATTTTCAAATTTATATTATTAATATCATGCGATTTAAAAGATTTTTTCAATTAATTTTGAGTTGAAAATTTATAATTTTTTTTAATAATTAAAACCCGTAAAACTTAACATAAATAATCAATAATGAATATTTCGCAAAATCTGTGATTATAAGCAAAATTTTAAAACAACAAAATGGATGAGTTTAGGGAACATTGAAAGCAAACCGTAGCTTGTCCATCTTGGTACCTTTCCCTTTCAGAACAGATAGAAGATCGCTCATGTCTATGCTTCCTCCTCTCATCATCATGCCGTTCTCTTTCTCCGCGTACACATCCAGAGATCGTTCCTTGATCTCTCGTAGGAGCAAGGTCGCTATGTTTGTGTGCTTGTCGATCACCTTCTTCCTCTCTGTCAGCTCTGGAAGTGAGTTCACAGCATTCATCAGATACTTGGTGTTCACAGTCAGATCAGTCCCCTCACCGCCTGTTCTCATGTTAACCTCGTCCACGTCGTTCTTGTACTTGTTCAACTGAGTCTCGATCTCCACGGCGACTTGTGGAAACTCTAGAGAACCGTTGGCCGACCAAAACGTGTCTGAAACGTCTACGAATGTTTCAGCCTCACCTTTATCGCCTGGCAGTTTCAAAGCGTTGAGCTTTAGACCAAGAACGTCGTGAACAAGAGTCCGGTATCTGAAGTCGTGTTGAATCCCGACCGAGAGCTCGAAGTTTCTATCGAAAATGGACAACAAAGGCCTCTGAAACGAGCTCAGGGAGCCACTAAATAGTTTTTTCTTGGACGAAAGATGATCCCTCAGTTTCTGATCCAAAGAAGACGCCACCATCTCTGCTGGTCCTCCACGAGGACATCTGATTACAGGAACCACACCAAGCGTTGCCAATACACAGAAGAGCCCATTAGCAACCTTTTCGATTATCTGCTCGATCTCTCTATCCGTCGCTGATGGATCGTTTAACTGAAGATAAACAGATTGTTGTTCCAAGGAGAACAAGTTATCTTCCAAAGTAGCAAACTCCAGGTACTGATCACAAACCTTTGAAACCCTTTCAACGGAACCGGAACTGAGAGTCACCGAAGCTAAGTTTTCGAGGAGCGTGCGGGGGATGGAAGAGGAGAAGTTGAGATGAAAAGTGTTAAAATAAAAACTGTTATACACAAATTTATAAATGAGTTGTAGAATCTTCTTTAGCAGCCCGAGGACGAGATCTTCCTTTTCGGAATTAAGAAATCCGAGAAATTAACCCTCTGTATCAGCATATAAAGGAAATGGGTTTTAGAGTTCTAGTATCGTCATGTCAAAAATGGGAAAAAAAAGAGGATATGGGTTTCACCTAAAATGAAATTACATTGAAGCTCTCGGGGGGCTTGTATATCGTCTTCTTCTTCGGAGGAAAGCAATTTTCCGATGATTAATTTCTCACCGGCAAGCGTTCAGTGATGTGCTTATGCAAATGGAGGAACGCGATCGCCAATTGCGCGGACGTAACGATTTTTTTCCATGGATTTTCGGGTACGGGTCGGGTCTTTAGTTAATTTCGGATTCGTTTTTTTTTTTCCAATAGTCTAAAAACTTGTTCAACATATATAAATAATAAACTTCGATTATGGTTACATTTTGTTAATCATTGTCATAGTTCAGATCGATTAATGAAATAAAAACCATACTCAATAGTCAGATCGATTACTAATAACAATCTTTCTTAGCAATGCGATCTATAGGTCCTCTCCTCAGTACGATTTCATTTCACATAAACCAGTATGAGAGTTTTAAATTTAAACTTCAGATATCTGCGGTAACTTCCTCAAGACAGTCTAAGAAATGAGTGATGTTGAGTTTCTCCTTCCTGGTGTAGATGATCGCATCTTTAGTCCTGCCGCCACCTCTTTGTGCTGCCATCTCGACAACAGTGTATAGCTGCTTAATTGGAATCTGCAAAATTATGTAATTGTCAGAAAATGTCTTTTTTAAAACCTTTTTTTTTCTAATTAAAAAAAAAGACACCATGAGATGGATCGAGCACATACATCATTAAGGGCTTCGGCAGCTTCGTCGATATCATCTTCTGAGAACACGTTTAGTTGCTCCAGCACCTGAATCACGGGAACATGTATATACGCTTTTGTCAAAACATGGATCCAAGAAAATGAGTTTTGCAAAGAAAAACAAGATTACCTTCTTGGCATCCTCGGTCCTAAGTAACGGAACAGAGTATGCAACAGAGAAGGCGTTGGGCAAGCCAACAGCTTTTAAAAATGTTACATCACTTGTTGTACCAGGTACAAGAAGTTTGGTTCCCTGTCAACAACAAAACATATTCCCCAAGTTACTGTGACATGTTTTAATGAATGCAGCACTTTACTTCAATTTTGCAACCATGCGCAACGAATACCGAAAATATTACACACCTCGGGAGGAGTCTGTTCGAGAAAATTCAACAGCGTATGAGTGATCTCGTTTGAAAACCGCGGTCCAATTTCCGTGTAGTCCAGCAACCTACACAATGACATTAAAGATATTCAACCAAAAAAGAATTAAGAAAAAAATTAAGGTTTGAAACCAATTTAGTCAGAAACTTACCTTTCAATCTTGTCAAGGATAACTATGCTATGTGGTGATTTGAATGCATCCTCGAAGACCTATTCCCATTTCACACACGCAATAGTGTTAGTTATTTAGATAAATGAGAAATTTAGAGAGCTTTTGAAAAGCTTTAGGGACCTTGGTAATGTGCGCGCATTTTTTGCTCTCGTGAAGACCATTCATAGTCACTGCAGAGACCTTTGCCAAAGTAGTGAAACAAATTAGTATCAAACAAGTTCAAAAGAGTCGGGATTTAATTGGCAAGGTTAAAAAAATCACTAAAACTTAAGACACTTACAATTTTCACGTATGGGAACTCACTGTCGATGCCAATAGTCGCAGCCAATGCAGTTTTCCCACTGACCAAAACAAAAAGTTTAAAGAAAATCAGAAAACGGTTGAGGGAAACAAAACGCAAAAGCGTTGGAGTCTCAGTTGTTTCTTTATTTTCGTCGCAAGCGGAACTTCAATTATCCGACCGTTTCCGTTTATGATTTGCAAAAATTCTTTCATATAAGAAAGATGAACTTTTCAAAAAATCTGTTTTCTTCAGGTATAAACATAAATGGCGTTTGAATTAATCATAAAATATGAAAGATACCTTCCACTAGGTCCCTCAAGAAGGCAGGTGACTGGAGGTCCTCTTTCGTTGACTTTAACTTGCTCAACAAGATACATGACTCTTTCGTAGATGAGCCTTTGCCGATCACCACAATCCACAAATCCCTTAGGTCTATAAATATTAGGACATAATCAGGACTATAAGACGATCAAAATCCAGAGATACTACAATAATATGTAGACGTATTCAAGATTTAAGTTGACTAGTAGACAGGAAACAAAAAAAACCTAAACCTAAGAGAAATAAAGCTAAAAGATAAGCAAAGAAGACCTATAATTACAGTAATCTCAGGTTAAATCAGCTGCAAGTATAAGTAACCGGAGAATACAGCTTGGCTTCGAACTAGTATCAGTAAGAAAAATGTGCAGAAGAACTTTTCCTTCCAAGTAAGAAATATAATATCAATTACTCAAAATTGTTTGAATAGCACAACACTTTTAAATTCAAAAAAATTTACCTGGAGAGTTCAAGGTCTTTTGGAGAGGCTCCAAATGCAGGCTTGACTTCACGTAATCCTTGAAGAAAATCCTCCATTGTAACTTTAATATTCTCTTCATTCACTGGCTTTGAAAGATCTTCCATGCTCAGATGTTTGTTCAAAGCAAATGATATTGCACTTTTCACAATACCTTCAAGCTCAGCACCACTGTAATTCTTCGTCCGAGCAGCTTTTCAATGATGGATAAATCATGTCAAGAGCCAGATTTTATGAACCATCATCAATGATTTTGAACAGGTGTACAATCGATGAAGCCATACCAAGCTCTTGGAGATTGACGTCAGGAGCAAGGAAAGAATTTTCCTTCATCATTTTCGTATGAATCTGAAGAATTTCTAAACGTCCAGCATCATCGGGAAGGCCAATCTCAATATGAACCTCTAACCTTCCAGGCCTGTAGGCAAGACTTAAAAACATTTTTTTTTTTTTTATGTCTACTAAACTCAAAGCCAGAGTTCTCAAAGTAATTAGCACAAGGATGCAGAGACCTTAGAAGAGCTTCATCAATCATATCCTTGCGATTTGTCATTCCAATAAGCAAGATATTGTTCAAGGCCTCCACACCATCTATCTGGAAGATATAAAAAATTCTCTTATTAGCCATATCTGAAAAAGAAAAACTAAGAAGTAAAAAACATTTTGGCCAATATAGCTTGATCGTTGGCTAACCTTTGTGAGGAGCTGGTTTACAATACTGTCATGGACACCTGTGCCATCCCTGCTTGATCCTCTTGCCTTACAAATAGCATCGATTTCATCGAAAATAATCACATGCAGCTCACTGGCATCACCTGACAAGTTTAATAACAAGAATGCCGAAAATTAGCACACACTCGCAATGAAAAAGAAAACATACAGAAGAATCAGCACAAGAGTCAGGGTGTAAAAACAATTCTTCCGCACCAAGGGTTCTCTGGTCATTCTCAGCATCAGCAAACAGGTCTCTTACATTCTTCTCCGTCTCACCAACAAACTTGCTTAGCACCTCAGGACCATTCACGATCTGTTTATGTCACAAGAAGACAAGTTAAGGCCTTAAAACACTTATTAAGGATGTCACACTTTTCTTCTCACATGAGTAAGAGTACTATAAGTACAATGAGAAAAATAGACCTTTGGCTCCTTCCAATTGAGCATTTTTCCGATTTGGCGAGCCATCAAGGTCTTGCCAGTACCGGGAGGTCCAAAAAGAAGCATCCCTTTAACGTGCTTACCTCCAAGTCTGCAAGATCAAAAGAATAAAACTTTGAGGAATATATATAAACGCAGAAATAACTGTGAGATCAACATCAGCTTGAAGAACGGATCACAGAACCTGTTCCTAATACGAGGAGGGAATATACGAGAAGCAAAAGCTCTTCGGAATATATCAACAAACTCTGCTTTTAAGCCACCAATGCCCAGGGACTGAAGGTTAAACTCCTTTTCTTTAAATATTTTGCTTGTTGCAGCGTCTCGTTGGTTTATAATCTGTAAATAACACCAAAATCAGGTTTAAAATGGATAGCAAGTAACACGAGCTGCCTTGAACGATTCAAACATCAGGAATTGTCAGAAACAAGTGATTTAAACAACACAGTAGTACCAAGAGAGATGATTTTTTTTTATTTTTTAAAAGCAGACCTTTATGCCAGTTGCATTCGATGCTTCAAACACAAAGTATGTATCCTTACAGATCATCCCTCTTTCGATACCATTAGATTGGTTCTCAGCCTCTATAACCGCTCGGTTGACCGTAAAAATGTAATTAGTTCCATGATACTCAAATGTAGCTCTCTGGCCTACTGTGAAGACCTGCATCATATATATATACAAGTATGCATAGTATACATAAAGCCAGCACAGCATACACACCAAGAATCCTAAAAAAAAACTTTACCTGATCAATAAATTTCCTCCTGAGTTGGGTTGAAAGTTGCGCAGCATCAACCTGGAAAGCAATACATAGACATGTTCACATCATCACAAGAAAACGCACCACATGTGTCAACAAAAACGCATTAAATACAAATACCTCTTCGCTTTTACTTTTAGTGCCCTTCTTTACAAATTCCAACTCAACTGCCAGCAAAGTTAGGTCAAAATTCTCAGGAGGAACGAATCTGCAAGAACAAGGCAAAGTCTTCTTTATAAGACACGACGAGACTACACCCAAAAACCTTGCTTAAGGCCCCACCCCGTGTGAGAGTGATGAGAATTACCTGGTGACAGTAACAATGTCATCAGTAGAAACTCTAGCATGCCTTCGTTGAACAGCATTCAGAGCAATGGTTCCATCATGGATCCTCTCGTGTTCAGTATGTTAGCAGTTAAAGTTAACTAACACCAAAAATTTTGAGTGCAAACTGGAAAATTAAAACAATGAAAACTAAAATAAAGCAAGACCAGATTCTACTTCTCCATGGAACTCAATGATATAGCTCGTTCATAAAAATAAAGCAAAAGACTTTGGGGACCAAAATAAAAATGCCTAAATTTCTAATTTCCCACAGACAGATTCCGGAAAACCTACGAAGAACAAGTGTAACGTCTCCGAAACAAAACAAAAATTTCGAAAACGAAAACACATTGGTAAGATAAGAAAAGGATATGAGAGCGATAGAATGAAGACGTCGGCGACGTTCGCGAGGAAGAGAACGGCGGTGCCGGGAACAGCGAACTGACGGAGATCAGAGGAGGAGCAGTAACCGAAGTTGGTGAATGCTAGATGTGTTTCCGGCGTTGAAGTCACCGTCATGGCTCTGACGGCGGAAGACTCTGGTCGTGATTCCATGACTGTTTTCGACTTTCGATCTCCGAGAGGAGAATTGCCGTTTTCTTTTTCTTTTTTCCTTTCCTTCGTTGTGAAGAGTTATGTAAGGGACCAAAATTTATTTTGGAAATCCTGTCATTTCACCAATTATATTTTTACACGTGCATTTATAAATAAAATAGGTATTTCCTGTTTCCGAAATTTTTTAAAATCAAATTTAGGCCGTAACTGGTAATAAAAACTTGAAATATAAGGAATAAATGGAATTAATTTATATGGAATAAAAAAAATAGAAAGGAATAAAAATTGAATTCCATTAATTTCTTAACATTTTTGAAGTGAAATAGTTTTTCAAAAGGATTTCTTTTTTTCTACGGAATGAATTGAATAAGTGGTCATTGTAACTGGTAACAATTTTGTGAAAATTCATGAAATACTCAAATTGCACATGATTTTATTCATAAAAATTACAATTCAGTTACAGACTTAATGTATTTAATGAAAATTTCATTTCACTGTTTCAAGACTACAAGTGTGTTTCAAGAACAAAAGAAACAAAAGCTATATAGTTCTTTTTTAAAATAAAATTGTACTGTGTGTGTGTGTATTTGGATATGTGCTCTATAATCGTAATCACCATATCAACATTCTATTTTTCTTCTTCCTGGAAATGCTATCGGTGACACTAAATTTTTATTCAGGCCCTCCTCTGTTGTTTTTTAGTTTTAGTAAGTGTAGAATTTGAAGACGCAGATGCAATTTCTTTCAGATACTTCTGTTCTGATCGAGCCATTCTTTTCTGAAACATTGTCCATTCCCTTTTACATCTCTCCCTTACCTGACAAAAATGAGTAATTAACAATAAACTTGGTCTAAAACCCGACAAATCAAGAACCTTATAAGTAGATAACGCAAGAAAATGCGAGTTTGAGTTCCTACCCCTTGGAACGCGGATTTTCCCTCTTGCGCGGTTCCCTGATCAATGTATTAATTAACAGATTATATTAAAATTAAAACTATGAAGTTGTTCATACTAGGAACAATGAAGCTAGTAATCAAATGTAGTTGAGTACTATATAAGGGTAAATATTTTGATCATTTATTTTACCTGGCCGGTTAAAGAAGGAATCTTTTGATGAATGATCCATTGAGAATCCACAACGCCAATCTTCTCATGTGCAGGCTGTTTGATTTCATCATGAAAATGTTTTTTTCTTTAGTTTCCAAAGTGTTTTTGTGAAAATATATATATATATATATATATATATACGCCTCTGTGAAGAATATATGTATATGTATCTTAACCTCGACACATTTCCTTAGCGCGAAGTCAAGACCCCAACCGTGAACCAAGTCGTTCTGAATCATGTGCCACACGCAACGCCACGAATCCCTTGAGAAAACCGGAGCCATAATCTCTATAAACCTAGCAAGAAACATCGTACAAAAAACCATGAGATTAAGAAAGTTAGAAATATTTGTACTATGTATAAACTGTGGGTTTTGAAAAAAAAAAGAGATCCAGACATACCCTGCACAAGGTGGTAAGTGAGGGTCATTGCAGCGTCCTGGTTTCTCTTCGACTTCTCTGGTGACAGAATTTTGCAAGAACACAAATTTGTTTTAGTTACTTTCTTTACCTTTTAAACCAAGAAATCGACATTTTTAAGTGTTAATTTTTTTTACTTGTGAACTTCGATTCCGGGTATTCTCTTTGTTATCCTCCACGTGATGGGTTTTCTTGATTCCACAGCGGGTTGCGATATTTCTAGACCGTGCTTCTTTACAAGCTTGATGTACCTGCAAGATGAGCAAACTTTCTTAACAGTTTCTGATTAAAACTCTTGGAGATAAAAAGGTCAAAAGAAATCAGAGAGACTCACTCTTCTGCATCGAAGTTCTCAACGCCAAGATCTTCATCCCAAATGAATATATATTCATACGGTGCTATAATGTCAGGATGCAGAAACCTTTTAGCATACCACCTTCAATTGGTAACATATGCCAGAGAGATGTTTACAAAAAAAGATTTAGATGTAAAATGTAGAAATACATGTGAAGAGTAAGTGTTTGTTACCTACCACTTAGTTTGCTTAGGTACACTCACGTGTATCGCCCGTTTAGACCATTCAAATTCATCATATTCCGAGGTTCTTCCATCGTAATGAAACAGAACAATAGTGAAGTTATCTGAGAACTGTTGAGAGAGTCAAAGATCTTAGCTTTCTTTTTCTTTTCTTTTTTTGTGTGGAAAAGAGAGAGAGAGAGAGAGAGACATACTTTCTTGACGCAAGCATCGATGTTTTTCCTCTGCTCATAAGCAACGGTAAAAGCAACAAGATACTTAGGCGTAACCAACGGTAGATCCTAAAGAAACCAAAAAAACATGACTCAGACAAATCAAAGATTCATAACATTTCTAAAGATGATAACAAAGCCAGGATGTTATATATATATAAGTTATACATCTTTAGGCAATCCCCACAATCTTCTCAAGTATAAATCTGATTCAGCTGCAACAATACTTGGAGGCAACATCTCTGCACCTCGAGGATTCGATGGAACCCAAATCTGCAGAAACCAACAGACCTTGTAATGAATCCACAAGACACTCAAACTCTCAAGATCAGTCATGTTCATGCGAAGAAACAAAACACACACCTCATGAAATGCTGCATCACTTGGATTAAGCCCTTTTGATGGACTCCTTGTAGCTGATTTCTCCGGTTTCTCATCTTCAACATGAACAGTAGTATTAACAGAAGGAAGTATGCTTGATGGAAAATTCATCTGCAAAAATACAAAATGACATCTTTACAAATCAGACCAAAAAACATTAATTCCTGAAAGAAAGTAAAATAATAGAAAAGCTTACTTTAGTTAGTGACAATGTAGGGAAAGATGTTCCTAATAAAAATCCGATAAATATTCCTGCGAAAGTCGCTATTATGAGCATCAAGCTGTCATTCGGTTTTTTACTAACCGAACTGCAAAAAGAAAAAAGAAGAAGAATATGAATCGTTTTACTTTTATAATGAACTCAACAAATTAAGAATCAATATGGTTAAACTTCACAAACCAGCGTAGTGGATTTTCTGTTCGGTTTGGCATGTCTTGAAATTGGTTAAGTTGACGAGAAACAATTTCATTCAATGGAGGCTTCAGTCTCGGAGACTTTAATTAGTACCTGTATCATCTCAAAATATGAGATCAAGTAAAAAAAAAAAAAGTAAATATAAGGAAGCTTTTCTAGACTTGAATCAAATTCTCATATGATTTCAAAGTTCATCATCAGTAAAGAGAGAGAGAGAGAGAGAAAGAAAAAAAGATACAAAATTGAGAAAATCTCGCCTTCTTAATTCGGAGCAAAACTACTGACTTTTGCATAATCAGAGTGAGCAGAAAACATTAAAATTTTAGACATTTAGCGAGAATCGAAATCAAGAAAAACTTAAGGAGACCAAATTGAATTCTGTCCAAGAGCGATTAATCCAAGAGATGAATTATATCATAAAAACAATAACTTTGAGCTATCTTTGTAATAAATTACGTACGCGTAATCAACAAAGTAAGACAAAGGACAGATTTCACAAGTTATTAACTTTTTTTGGGGAAGTGAAACAAGAAATGGAAACTTAATAGAGACAGTGATTTCTAGATTCAGACATAAGAAGGGGGTTGTTAACAAGATAAAACAGAAAGACACGTTACTCTTTTGAAACGGACACTCAATTTTGATCAACAAGTAAAAAAGACTTTTTTAAAAAGCTGGATCATTTTTTTTTCCAAGCAACAGAGAAAGATCGATGAAGAAAAAACTTATGCAATAAATTTACCAGGAAAGAATTGTTGTTAAAAAAAAAAAAAAAAAACTTGAGAAGTCTTCGTCTTCTTCCAAAAATTTGATGAACTTGTCTGACTTCTTTAGTAAAAAAAAACTTCTCTGAGTTATGTTAAGTTCTTCGCGGGTTTAATAAAATAAAGGATAAAATAAAACCAGCAAATGTGGAAAAACATTGTGTACAGAGAAATATAGTAATCAGGTGCGACGCGAGGCACGGGATTATTGGTGCGAGAGAGAGAGGAGAGAGGAGAGTTGACTTTTAAGAAGCTCGTGGAAGGAGGGTGACCCTCACGAAGCAGCCAGACTGGAACACGGTCTAGTCCACGGGCTCAAACTAATTTCGACGTGGCCATTTACGAGTGGACTGACTATTAGAGATTCCTGGTTCATGTGCTTTTCTTAAGTAAGAATAAAATGTTATTTACTTGAATAACAATATTGCCCTTTTACGAATTTAGGAGGGGTCTTAGGTGAAGTGGAGACGACGAAAGCATATTAGGTTGAAACAATTACAGTATATAGGAAGAAGAGTTAATTGTCCGATTAGCTTTAAGTACCATCCTTTTTACTAGGGATGTTAACACTGGGTTTTTACGGAAAAAAACGGATGAAAATGGTTACAAAAAAAAGTAAATGACTTGGTTGAAATGATTACAAAACTTCCACCTCATTGCTATAAAATATAAACATTAGAAAATTCAAATAAAATATGACAGGTTGTTGCGATTTCATTTTCATGAGCTAGTTTCATAGACGTAATAGACCAAAATAAAAAGCAAAGAAACTAAGAAAACCATTACTGTGTAACAACGAGTCCAGAAAGCTTTTATTAGTCCCCATTTTTCAAAGGGCACTTTTGGTCATATGATTTATAAGAATCTATCTTGTGCAGGCAAATTTAAGTGGACGAGGAGGATCTGAAAACGCTCCGTCGTTTATTTGCTGAAAGATCCAACGGTTTGCCGTTTCGGTGAACTGCACGCCGTCCCAGCTAACTCTAAACGACACGTCGCTACAAGACTTGGCAAGCACAGACTCTTTCCCTTTCACCATAACTTCAGCTCCACATTTGATAAGCTTGTTGAAATTATACTTCCCACCATGTCCACAACAAGCCACCAAAGGATACTTAAAACCTATATAAACAAAAATCTCAACATAGAAAATAAATCATTAGAACCGGTCTAAACCGAGCCTGATGACCACCTAATGTTTGGTATAAACGGTTTGAAAGTACCGAGTTTCTTGGCTTGAGTGATGAGAGTAAGCTTGATAGAGTAGACATCAACATAAGTGATTGCAGCTTTAGAGAGCTCTTTCCTCAGCACAATCACACTTCTTCTGAGTTCGGAGTTGAAATACCGAGCGATCTCGTTGCGCGGAATCGCACATCCGTGATTGTCGATAATAGAAAAAGAATCAAATGGGTCGTGAGAGAATTCACCAAGGATTCGAAATTTTATCATCGAATATAAGAAATGTGTGTAAGCACCTATGAAGTCAACGATGAGTCGACCATCTGAGAAACGACCGGAAGGGGAGTGGAAGAAGGTTTGGCCATTAGGATAAGGGGCTTGTCCGAAGGCGTCGGAGAGGCCACCAGTGTCGGAATTAGAGTCACCGAAGTTGAAGATCGCCGAGAAATCGCAAGAGGGAGAGCACTCTCGCGGATGTATGAGAGATGATGCTAGTAATACAAACTTTACCAAGAAGAAGAGTTGAGTTTGCATTTCTCTCTTTTTATCCTTTTCTGGTTAAAGCACTGTAATTGGTGTGGTTGAGAGAGAAAGCCAAAAGAGGGAGAAGATATACTACTACTTTTTATTAAACTATAAAATAACAAAGTCAATGTTTACGCTAATCCGGGCAAGTCTTTAATTATGTTTAAAATTGTTGAATCACAAAAGCATCTAAATGATGTACGCATAAACAAATTATGAAAGTGGAATTAGAGCATCTACCTATCGACTATTATAGACAAATTCTACTTGACAAACCAAGAATCAAAGATGGGTCACGGGCAAGAAACGGAGCAGACGCAGAGGCACGAAGAGAACCCACAGAGAATAGAGACATGTCCATAAACTAGACGAGCCACCAAACGACCAATAGCTATAGTAACTGCTCTAGTAGAATAAAATATTGGATGTGTGTTTGAGTTCCACTAGCCAAGTATCAGCAATGTATATTTCCCAATTCCATCACAAGTTTTATAGACCGGTCGTTATTTCTCGGCTAAACCCAAGTATCAGATCATCCTGCATCATTTTACCAGAATCAATAAACGGCATAATCCCCTAATATAACAACATTTTGAACTTTTTACCAAATGTCGATCCTGGATATTCCGTAGAGATCAATCACATACCTGAGGCTTTCGCAAATTTGGTGTTGGGGGATAACCCATGCATTCATTACGATAAGCATAAAGTAGCACATCTCAAATTGTGTCTCAAACCAACCAAGCACAAGGTTTCCATAGGGATCAACATATCAAAAGGAGAGCACTTTAGGAACATAGTCGACTCTTGAGTTTTAGGGGGCCAAAAACAGAGACACATCTTCTTTCTTGAGCTATCCAAATACACTGAAGATAACAGACCGTCTAGCGTAACTTGAACTTCGCACTTGACAAGAGAGCCGAAAGCAGAAACCTTCAACTTCTTCCTTTAACTGCAAAAATATATATATCAAGTGTATTCAACTTCAGTCTATAAATACCATTACCAGCAAAATAACTTTGCAGAGATATGATATAAAAAAACTTGAATAACCTAAAGCATACATACCCTTTGGAGTAGAATCTAGTGAAAGCCACCAGCTCTTGGGCGATCGTATGGAGCACGGCTATGCCTCTCACCTCCTGGACCTCCACGGCTGCCACCATCCCTGCTACGTCCTCCAGAACGTTCTCCACTGCGATCAGGCCCATAGCGACTACCTCCACCATCCCTACCACCATCCCTACCATACCTATCATCCTTTGCACCATACTTATCGTCCTTTCCACTGTACCTATCATCCTTTGTGCCGTACCTATCCTCCTTCCCACCGTACCTATCATCCTTGGCACCGTACCTATCATCCTTGGCACCGTACCTATCATCCTTGGCACCGTACCTATCATCCTTTCCACTGTACCTATCGTCCTTTTCACTGTACCTTCCCCCACCACCTCTGCTAGTTTCAGAAGGACACTCCCTTGCAAAATGTCCAGGCTTACCACATTTAAAGCAATCTCCACCACCTGAACCTCGCCCACCACCAGAGGGACGGTCATATCCACGATCACCACCGCGGTCACCATCACGATCTCTGCCTGACCCACCCTGGTGCGGCTGAGCTTTATCAACAGTTATAGTTCGCCCATCCAAATCCATTCCATTCATCGCTGCAATAGCTTCATCCATAGCTTTCTTCTCATCAAAAGTGATAAACCCAAAACCACGGGAACGGCCAGAAAACTTGTCAAGGACCACCTGTATCATTGATAAGGTATCAAAGATAAGGTCATATCTCATGAGAGAGATATGGAAAGGAGAATAAGGCAGACACCAAAAAACAGATTTGCAACGAGCAAGCAAATTAACATTTAACTAAAACATCAATCAAAGCTTCATCATCTCAGCAACCAGAGCAAATAGCAACTAAAAGAGAGATAGAAGATTTACCTTAGCCTCAAGGAGGTGACCGTACTTCTCAAAGGCATCTCTGAGGCCACGATCAGACGTTGACCACGCAAGCCCACCGATGAAACACCGGTACTCCACCAGCTCTTCTGACATCTTCTAGAAACAAACTGCCAAATTTTTGTATGAGGAGAATAATTACGACTCCCGGAAAATCCAGTAAGCGGCATCGTAAGTCCCTTATGAAGGAGCTAACAGAAAGAAACTTAGGAAAGCAGTTCCTGAAGTAAACACAGCGAGAAGAAGACAATGATTCGCGAACCAAATCTGAACTTATTCTCTACCATGATAACAAACCATCAGGATAATACACAAGGCTACGCACTTATGACATGTATCTATGAATCTAATTTCAAATTGAAATCTGCTAGCAAACAACATATGTAGAAATCGCAATTGCGCGAACTTGGGTGAAAGCTCTAGAAAATTCGAAGCACAATCGGTAGACTAAGATTGCAAGACATACAAGCGAGTCAATAGTTCAGTGTAAACAAAGTTGAACAAACGAAAAACATACCAGAGAGAGCGGAGAAGATGAGATCTGATTGCGATTTGCTACGGAACCCTAGTTTCTAAAAAGAGGAGAGAAGCAGCAGACGATCTTAGAGCAAACACACATATGAAACAAACGACGCAAAAGTCCTATCGTATTCGCTAGCTCGCGGGGGTACTTCCGTCATTTCATCATCAGTTTTACAAATATTGGGCTGCCTGAAAAAACTTGGCCTTAAATAAATGGGCTTTATTGGGCCTTTGAAGAGGGTTTTAAGAGGGGTTTTAATCGCCGTCGTCTTCCTTTCTCCGTCTTCGTCTTCTTCTCAGGTCGCTTGACGAATTAGGGTTTGGGATTTGGAGAAAAGAAGAGATGTGGTTTCTATGTGTTTTCTATCACAGACTATTAGACTTCAGAAAGCCAGAGGTGGAAGCTTTGGCCGAACTCTTCGGAGAGGAGATTGCCGAGAATGAGTCTCTCCAATGGCGGCTTCCTGAACATCACCATAACGACACTCCATTCCATTTTGTTCAGCTCTCATCTGAAGAAATCGCCCAGAACATTGCCAAGCGAAGTAGGATTTGTTTCTTACCTTTCTTCCATGATTTTGTTGTTTCTCAAAACTTAAAAAAATTGGGTTAGTGCAGGCATTTTGGTGAAAGGAATGTATGAGCTTTGGGGTGAAGGAACTTGCTATGAAGAGCTTAAAGACTCCATTGAAAGCTACCCTGATTCTCGCAAGCTTCCATTTCTCACTTCTGGTTCCACCTTTAGGATCTCCGTCGAAACTTTCGGAAAGGCTCTGACTTTCGATGAGCAGAAGGATCGAATCCATTCACTTACTTATATCCCATTCGAGGTCTAATTCCACTTCCATGGAA